>JACVTC010000138.1:67500-75000 GCA_016946835.1 Neocallimastix lanati (nom. inval.)
ATTTGATGGTGTTGGAGAAGAAGCTCTTAAAGATGGAGAAGATGGACGATAGAATTGTGGAGAAGAAGAACGAAGTTGTGGAGAAGGTAATGGAGACATAGATCTTAAGTAAGGTGATTGAGCACGGAATGATGGAGAACCACATTCGGAACCACCTTCAGATTCAATCTTTTGTTTAAAGAAGCTAACACGACTAGAAACTGATGGTGAAACTCTACCATTATTAAATAAGAAACCGGTATCTTGATTAACACCACCTTCACGAATTTTTCTTCTTTCTTCTTCAAGAGCTTCAAACTTCTTCTTTTGTTCCTTCCATTTATCAGCCTTATTAATATTATTTCCGAAAATACTATTAACTGAATTAACAGAACCTTCACGAATCTTTCTTCTTTCTTCTTCAAGAGCTTCAAACTTCTTCTTTTGTAATTTCCATTTTTCAGCCTTTTCCTTATCACGATTTAATTCTTGTTCCTTCTTTAATTCTTCTTCCTTTTTACGTTGAATGTTTTTTTCTTCAAGCTTCTTCTTAGTAATAAAAGCCTTCTTAAAAGCAAAATCTTCATCTTTAGCAATATTCATTTGACGATTCTTTTCTTTTTCCTTTAATTTTTCTAATCTCTTTTTTTCAAATTCGGAAATAGCCTTTCTATTAGTATCATTACTTTTGATTAAATTCAAGGTATTTTGGTTTTCTTCATCAACAATAACCTTCTTTTCTTTAGATTCTAACTTCTTTTTAGCTAATAATATTCTATTCATAGCTTCTTCCTTTCTCTTCTTTTCTTCTTCTTCCTTTTTTTGTTTTTCCTTTAAGATAGCTTCTTCTTTCTTTCTTTCAAATTCTTTTAATTTTTCTTCTTGAAGTTTCCATTGTTTAGCTATATTTAATTCTTGTTCATTCTTTTTCTTTAATTCTTCTTCTTTTCTCTGTTTAATTTTTCTTTCTTCAATTTCCTTAGCCTTTAATGTCTTTTGGAAGTTTTCCTCTTCTTCCAATTTAATCTTTAATAACTTCTCTTGTTCCTTCTTTAATCTTTCTTCTTCCTTTTTCTTTTCAAGCTCTTTAGTCTTTTGTTGAGAAATTTCCCATTGTTTCTTAATTTCTTCTTGTTTCTTTAATTCAATTTCACGTTCTTCTTGTTCTTTCTTTAATTTTTCCTTTTCCTTTTCTAAAAGGATATTCTTAGCTTTTTCAATCTTTTCAAAAGCTTCTTTTTCTTTTTGTTTTGTGAGTTCAAGTTTTTCTAATTCTCTTTGTCTGGCAGCTTCAGTTTTCTTAAGTTCAAGTTGTCTTAATAGAGCTTCTCTAATCTTATGGCGTTCCATATCTTCTTGTTCTCTCAATAAATATCTATCATATAAAAAAAAAAAAAAAAAAAAAAAAAAATATATATATATGTAATATTATGTATTATACATATATTATGTATCATACAATAAATATAAAAAAATATATATATATTAAATTATTAGAAATGTTTAATAAATATTTGATATTAAATATATATATATATATATATATATATATATAATAATAATAATAATAAATTTTTAAAAATATTTAATAAATATTTTATATTAAATATTAAATATATATATAATTATTAAAAATAATTAATAAATATAATATATATATATATATATATATAAAAATTAATTACTCTTGTTCTCTTTTATTTCTTTCTAATCTTAATTGATTTTCTTTTTCCTCATTAATTTTCTTAGCATTCATAACCTTTTCTAAGGCTTCTTTTTCCATCTTTAATTTTTCATTTTGACGTTCTTCTTCCATCTTTTTATTAGCTAATCTTTTTTCTTCTTCAAAGTTTTCCATACTAACTATATGTTTTGGATTATCCTTCTTGAATTCAATAGTACCATGCATACTTATCATACTAGCACTACTACTAAGATTTGGACTTTTAATTTCAGCATTTTTATGTGATGGACTCTTAAGAGAAGGACTTTTAATTGATTCTACTTCTTCCTTTAAAGGTTCTTCATTAATTTTTAACTTGGCTAATTCATTTTTTTCTTCTTCATCTTGTTTTTGAATTTCTTGTTCTTCTTTTTTTTGCTTTTGAAGTTCTTGCTCTTTTTTTAATTCTTCTTCTTTCTTTAATTCTTCCTCCTTCTTTAATTCTTCTTCTTTCTTTAATTCTTCTTCTTTCTTTAATTCTTCTTCTTTCTTTAATTCTTCTTCTTTCTTTAATTCTTCTTCTTTCTTTAATTCTTCTTCTTTCTTTAATTCTTCTTCTTTCTTTAATTCTTGTTCTTTCTTTAATTCCTGTTCCTTTCTTAATTCCTGTTCTTTAAGCTTTAACTCATGGGCCGTTGGCATTGAATCAAATTTATTTAAAACTTCACTCTTGAAGGTTTCATCTGGATTAAGTAAATTATTCAAAGTTTGAACAATTTCATCAATAGATGGTCTCTTTTCTGGAACTTTATTCCAGCATTGAGTAATAAGTTTTTCAAAATCTGGGTGAATAATCTTTCCTTTTGTTGATGGCCTTTTATTTTCAAAAAGAATAGCTATTATAATATTTATAGTTCAAATATAAATAAAATATTATAATTATTATTTAATTTTTAAATAATATTATGATTTTAAAACGTATTATTTTTTAGCAATCATTTAATAATTAAAATTATATATATATATATATATTTTTTTTTTTTTGAAAATTAATGATTCATATATATATGTAAATTTTTATATAAATTTTTATACAATATAATAATTTTAAATAATAATAATAATAATAATAATATATAATATAATATTTAAATTTTAATGAAGGTTTTATTTTTATTTATTAATAGAATAAATTTATTATCAATAATCAAATATTGTAATTAAATTGAAATTTAAATAAAAAAGGGAGAGAAAAAAAAAAAAAAAAAAAAAAAAAAAAAAAACTTACAACAAATTAAGCTGGCATCAGAAGTATCCTTAATTTCAGAAACCCATGGTTTCTTTAAATAGGCTAAGTAATAAAAAATAAAAGAAAGACTATAGATATCATCCTTTTCATTGTATGGAGTTGGATTCTTACTTCCCAAAAATAATTCTTCTAATTGAACTGGAGATAAGAATAATGGAGCAGAATAAATACCATTTGAACGACATGGATCATTAACAACTGTAAAACCATAATCAGAAATATATGGTAAATCACCTTTCATTAAAATATTAGAAATTTTTAAATCATTATGATATACACCATATTTATGAAGAGTGCGAAGACCTTTTGTAATATTTAAAGCAATTTTGTATCTTTTTTCCCATGGAATATTTGAATGACTTTCGATATAAGTTTGTAAATTACCATCACTGAAATAATCCTAAAAACAAAAGAAAAAAATAATAATAAAAAAAAAATTAAAAAAAAAATTAAAAAAATAAAATAAATAAATAAATAAATAATAATAATTATAAATTTAATTAATATTAATTAATTATTTATATTAAATTATTACTAATAGCTTCATTATACAATAATATTATTTTAATATTATATCATTAATGATAATTTATGTATATTACTAAAATACTTTAAAATAAAAAATTTTTCTTTTTAATCTTTTGGTAATAAATAATAAATATATTTACAACAACAAGACCAGGGAAATTATTGTTTCTTCTGTCGAAATGAATATTTTTAATATAACCTCTTATTCTTACAAGACTACTGTCTTCTTCAAGTTGAAGCTCTTTTAATTTTTCAACTTCATTACTTAATAAAGAAGGCCAATCTTCCTTAACCATAGATTTTCTTGGAAGTAAATACTTGATAATAACTTCTTTATCATCTAACTTTACTAAATCTAAAACACTAGTAGAAGTAAATGACTTTTTTCTAGTATCTTTATCTCTAACAATATCAGAAGGGTCACAAATTTTTATTGTATTAAGAACGGTCATCTTAAATTTCAATATTATAAGAAAAGCAACAAATATTTATATTATACTAATATTTTAATTAATCGTTTTAACCGATTTTGTTAAATATATTAATATTACTATGTAGTAATTTTTTATTTTTTTTTTTTATTTTATTTTTTGAAAAAAAAATATAAATATTAATATTTAAAACTTTTTATCTTGAATTTATTTAAAGAAGTTTTAAATAAATATAATTATATATATTTGAAAAAATAAAAAATAATACTAATAATAATAATAAAATATATATATATAATAGATTTTTTTTTTTTTTTTTTTATATATATAACACTTTATTATTATTTATTAATTTTATAGAAAATAATAACTTTAAAAAAATTTCTTCTATATTAATAAATAATAAAGTTTTTTATTGTTTTATCCTTTGATGTATTTTTGAATAATATTAAATAATAAATATCTACTTAAATACGATATAAATTATTATTTACTTTCAGTTTTTAAAATCTTATATTTTTTATATTATTTGATTGTTAATTATAATTTTCGTTTATTATATTATATATATATATATTTGTTATTATATTGTCTTGATATTCTTATTATTATTATTATTATATATATTATAATAGTCCTTATTTTTAATATAAAAAATATAATTATTTTATAAACTTTCTTTAAAAAAAAAAAAAAAAAGAAAAGAAAAAGAAAATGTGATATTTATACTAATATAAGTTTAATAATTTATTATATTGTATATTTAAATGTTTTTTAAAAAATATATTTTTTTTAAATTTCTAGAAAAAAAAATATAATTTTTAAATAGTTACAATGTATAGTCGTTATTTATTTATAAGGTTGAACAATTTATATTCTGTAATATATTTTCCTTTTTTTTATCCGTCTTTAATAAAGAGAAAATTAAAATTTTTTGTTAATAAAAAAAAGATTAAAATGTATATGTAATAACGATAATTTAGTTGTTGTTTATTTTATTTTTTTATCAAAAATAATACTTTTAATGTAAAATAAATATTTTAATTCAAATGAATGAATAATAAATAATAGCGAAAAGCTGTTGATATTTTAATTTCTTCTTTAAAACTAATCAAAAAAAAATAATAATAATAGATAAAAAAAAAGAATTTTTAATTTCTTCTTATACACGCTCAAAAAAAAAATAAAAAAAAAATATATATTAAAGGTTTTAATTCTTTTTCCTTTTTTTTTTTTTTTTTTTAAGTAGTGTCTATTATAATATATATTTTATTTTTTCTTAGTTGCCCTTTTTTTTGTACCTTTGACTTTGAACTTTATTTTATTTTTTTTTAAAAAAAAAAAAAAAAAAGTAAAAAAAAAAATTTTATAAAGTATTCATTGCATTACATTTTATTACGTTACAGAAATTTAATGTATTCATGACAAAAATATACTATTTATTACTTAAGCATAATAAATAATATAAATATTGTATAATTTATCTATGGATTATAACTATTAAATCATATGTAATTGTAATTAATACTAATATAAATTATAAATGTATGATATGTGATATATGCTAGTTAATACACTATAAATGTATGATATGTGATATATGATAGTTAATACTAATATAAATTATAAATATTGGATATGTGATACGTGATAGTTAATAAAAATAATACTATTTTGATTAATGTATGTGTTTTTTTTTTTTTTTTTTTTTTTTTTTAATTATTATTGTTTTAATTTTATTTTATGTAGTTTTTTTTTTTTTTTTTTATTACTATTATTATTTTATTTTTATAATTTCTTTAAATTTACTATTTTGTTATTCATTATTTCTTTTATATTTTTTTTATTTTCTTGAAATTATTATTATTCATTAAATAATTGATATCCATTTACGCCTATATCTTTATTTTCAATAATAACAATATACTTTAATTAAAGAAAAAAAAAAAAAATGTTTTTACCACTAATGGTTAATTATTGGATAAAATTTTGTTATAAAAAAATGAAATTAAAAAATAATAAAAATATAATTAAAATAATAATAATATTTTTAATAGTAGAATATTTAAATAGATTCATATCATTTATAAATTAAAATTAATTAATTCACTTTTCTCTAATAATAAAAAAATATATTTTTTGATTAATTAAATTTTAATATTCGCATAGCAAAGTTGAAATTAAATTAAAATATTATATTAAAATAAAAGCCACTATATATTATAATGTATTTTATTATATATTAAATTGTATAATACATGACTTTTAAATAATATATTATTTAATAATAAAAAATAAAAAAAACTAAAATTTTTTTATTTTCATCCATTGTAATATATATTATGATAATATAATTGATATAATTAAATTTTAAATTTATAAAACCAAAAAAAAAAAAAATAGAAGTAGTATATAAATTAAATAAAATGAAAAATATATATTATAAGTTGATTATAAATATATTATAATATTTATTTTTAATTAACTTAAATCTATTATACTAATTATTTGGTATAAGTCTATGAACAAAAAAAAAAAAAAAAAAAAAAAAGATCTAATTAGTATTTACCTATTATTTAATTACTATAAATTAATTATAAATAAAATTATCGAAAATTTTATCAATTAAATTACATTGAAAAAGTTTACTTGTTAATGAATATTAAATGGTTTGAAAATATAATTTATTTTTTTTTTTAAAATTAAGGTTTAATTTTAATTTTGATTATATTATATAATATAAATATTTAAATAATCTAACCCATAATGTGATAAAGTAAAACAAGCTGTTTTATAATTTTAATTTAATCCTTATGTCCTGTAGAATTAAACTAAATAAAATATTTTTAACTACTAATTATTTAATTTTTTTGTTCTTTTTTATTTCCGGTGTGTACCACCCTTAGTTTCAGTCCTCTCGCTTAATATTCTATTTTATTTTCAAGTATTTCATTATTATATTTAATATAATATATTCATCATTTATATTATCTAATTTATTAACGTAAATATTTAAAATAAATAAATTTTTTATTTTTTATTATATTTTATTATTTAAACAGTTTTAAATGATATGTTATCACTTTTATCAAATTTAAATATTAGAAATAATCAAAAATATGTATATGATGCTCTTTCCAATTCTTATATTGATGATTAATACCCGAGATTAACACACATAAAGTTTCTAGATAGCGACTACTTCCTGAATTTATATAGGATGACTTTCATCCTTCAAGTAGGTTTTTCCCTATAAATGAAATTAGTTTTCGCTCGCTCTAGTAAGCATTCCTATTGATAGACCATATCAGTGCAGAAAGTACTAGATCTGTGAGAGGATTAATGTGATTGTTCCTCCCTCGAAGATGGTTCAAGAGATTATTGAGAAGAAGCCCGTCGTATATAGCGGCGTATAGGGAATATCTTTTATATTAGCCTTGTTATAGAAAGGTCCTCGTTGACACCAAACGGTATGGCAAAGAATCCAATGAGTGTCTAATACGTTTAAGGGAGAGACTGGAGGCCCTATTATCCTCCCCTTTCATTGATCCCTGTTTAAAAAAATATATATATAGTATATAACCAAAAAA
>JACVTC010000138.1:80000-107500 GCA_016946835.1 Neocallimastix lanati (nom. inval.)
ATCACATCTAAAAGTTTTAATTAATAAAAAATAAAATAAAAAATATATATATATATATATATATATATAATAAAAATATATAATATATATATATATAGGTATGAAAATAAGGTATAATAAAGAATAAAAAATAAAATAAAATAAACAAAAATCAATATATATATATGACTTAATATATATATGATATTATATATAATCTTTTTTTTTTTTTTTTTTTACCTAATATTTTCAGGTTGATTATGTGGTTTTGAAGATTTCTTTTTATGTCTAAAACCTAGTCCTTTACAGGAATGACATACAGTTTGAGCTTGAGCTGCATAGCCATAGGACATAACAGGTGTTACTGCAGGTGCTGTCGTATAGGTAGTATAAGGCATATACATCATGGGTTGTTGTAATTGATAAAGTTGCATTTGTTGCATTTGCATCTGTTGCATTTGCATTTGTTGTTGTAATTGTAGTTGTTGTATTTGTTGCATTTGTATTTGTTTTATTTGTTGTTCTTGTTGAAGTTTTTGTTGTTGAGCAATTTGTTGTTCCATTAATTGTATAGCTTGTGTTTCCTCTAATCTTTGTTGAAGATGTTCTTGAGCTATTAATTGTTCCTGTTGCTTCTCCTGTTCTTTCTCTAAAATTTTTTGATATTGTTGATTTGATATTTGATAATTTTTATGTGTTGGAGGAGTCAACTGTACACTTATAGTTTCTTTTGATGGTGGGGAGTAAAGACTATGATCTGTTTTTTGAGAAATAATTGAATTTCTATAATTTTCTTTAGTTTTTGTTGGATCAATAACACCATATCCATTGCAAACTTTTTTTTTTTAATAAAAATATAAATATATAGAGAGAGAGGGAGATAAAATGATAGATAATATAAATGTAGATATAAATAATTAGATAAGGTGGTACATTATAAATAAAATATTTATAGATATATAATATAAAATATATTTAAAGATTTTATAAATATTCATAATTAAATTGTTAATAATCAATTACAATTTAATTTTTAATTTTAATTAATTAATAATTTATTCAAAATATATATTTTAGGAAGAATATTAAAATTATTTTAATATTTTTTTATTATTATTATTATTATTATTCATTTTATATTATTATTTTTACCTGGACAATCCTTGCAATGGAAACATCTCATTGTGCTGGGTGTAACATTATGAACAAATTTTGAATTTGCAGGATGGTACCAACCTTTAGCTATTTTATAAATAATTATCAAATTTTATAGTAATTAATATTTCAATATTTTTGATTTAATTATGATTTGTTTCTTATTAATTACTAAATTATATATATATATTATTATATTTTCTATCTTACCATTACAATGTGTACATGCTTGTTTTCCAACAATAATACCAGCACCAGCGCATACTTGAAATTATTAAATATTTTTATTTTTAATTTAAATATCGATTTAAAAGCAAATAAAAAATTTTGACATTTCATTCATTAATTATAATATAAAATTAAATATTATATTATTACAATAAAAAATAAAAAATAAAAATTTATATATACTTCATACCTCTACAAACACTACAAAATTTGCATGGCTTTCCTGCAGGTTTATCATGAGGTATATGACTTTCATGAACAAATCCCAAAGCTTAAAATTATACAATAATTATAATCATTGTTATATTATTAACATTATTGATTATTTTCATTTATATTTATTTATTTATTTCAATTTTTATATATTAAAAAAAAAATCAATATGATTAGTGAAAGTTTAAATATAATAATTATTTGATTCATACTAGTTTTAAATTATTAATTGTTCCATTATTATATTAATATTTATAATTACTATTATTACTTATTAGCATTTATATTTCTGTGATTATAATTATTATTACTATTTATTATATCATTAGTATCATTAGAATTATTATTTATATATATATATTATTATTATATACAATACTGTTTTCCTTTTAATAAATAAATATTTAAATATCGAAGTAATTAATCTTTTAAATTTTAAAGTATATTATATATTAAATTTAAAATTCTTTTTCAATATCAAATAGATACTTTTAATATATCTATATTATATTTTTTTAGTATTATCATTTTTATGATTAATATATAATATATATTATATATTATACTATTATTTCTTTCATTAGTAATATTAAAAAAAAATAATCCATTTTTGATTTAATATAGTATATTATATTTGAAAAATTCTTCATTTATTTCAAATTGTTACATTCAATTATAAATATATACTTTTTGAATTTAATTATATATTTATATCATTATTTTTATTTTTGAAATTCTCTTTTCTTTTTATATATATATAGTATCTATGTTTTTTTAATTAACAATTTAAATATAAATACATATTTTATACGTATTAGTGAAACTATTATTTAATTTTTAATATTATTTACCACTACAAACAGGGCAAGAACCTCTTAAATGATTTTCAACTTGTGGGGTTGGTGTTAATTTTTCAGAAGTTGATTGTTTAGATAATTTTAAATGTTTAGAATTAGTAGTAGTAGATTGTTTAGAAGTTGTAGAATTTGTTGTTTTCTTAAAATTTATATCGACTACACCAGTTTCTTTACAATCTGTTCATTATTTTATTAATTTTTATAATTATTAATAGTAATTTATTAATATTTTTTTTTTTTTTTTAATTTTTATTTTATTTTATTTTAATTAGTTTAAAATAAAATACCTGGACAAGTCCTACAATAGAAACATCTTATATTATCGGAAGCATCATGTGGATGTGGTGAATCATGAAGCCAACCTTTAACTATTAAATAATTATTAATTATCAATTAAATAACATTTAACAATTAATCACAATCAATACTATAAATAAATTTTATACATTGATTTATAATTTTAAAATTCTAAAATAATATGCTTACCATTACAAGTAGTACAAGGGACTTTATTTATAATTGTTCCAGTTCCTTGACAAGCTAATTTAATTAAATATAATATTAAAATTAAAATTAATTCGATAAAAAGAATAAAACAATATATGGTATTTTTATTCTATTTATTTATTTATTTATATAATTCAATATTTTAATGAATAAATTATTAAAACATACTTGTGCAACTTTTACAATTTTTGCATTTAACATTTTTTGCTTTATCATGTTTAATTTCATCATTTATATGTATAAATCCTGCCCCTATTTTTCAAAATTAATCAATTATATCTTAGTTATTATTATAAAAATTATATAAATAATATTTTCATTCTAAATTATATACCTTGACATCGAGGACAGGCTTGCTTCGTATTCATATTATTATTCATTTTTTTATTTTTTTATTTTTTTTTTAAGTTATTTTTTAAATACTTAATTTATTTAATTTGTTCTTTTTATGTATTTCTCTAAATATTTATGAAATTATGATTTATATAGTGTGAATGAAGAATGGAAAACAAAAATAAAAAAAAAAAAAAATTAAAGAAAAAAATAATAATAATATAATAAGTAAAGAAAGTAAATTTCTTCTTTTTAATTTTTAATTATATCATGTTAATAAATTGTTTTTTGAAAAAAAAAATATATTATTTTACTTTTTTTTTTTTTTTTTTTAATAATACTAATTTTAATAATAATAAAGTAAACAATACGTTCTATTGTTTATTATTTGGTTAGGTTATATTTAATATATATAAATAATTAGTGTTATGTCAAAAATGTTAAGGAGGTTCTATATAATTGATTTTACGTATAATCAATGTATACATTACTTAAATATTTATAGATTTAATATATTTTTATACCAATAAAATTAGAATATAATATAACATAATTAATTAAATATATGTTTTATTTATTATTTTAATTATAGTAATTACATAAATAAAATTTTAATATTTAAAGGATTAGAATAAATATAAATATATATTTAATAATGATTTACAATATTATAATTATTCCAATATTATTGAATATTTAAAATAAAAATTATACTAAACAATGAACAATATTATAAAATGGTTTTAATTAATTTTTAATATCGATATAAAAATAATTTATATTAATGAAATTTAAAATTTAAAAATCAAAAGAAAACTATAATTTAATAATACAAAATATAAAATTTGATATAAAATAGGTATTTTTTAAAAAAAAAAAAAAAAGTATTAATCTATTAATTTTTTTAAAAAAATAATATGAAATGAATTTAATAAAAAAAAAAGTTAATAGTTAAAAAAGTAAACAAATATATATACTGAATACAATACAATAAAATAAAAAATTAATGATATATATAAAGAATTAATGATATTTAAATAAAATAAAATAAAAAGTTAATGATTTATAAATAAAATAAAATAAAGAATTAATGATAATGATTTATAAATAAAATAAAGTATTAATGATATATCAATAAAATAAAATAAAAAATTAATAATATATATAAATAAAAATAAAAATTAGTAAGAATTTTAAAAATAAGAAGAGAAGTTTGCATATTTTTATTATTATAATCAAAAATTTTATAATTTAGAACAAAAATAAAATGTTTTAATATATATATATATAATATAGAAGAATGAAATAATTAATGTATTAGAAATATAACGATATAGTTATTGTAATATATTAATTATAATTACTATTTTGCAATAATATATATTTTTAATATTTAAAAAAATAAAGAAATAATTATAATTACTATTTTGCAATAATATATATTTTTAATATTTAAAAAAATAAAGAAAAATATATTGAAATGTTTCCTTTAATGATTATATATACTAATATATGAAATTATTAGATACTACAAATGCTCATTACAATTAATGAATATTATGCTTGACAACATTATATATTTCAAAAAAATTAAATATGTATATATTTTTTATTTTTTTTTTTTTTTATAAAAAGATTATTAAATAAATTATATATAAAAAAAAGAAAACTTAAAATTTATTAAATTATTAAATATTGAATAAAATAAAAATATTTCGTTCATATTAAAGTTTTTGAAACATAATTTTAATGTTAATACATTATTTTTTGGTAACGAATAAAATTTCTGAATCAATATGATTTTTACAATAATTTTTATAATTTAAATTTATGGATTATACATTAAAGTTTGATAGTATTATATTTATATAAAATAATAAAAAGTATTTTTTTTTTTTATTAGGGTAATATAATTTACTGATTATAAAAATTTATAATAACAAATAATTATGATATCATTAAAATATTTTTATTGATAATATTATAAGTATTATTAAAATATTTTTTATACATATAAAATACAATTTTTAAATAAAATCTAAATTTTAATTATTTGTTATTATTATTGGTATTATTAATAATGTTAATATTATTATTGGTATTAAAAAAAGTATTTTTAAGTTTATTGTTTCATAACATAAAATAAAATTATAATCATATCAACAATAAAAATATTAAAAATACTTTCAATATCTAATATAATCATATTTTTTTCAATAATGGAAATGAATTTTGTAAATATATTTTTTTCACTAGATTATATTTTAAATTATAAAATGAAAAACCGTTACCCTGTATCTTTGTATACTGATAAAATTCATTAATGACATTTTCATCAATAAAATTAACAGCAATTTTATTAAAAAGTAATACAATAGAGTTTTTCAGTTTTTTTCAATTGCTGAATTTTATATAAGGATAACACATATATATTATTAGTAATTATTAATTATTATTATTATTTATAATTTATATATATATTTAATAATATTTTTAAATTTTAAAACTATAAATATATTGTATATATTGTAATTTTTAAAATTTATAAAATAATAAGATATTTATATAATTTTTCACTTATATTAACAAAATTAATTTAGAATTAGCTAATACAACAAAACAGTATACTCTACTTTCAGATAATTATTTAATATTATTCAATGGTTCAGTACTATAATCTTCAGATATCCTTAATGAACTTTCAGATAAAGTTTGATTATGGGATGTCACTTTATAGTATTTTAAATCATTATGATATCATCTATAGATAGCTTATCAATAATAATGAGATAATGATAGTAAATAACATGGTATCTTTTGTAACTTCTTGAGGTGCAATATCTCTTAATTCACAAAAATATTCATATTTAATTTCATTTATATTCTTTAGACATTGAAATGTTCATAATTATAGTATAAGTCGTAATTTTATTTGTGATTATTATATATAAATTATATTTAGTGTAATCATCTCATGTTTTACTGAGTGTGATAGATCCTTCTAATATACTTTTAGTCACTAGACAAATAATTTTAAACTCGGATTTTCAGTTCTTTAATCATATTTATAAATTTTATTTTTATTTTTTTAACAATAGATATATTTAAATAGATACTCATATTTATGAATAGTAAATATATGAATAATGAGTTTAATATTGAAAAAATTTTTTTCTTAAAGGCAAAATTTTTTGAATGTCATATTGTCATACTTTTTTCATAACAATGTAAATTTAATAACAGTGCATATTTATATAATATGTTAATAATTATATTTTAAATAATAAATAAATTAAATATAAATTTTATATATATATTTTATAAAAATTAACAAATTAATCAAATGAGTATATTCATATAAAATAAGGATTATAATTTACATCTTCATTTCATCATTTCATTAAAAATTTTTTAATTATATAAATTACTAAAAAAATTTTTTTTTTTTTAAAATAGCTTGAGTGATTAACCAATGAAATCAATGTTTTAATTTATAATTCAAATCAAATAAGGTTCAGTAAAAATAAGAATTTTATGATAAATGCTTAACACTAAACTATTCTGTATACAATGAAAAAAAATTTTTAAATGTGGAGTTAGACTTTACATACTTGATGCGGGATCAATAGTGTATTTCACAATGTGGCTTATAAAATTTTTAAAATAGAGCCATACATTTTTAAGATATTCTATACAATCATAAATAAATATATAAATAGTTATTATTTCAAAAGAAATAATAATATATTTTTCAAATTTTCAATTGAATATTATTAAATAACTATTTTAAAAGTAATAATATATATTATTAAAAAAGAATTATAAAAAATTATTTTTACAATTGAATATTAATGAATTATATATATAAAAAAGAATATTTATTATTTATTTAATTATATATTTAATTATTAAAAATAATCCACATACGAAAATATGCCAATTGTCCTCCTTTCTCTTTAGTTCAAATCCAAAAAAAAAAAATTAAATACAATAATTTTAAATTATGTATATAATTGAATTGAATAATTATTATAAATTATATGATAAAAATATTAATAATTATTTTATTATTATTAACTATATTTTATATATTTTTTATACAGAAGTTAGAAAAATAGACAAATAGATGTATAAATAAAAATAATAATGAAATATATAAATAAAACAATAATAAAAAATAAAATAAATAAAAAAAATTGATACTAATTATTTTTTATTTTATAACATTATTAACTAGTGTCCAAATAAATAAATATATTCATATTTTTATTATCGACATTTTTTCTTAGTTCTATTATTTTCACCTGATATTTTATCAATATCTGAAGAATTTTAGTATATTTAAACTAATTATTGAAGCTGGAATTATATAATTTTAGGGTTAAATTTTGCTATAAAAAGGATTTTAAATGAAACTTTTTTTACTTCATTGAACAAAATTATCATTCAAAATATCAATATTTTTTGTTTTTAATATATATTTTAATATGTATACATTTCTAAATAAATAAATAAATAAATAAATAAATAAATAAATAAATAAATAAATAAATAAATAAATAAATAAATAAATAAATAAATAAATAAATAAATAAATAAATAAATAAATTATAGATGATAAAAAGCTTAACAACTTATAATACATTTCATTTTAATATATTTAATAATTTTTAGATACTGAAAAAAAAAGGAAGTTATTAAGAAATTATATATATACAATCCTTTAATGAATAACTTTTTCCATAATTTATTTGAAAAAATAAAAATTTATTATAACTTTCAATGGATCAGGAAGTTCGTTTAATTTATTATTGTTGATTTCATTGTATTAATTATTAAAATCATATAATATTCATAAGATTTTATGCTCTTATTAAAAAATAAATAAAATGAAAATGAAAAACGAGAATAAAAAAATTTTTTATTTAACGAAAAAAGCTTTCATTTGATATTTTTTCTTTAAAAATAAAAACAAAAAACAATATAATAAACTATATATTTATAGAATGGTGAAAATAACTTTCATAATACCTTTAAAAAAAGCAAATAAACAAACGTTATTATATGCTTTCATGATGGATATTGCTAAAGTTTGGAAGTTTCAAATTAAAATAATAAAATGAAGTGATATTAATCACTTAATAAATAATTTGACATCCATTTAATTAATGTTATTAAATATATTATTTTCATTCATTGATCAAAAGGGAAAAAATCACTTTGTCAATTTATTTTAATTAACATGTAATTTATTGTTACTATTTATTTATTTATTTATTTATTTATTTATTTATTTATTTTTTTTTTTTTTTTTTGGCTTTTCTAATTATTAATTCATTTGCTTTTTTTTTTTTAATTATTTAGTTTATTTATTTACTTTTTTTTTTTTTTTTTTTTTTTTTTTTTTTTTTTTTAATTATCTAGCTATTTACTTTTTTTAATAATTTAGTTTATTTATCTATTCACTTTTCTAATTATTTAGTTATTCATTTATAAATTTTATTATTTAAAGAATTAATTTTTTGATACAATGTTTTCTGGAATGAAAATATTATTCATTTCTTCTTTTACAATATCAACATATTTTTGATCAAAGCCTACTGGCATAATTAATGCAATGATTAACTTTTCAGATGTATGGTAGGCATGACAGTAAAAGATATATCCACCAAAGTTACCATTATAGACAAAATGAAGAATTGGTAAATTACCATCAATACGTCCAAGATTTGATGAATGAACTACAGCTTTAAAGTGAGGATCTGGAAAGTCAAAAGTTGGTGTAAATTGTAAAGTTTCAGGATTAATTAGAGAAGTACCACTTAAAATTTGACGAACATCATCGTTTGATTTGATAGATTCCTTCAATTTTTCTTTACAATGTTCAAGATCTTGCATTAAAGTTTCCTGACCAACGACACATGGATATACACCAGCAACATTACAATATAATTTTTGGTTTTTGAAAGTTTCAGTAGCATATTGGGAATTTCTACTATTACATGGAGTAACACTCCAAAGTGGTGTTTCTTTTGGTAAATTATTATATTTTCTGGCAGCACGACTCATCATGGCGATTAGCATGGCTTGAACAGTGATACCAGTTTTCTTCATGAAAGTAGCAATTGGAGCATAGTCGAAAATATGATGAAGAGTAATATATTGATATGGACCTGGAATTTTTGGTAAAATAGAAGCCTTATTAATTTCCTTCCAAACCTTTGGTGGCTTTTCAAGTGATTCATCAATATTTTGATAGCATTCACATTGGCCGTAAGATGGAAGTGGTTCTTCCACTTTTTCTAATTTTTCACCATTTATAACTCTTCTAATAAGGCTAAACATAAAAGATAATGATCTTGCATCACAAACACTATGATTAACAATAAAAGTAAGTTTAGTTTTGTTATTTTTAAGTTGGCAAATCTTAAAGTAATACATAACAAATACATCATTATTTTCTTCATATTTTGGATCATATGGAATAACATATTTATCTTCATTCTTTAAATAGTTATCAACCTCTTCATTTTCATTCCATTCTACTTCTTCTAAATGAAGTTCAAAAGGTTTATTTATCCAAAATAAATCTTTACCTATTCTTTTAATAGCAAGGTTAAAGCATTCAATTTTTGATAAATTTTCTTGAGCATTTTTTTTGAATTCTTCAGCAGAAAATTTTGGGAAAACATCAAAAATATTTACATAAGTACTAACAGTAAAAAATTCATTACCATTAATTGGTCTAATAATTCTGCTATCTTTTTCCTTATATTGCTCCCACATTTTTATATATTAATTTATCTTTTGTTACAATAAAAATAAAAATAATGAAGAAATGAAGTAAACAAATGATAAATAATTTGTTTATATATGCCAGATTTTTTTTATTCTTATTTTTAAAATCTTTTGCCATTAAATTAAATTTTTATTAATTTTTTATTTTTAATAATTTTAACTTTTTAAGTTAGATACAAAAATAATAATTCATTGTGGAAATAAAATTTTTTATATTATAAAAATATAACAAAAACCTAAATAATTAATAAATAAATAATTATTAAATTGAAAGTAATTATAGAAGGTATTATAGACATATAAAATAAATTTATTAATATATAATATAGCATATAATGAATATTCTTATAATATATAAATAATATGTAAAGAAATATAATAAATATTTAATAAAACATATAATAAAATTGTTAAATAGAAGATTTGCATTTCATATTAAGGATAGAACTTTCTCTATATGGAAATAATTTAGAAAGTATCTTTTTTTTTTTTTTTTCTTTTTTTTTTTGTTCAAAGATAAAGATAATAATAATAGTAATAAATAAATAAATAAATAAATAAATAAATAAATAAATAAATAAATAAATAGATAAATAAATAATAATAAATAATAATAATTATAATAATTATTGATATTAAATTAATAATATATTATTAAAATATTATACCAAAGTTGTTTTTTTCCTAACTTGTAAGGAAGGAGTATTTTAAAACTTTCAATTATAATATTTTGAAAAAAATTTTATTTATTTGTTTTATAATTAACTTTATTAAAACATAAACAATTTTTACAAATAATTTCACTAAATTATTTATTATATAAAGAAGTTATATTTCAAATAATATAATTCAAAATTAAATTTATTAATAAAACCTCATTATATTTATTATATTTGACTAATTATTTCCTCTCAAATAAGAAGTTCCATTTTCAAAAATTATTTTTATTTTTTTTTTATGAATTATTATTCTTTTTAAGAATATAGTTCATAATATAATTTAAGATATATGTAATAATATAATTAAAATATAAAATAATATATAATAAAATTTATAAATATATATTAATAAAAATATACAATCTTAATATAACTTTAAAAAATAACAAAATATAAACAATGTTATTGTTTACTTTTTCATTGTTTACTTTTTCACAATTAAATAATTTTAAATAATTCTTTATCAATTATAATTAAATCAGGTTATATCCCAGTTGTTAATCCGTATATAAGGCTTTTGTCTCAATTCTGCCCTATGACCATTTTCAAGGTTTTCCTTACAAGAGGTTTTACGGAATTTAGTGATTATATATATTATTATCAGAAGTGTCCATGTAGATTATATTCTACCTGTGATGTAGATATATTCTTCTAAATTACAAGGAGCAAGTTCGGGAGAGTTGCATTTCCCCAAATTGCATTTCTCCAGGTTGAATTTCGACAAGTGGAATATTGATATAAATAAATGAATAAATAAATAAATATTAATTCAAAATAATTTTTTTTAAAATTGTTTTTATTCAATATTAATAATATTTAATTTTATTTATTTATTTATTTATTTATTTAATAATTTATAATTTGGCGAAATACCACATTTTTTTATACGCCACATGCTTTCAAAAAAATTGGCGAAATGCAATTTGGCGAAATGCTCCACTCCCAGCAAGTTCGAATGTCAGAGGGTTAGGTTATACATGTCTTACCTAAAAGGGAAGTTATGAAATGGAGAAACACTCAGAGAAGCATTAGAAGTATTCTCATCAATAATATGCATGTCAGAGTGCCAATGCTGATCACTCAGTAAGGTCGTCCTTGATGGAAAAATTTTGTCTTTATGGAAGTGTGTGATTATCTCAATATTCCCACTGCTCTTGAGGGGGGGAAGGGCTGAAACCAAGGGCGCTACACATTGGAAAATTTTTTTTTTATCAATTATAATAATTAAAATTGCTTTTATAATTATCGATAAATAAATAAAATAAATAAATAAATAAATGTTTATACATATAAGAAAATATTATATGTTATAACTATAATACTAATTTAAAAACTCCAATAACTAAAAATATCAAAAATGAAGAAAGTTTGATATTGAATTTTAATGAAAAATATTACGATATGTCAAACGTTTCTTATGAAATAATTAATATATCAGCGACATAAAATTTAATTTTTTCAGGATAATAAGATAAAGCTATTTTTGATCTAATTTAAAGGATAAAGAAAATTTTGTAATGTTTGAAAATATCATAAAATATCATTTTAAAAATTATGGTAAAAAAATTCAATATAAAAAGTCATATTTTTATTTTATTCTGATAGCAATGAAAATTATTTGAATTTCTAAAACTATATTGTTATTGATAATCGACATTTTTTGTTTAATATAAATATTTATATATTATATCTTATTTAATTCTGATATTTTGAAATTTTTAGTAATTATATATTAAATATATATAAATATTTTTTTAATATTAGCAATAATACTATTTTTTTTTGATTAAAATATCTGAAAGTATATTTCAAATGAAAACTTGATAGAAAATATTAAATAATCTAATATCATTTTAAAAATGGTATTTGAAAATTTTAAGATCTTCCTTTATTAATTAATATAATTGAACAATATTATAATTACATTTCATTAAATTTTAAATTACAAAATATATTTAATAAGACTGTAACGGATATGTCGAATTTTTATTTGAGAATGACAACGAATTTATTATTTTTTAACAAAAATCCTTTCCAAAATAATAAAAATAATCAAAACGATAACAACAAAAATAAAATTGATAATAATTAAAAAACATTAGGAAATGATTGTAATTTTATTAATGATGATAAGGAATATTTTTGAAATATATGAAAAATAAATAATCAATAATTAAATTTATATATTTATATTTAATATTTAATAATTATTTATAATAAGAAAATGTGAAATAAAGAATTCACAAATATTTTCGTCCAAATCGTTATATATTGAAACCAATAATTAAAAATTTTAAATATGAAATTACTTGAAAATAAAATTAATGAACGTTGTTTAGTTCAAATAAAATTGGCAGGTAGAAATATTAAAGTGTATTGTGATTTTAATAAAAATATGTATCCTGTAGGTATTACAACCATATGTAAACCACCATCACCAGAATCATGATAAAATGAAGAATATATGTGAATTTATTCCTGGTTGAAAAGGAAAAGAATATAATAAAAAAATTTGTTGAACTTAGGTATAAAAAATAATATATATATATATATATATATATATATATTTATTTTTGTTATAATAAACAAACTTATTTCATACATTATACACATATATGTATATTATTTAAGTACAATTATTTTAATATTTATATAATAATAAATAAAATAATTAATATTACTTTATATTACTTTATTTATAATATTAGTGATAATATTGTTACTTATTAATTTTATATTAGTTAATAAAATGTATATAGAGATAAATAAATTCTTTTATTTTCAATTGGAATGATATAATATTTTATTAGTACTTATTATACAATCTTATTTCAAATGTTCCTTAAGTTTCTTTTTTAAACATTAATTACATTACCATTATCTATAATTTATATGTATGCTTTAATGGAATATGAAATTATAATTACTTAGAGTAAAAATAAAGTATGATTTTATAAATGTAATCTTTAAACATAATTAAAAATATTGTTATAATGGAATAAATGGCTTAAATATTTATTATGAAAGAACATTCAGGTATTTTACTTGTAAATATAGGGATATTCATTATTCAATCTAAGAAAGAACAACGAGGCAAATAAAACTCAATAATTATATTAAAATTTATTATTATTATTTATTTTATTTTGTGATTATTATTAAAAAAGAAAAAAAACAATATTAATTTTTTTATTTTTAATCATTACAATTTTTTAAATACCGTGTATATAATATGTAGAATATTCTATATATAACATAAAAACACTAATAATGAATATCAACTGTTATTGATAATATTATATCATACTTGCTATAGCAACTTATAGATATATTTCTCAAGAAATTATTGATTTATTTTTTCATTATTATTATTATTTTATTTTATAATTGTTTTGTTATACTATTAATTTTTCAATTAATTTCTAAGAATAAAGATGAAATTATTTAACAAATCTTTCATTTAACCTTCTTCATATAATTTTAAATCAAAAGAAAAACTAAACCTCATTTTCAATTTTTTGTTGTTCTATCAAAATATTAAAAGTATTGATTAATTTTTTAATATCCAAATCCAGTAATATTTCAAAATACATTATATCATATTAATAAAGGAAAAATCTTTTAGACTTAAGTTTTCTTACCACGTATCCATTTTAATATAGATTATATGAAATTCTTTACTGTTGTAATTATTAATTAATTCAACTTTGTTATTTCATTTCCATTACTTTAAATTTCTGACATACTTTGGCTAATATTTCTATATTTTTATTATTACGCATTATATAATTAATACGAAATTTTACATTCATTCTTTTCCTTTTTTCGGTTACAATTTTTATAACATTTAAATTATCAAGTCCTAATGTGTAAAGAAATTAGTTTTTTTTTTTTTTTTTTTTTTTTTTTTTTTTTTTTTTGCTCTATTTCTATTTCATCAATTTTATTTTATATTATATTTATATTAAAAAAATATTATTTCTTAAAAATTACATATGTATATATATTTAATTTTTATTTTTAATAAAATGATATATGTAAATTTAAAATTAAAATTAAAATAAAAATAATAATTTATTCAGATCTTAGAAACTTTTTTGTTATAAAATTTGAATTTAATAATTACAGGCTAACATGAATAATCTTGGAAATTTAAAAATGATATCACCATTTTTTTGAACAGGATACGTTTTTTTAACTTCGTCTAAAATATCAGCTTCAAATGAAACCTTATCTTCATCAGATAGTTGTTCTAGATATGGACGAAGTCCAGCACCTTTATACCATTCAACAATACTTTGATGTGAAGGCATTGTATGAAAGTAGATTGTTTCCCAAATTCTAAAATTATTTGTTAATTTTGCAAATACATCATAATATTCTTCTTCCAAAAGACTAAAAAGTTCTCTTGGTTTTGAAAATTTTATACACCATTTAGTTGAATTTACTACAGTCTGAATTACTTTAGACATGGGATGTTTTTTTTGCTGTGGAATTTGAATAGCTAATGTACCATTTTTAGATAATAAATTAAAGAGTTTTGGAATTAAAGATTTATGATCTGGTATCCATTGAATACAAGCATTTGAAAAAACAATATCATACTTATCATTTAAAGTATCAAGTTCTTTGCCTGCATCAAGTTTAATATATTCAAAATTTGGATAATCTTTTTTCGCTTTGATGAGCATATCATCAGATGAATCAATACCGATAATTCGTGCATCATTGTATCTCTTTTTTAAAACCATAGTACTATTCCCTATACCACAACCAATATCGATAATTAATTTTGCTTCATTCGAAGGTATTGAATGAACTAAATCAATTGAAGGTTGAGTACGATCTTTTTCAAATTTACTATAGAGTTTCGCGTCCCAATCACTCATATTAGTAAATATATATTCTATTAATTACAAAAAAAATGAAATAAACCAAAATGAAATAATACAAAGTAAAAAAAAAAAAAAAATTTACTTTTCACAAATATATATATATAAATATTTTATTTCATAAATATATTACAGTTATTTTAAAAATTATATAATATTTTGTATAACTTCGAAACAAAACAATACAATACAGAATAAAAAAAATAATATAAATTAACTTTAAATATGAAAATTACTTTTTAAAAAATCCTTAATTATTAATCCATTTTTAACTATTATAAAAATTAATAAAACTAAGATAATATGTATGCATTGAAAATTTAAAATTTAAAATATAAAATTTAATCAACTTTCTGATTCGCTAGATCAATTATTATTATCCAATCATATCTCAAAAATTGAATTCTATAATTCAAAATAATCTCATATTACTAATTTAAATCTTTCTCTTGATAATTGGTCTTAATTTCCGTCAGGTAAAATTAATGAATGGAGTGATTAATGGATTGATTAATGGATTAATTAATGGTTTTATGAATGGGTTGGTGAATGATTTGATGTTTTAATGATAGTTTTGGCTTATTTATATTATATAAATGGATATTGCTATGTTATAATATAATTAGATTCATGAAGTTTCAAATATGAGTTTATATTATAATTGATAAAACTAGACATTTAATAATTTATGTTCAAATACTGATTATTAATTATAAAAATTAATATATATACCAATATATAACTGATACTCGTAGTAGGAATTCATCAATATGCAGGTAAATATGATATAAAGTGATTATTTGTATAAAAGATGTTGGTTTTAATTCTTTTTATGTTAATAAATGAATAGATTTTTGTAAAGACCCTTACAGGAAAGACTATCACCCTTGAGGTTGAGTCTTCCGACAGTATTGTTAATGTTAAGAATAAGATTCAAGAAAAGGAAGGTATTCCACCAGATCAACAACGTCTTATTTTCGCTGGTAAGCAATTAGAAGATGACCGTACTCTTTCTGACTACAACATTCAAAAGGGTAATTATTAGAAAAGATTAAATTATATATAATTAAATATTAAATTGTTAGTAATGTTAATGTATTAATATAAAATTAATTTAATTATAAAGAATCCACTCTTCATCTTGTTCTTCGTCTTCGTGGTGGTATTATTGAACCATCCCTTAAGGTTCTTGCCTCTAAGTACAACTGCGATAAGATGATCTGCCGTAAGTGCTATGCCCGTCTTCCACAACGTGCTACTAACTGCCGTAAGTGCCACAGTAATCAACTCCGTCCAAAGAAGAAGGTATATTTAAAAATATTATTTTATTATAATTTGAATAAGTACTAATCAATATATATTTTATATTTTAGCTTAAATAAGTTAAATTTCTGTATAAAAAGTCTTTTTGTATTCATAATAAAAAGATACCAATTATATTTATAAATCTAAAAATTTTGAGACAATAATTTTAGTGTTATAAACTTAATAATAGAATGAATTTAAGGAAGTTATCAGTTCTTGGATGTTTTTGGGATTTTTTACGAATAAATTATTAAATATTATCAAAATTGAATAAAAGGGAACAATTCAAATTATATAAATATATGTGATATGAGTAATTTCAGTATAATGAAATAATTAGCATGTTAAGAATATAAAGTAGGGGTTGAGTAAAAATCAGATAAAAAGAAATATTTATGGGTTATAAACAATGGAAGTTTAAATTGTATTGGGTATTTGACTTATGATTTAATTTAAGTCGATGGCTTATAAATAATTTTAAATTGGAAGAACTATTTATTAGATAATTAATATAAGTATAATGAGTTAGAAATGAGAAATTTCAGTAAAAGGATAGAGAACCAATTTAATAATTTTCCTAAATAAGGTGAATAATATGGTGATATTCATAATTTTTAAAATGTTACAAATAAAATTTATTATCTCACAATAAAATGAATAAAATAATGAAATATAAAATTATTATTAATTGTTAATAATTATGGATATTTAAAAGTTTGAAATTATATTTTTATTATTATTAATTGTAATATATAAAAATAAGATAAAAGAAATGTAGAAAATAATAAAATATTTAATATTTAAGAATCCTCAAATATTATTATTATTATAGGTGTATTATATAATAAATATGGTTTTTTCATATTTTAAATTTTTTTATAATTATTTCATGTTTAATAGAAAACAAAGAATATAGGTCTTTTTTAAAAATAAATATAATTTATGTAATATATTATTTTATTACTATATCAAATTTATTTTAATTTTCATTATTACTAAGTAATATCATGAGAAAACTAATTAAAAAAAAAAGAATTTTTTTTTTTTTTCTTAAATTATTTTTTTAATAAAATGTTTTCAAAAAATTTTCTTTAAATTTATAAAGTACTGGCACATATTTAATGTTAGATTTTTAATTGTAATTATTAAATTACTTAAATAACAATATTAATAATACAATAATAATAATAGAAATGTATATTTAGAACTTTTCATTAGGCTTTAAAATTTATTTTTATTTATTTTTATTTTTTTTTCTTAATATATATTTATTACAATAAAAATAAAGATAATAATTATTTGATATTAAATAGTTTATAGAAGATATATAAACTATAAACAAAATCTTTTTTTTTTTTTTTTTTTTTTTTTGATTTATTAGTATAAATTATTATTTTTGGCCCTACTAGGTATTTTTTAAAATTTAAAATTAAAATAAATTTGGAAATATAAATTAAATCAAATCTTTGATATTACTGGATAAAACTTAATTATTATGTTCGGAAATTATAAATTTCATATTTTAAAATGTTAAAAATATAATAAATAGAAAAAAAAAATAGTATAATGAAAAGTTTAAAAAAAAAAAAGTAAAAATAAAAAATAAAATTTAAAGTATTAAAATTTTTATTATGTAATGAGTATAAACTTTAGTAAACTTTATTGATATTAAATTTTAAAATAATTATAAATTATATATATATATTATAAAATTATTATTATTTAATATTAATATTTTTAATTAATTTTTATATTATTATTGATATATAGTAATTTTTTTAATTTTTAATTTTAATTTTTTATTTCTTATTTTTATTTTAATTATATATATAAATATATTTGTTATTTGTTAATTATTATTTGTTATTTTTTTTTTTTTTTTTTTTTTTTTTATATATATATATATTGTAAATTATATATATATATATTTATTAATATTGTTTTATGTAGATATCTTTAATAATTTATTCATCTTTCATTTTTTATATTAATTATCAATTCATAATTATCTAGACATATTGAAGTTTTATTTTTCACATAAGTTTGATCAAATTATTATTATATATTTATTATTATATTTATTGTTACATTTATTATTATTATTAAATCAAAAAATTGAGAAACATATAAAAATTATATTAAGCCTTATATAATAGAAATTTAATATAAAAAACAAAAAAACAAAAAAATTATAATTCTTTTTATTATCAATTGAATTTTTAAAAATGGATAAATTGAGTGATAAATTTAATATAGAAGATTTACTTGCTTATCATAATGTAAATATAGATGAAGCGATTTTACGAAATGAAAATATAGATGATGAAAATTCATTGTTTTCATATGTAAAATTAGAAGCATCAGAAAGTGAGGATTGCCAACAAAACAATGAGTATTTAAAAGTTGAATTTTCATTTGCAAAACATTATAATAGTATAGGTCAAAATATTAAAGCATATGTAACAATTTTAAATGATTCTTTTGAAGAACTAAATAATGTAAAATGTGTTATTAGTAGTGAAGATTATTTTAATACTTATACATTTATAATTAATTCAATTCAAATTAATGAGGTTGTTGTTAAAGAAGTAAATTTAACAATCTATGATAAATATTTAAATTTGGATAATTATAATATGTCATTTGATAATAGTACACTAATAGAAAATTTAATAGATAATTTACCAAATAATGTAACTATTAAATTAATTGACGAAAATCAAGATTGTATTTTACCAAGTTATCCATCAGTTTTTAATATAACCTCAGACTTTTTCATTAAAGACTTTTTAAAAATAAATGAAACAAATGAAATATTCAATGTAATGATATTAGGACCATCCTTAGAAGCTTCAAAAAATTTTACAAATAGTTTAAAACTACTTTTTGAAAATTATAATAAATCTACAATTGATTTTACAAATGATGAAACTATTAAAAACAGTTTCATCGAAAATTATTTGAATAATGAACAATGGCCATTAAATATTAGAATATTTTATAATAAAAACTATAATCATATTAATCAGAATCATAAGGAAAATACAGAAAAATTAAATTATATAATGAATGGCTATTTTCCAAATGATAATAGTATTGTTCATTTGACTGAAAAGAATTCATCAGAATATAATGTGATTTGGAATAAGGTAGAAACGTGTCAATTAGATGAAAGCATTGAAAATATGAAAGCCTATAACTTATATAATAACTCATTACCAAAGAATAATAAACAATACATTAATGCTTTTATTATTCTTCTTCCGTTAGTTGTCAATACTGATATGGAAGTATTGCAAAGTTATAAAGAAATCGCAGATATACTATCAAAGAAAGGAAGACCAGTTTATATTGTTTTGGATAATTTTATTAATAATTCAACTTCTGAATCTTCATTAACTGAGGTAAATGATTCAAAGGAAGAGATTAATTTCATGAATATCATTAATGAATTTTCATTATATCCAATATTCAGTACGTCATCATATGAATTAATTAATACAAATAATGATAATGAAGGTAATTATAATGTAGTATCACTTCAGAGATTCAGAAAAAATATGAATAGAGATATTCTTTTACTTCATATGATGAATAAAATGACTAAGGATCTAATTGAAATAAATCGTAATCAGAAAATGTTGATAAATCCAGAAAAAAAAGATACTGATATCATAATTATTCTTTATTGGGATAAAAACTATGATCAACATTTGAGTTTAATACCAACAGTAATTGGAGAATGTTATTCAAATAGTGATACTAATAGAATGGCTTTAATATCAAATATTAATCGTGACTTTGATATAGACTTTACCAATAATAGATTAGATTATTTCAAGAAGTTATCATCATTTGATATTAATTCAATGAAATATGAAAATATTGATTTCGAAGATATAATTTCAAAAGCAGATACATTATTGAGAAAAACAAATTCTAATAACAATTGGAATATTTGGATAATATCAAATACTGAAATTTCAAATAATAATATTAAAATTATTGATTCTAAATTTACAGGAAAGACTGAGGATAAAATTTATTATGTTGATATTAATGAAAAACAAGATATTGGAAATCTTCATAATGATAACCTGGAAATTACTACATCAAATATAAGTCGTTTCTTAACATTAGAAAGTATAGATTCATTAATTGAATATTTCTCGAAAAATACCAAAAAAAGTTCCAATATAATAATTAATCCTAGACTAACATTAAAGTAAGTGAATAAAAAAAAATTTTTTTTTTTTGTTTTAATGAATTTGAATTATTTAATAGAACACTAAATACACTAAATATATTTTAATTTAATTATTTATAATTATTTATAATTATAGCATGATAAAACAATATTCAATGAATAATGAGATGTAAGTTTAACAAAATATTATTTTATATAAAATTTACAATTAGTTAATTTAAAAAACATTATAAATATATACATATATAATTGATTTTAATTTAATTTTTTTTTTAATAATATGAATTATCAATATATAGTGATATTAATTATACAAGTGAAAATGTTAATTCATATTTATTAAAATATGATTTTAAAATTCCGTCATCAATATCTTTGATTAAAAATATTTCAAAAATGTAAAAAAAAAAAAAAAAAAAAATTATAAAGCTTTATATAAAATACTTATATATTTTTTATATAATTATTATATAAAATAAAATTTCTAAATATGTATAATTATAGCTCATTATCAAATTGTAAATTGAGAGGAATAATACCAAATGCCTTAAATAATTTATTAAACTTAAATGAATTGTAATATTAATTATTAATTTATTATTACAAATATAAATTAAAATTTTTTAAAATTATTATTCTAAAAGTTAATTAAAAATTACTTTAAATAGATATTTAAGTTTTAATCGTCTTGAAGGAAAAATTCCTGAATTTATTGGAAATATGAAGAAATTGAGAATTCTGTAAATTAATTTATATAATACTTCATAATTAAAGTGTATAAATTCAAATAGTAATATTTTTTTATACAATTTCAAAATATACCATTATTGAAATGTTATTTTAGTCATTTAGATAGTAATATGTTAGAAGGCCATCTTCCATCCTCCATTGGAAATTTAACTTCTTTGAAAGAATTGTATAATTTAAAATTTATAAAAAATAATAAATAAATAAAGTTTTATTATATAAAACAGCAATAGAGATTAAATACAATTATTAATTATATTATAGACACCTTGACAATAACTATCTTTCAGGACCAATTCCGGAAACTATTGGAAATCTTAAACAATTAACATTACTGTAAATTTACATTCATATTAAAAAAAAAAAAAAAAAAAAAAAAAAAACATAAATAATATAAAAATATATATTATGATATATGAATAAGTTATTAATTATATATTTTAAAAAATTATTATTAAAAATTATTTAGACAATTGGAAAATAATAGGCTTAGTGGAGAAATACCAAAGAGTCTTTTTTACTTAACCAATTTAGTTGAATTGTAAAAATATATATATCAAATTTTTTTTTTTTTATTATTTGAATAATATATATTAATGATTTTAAATTTTAAATATATAAAATATAAATAGATATTTATCCGATAATGAATTATCTGGTGATATTCCTGATAATATAGATAATTTGTGTAAAATTGAAGTTTTGTATGTTTAAATTTCTTTATTTAATGATATTTTAAATATTTTAAAATTTCCTTTAAGTAATATTTTTTTTTTAAAAAAAAATATATTAATTTAAATTTTATAAATAAAGAAAAATGGATAAAAATATGTTATCAGGAAATATTCCAGAATCCATTGGAAAATTATTAAATTTAAAAAGATTATATTTAAATCAAAATCACTTTACTGGAGTTATTCCAAAATCTTTTGGAAATTTAAAGAATTTAAGAAGATTGTAATATATATATATATTTATATATATATTTTAGTTTATTATACTATTATTTTTTTACTATTAAAATAAATTACTAATTAGATTATTATTTATATTTTATTAATACAGATGGTTAAATAACAATTCTCTTAATCAAATGATTCCGAATGAAATTTGTCAACTTGTTGAATTAAAAAAACTGTAATATAAAATCAAAATAATAATAATAATAATAATAATAATAATAATAATAATAATAATAATAATAATAATAATAATAATAATAATAATAATAATAATAATAATAATAATAATAATAATAATAATAATAATAATAATAATAATAATAATAATAATAATAATAAAAATGAATATTAAATTTTATATCATAAATATATATATATATAAAAATAATATATAGACGTTTGGATCATAATGAATTTATAGGAAGTATACCTGAATCTATTGGAAAATTAGTAAACTTAAGAGTCATGTAATTTTTTTTTATATTATATTTTTAATTAAATTAAATATAATAAAAATTAAAATGATACTTAATAAAAAATTTTAATTTACTCTATTATATTCATTTTTATACAGTGGACTAAATAATAATAAACTTACAGGATATATTCCAAATTCAGTTGGAAATCTTAAAAATTTATATTTAATGTATTTAATAATATAATATATATATAAATAATTATATATATATATATATATACATAATTATTAATATATAATTTTAAAAATTAAAATTTTATTATAGGCATTTGGATAATAATTATTTAGATGGATTAATTCCAGAATCAATTGGTGAATTACAAAAGTTGATAGGATTGTAATAAAAATTTCACTATATTATTTTAAAATATAATAATTATTGTTATAAATTTAAACTTAAAATAAAATAATTATTAAATATCTTTATATTTAATATGATTAATTAAGATACTTAAATAATAATTCCTTAAAAGGATCGATTCCTGATTCTATTGGAAAATTGGAAAATATATTACAATTGTATATATTATAATAAATAGTATTGAATATGGAAAAATTAATTTATATTATTTTAAAATAAATATTATTAAATAATATATTTTCATACATATTTTCATACAAATAGACGTCTTGATAATAATCAATTAACAGGATTAATACCAGAATCTATTGGAAATCTTAAAAATTTAATTATTTTGTATGACTATTAAATAATAAAAAAATTATTTTTCTGATTATAAGGATCTAAATCCTTTATATTATAATTTATTATCTTAATTAATTAATTATAAATTTATTTCTTTTAGAATATTAAATATAAATCAATTAAGTGGAACTATTCCAAGTTCTATTGGAAACTTAAAAAAATTAGTAGAATTGTAAATAAAATTGATAATATATAAATTATAAATTTTGTAAAAGAAACTTTATTATTAATTAAAGTATTCATAAAATATTAGATGGATAAGTAATAATAGAGTAAAGGGAACTATTCCTTCTAGAATTGGCGAAATGGAAAGTTTAAAATATATGTAAGATATTAATTTATTAATTATGTTTCCTTTATATTGTCTTATATATATATATTTTATAAACCTTTAACTTAAATACTATTAATTATTTTTAAATAAATATTTATATATAAAAGTCATTTAGAAAATAATGAAATTGAAGGTAGTATTCCATCTGAAATTGGAAATTTAAAACATCTAAATGGATTGTAAGAATAATTATATAATAAAAAATTTTAATTAAAGATATTTATATAAATATATATAAATATAAATATATATATTTATATTATTCTAATTATTATACTATATACAATTTATAGATATTTAAATAATAATCAACTTTCAGGGAGAATTCCTGATTCAATTGGAAAATTAAAGCAATTAACAGAATTGTAATATTATTATAATATTAAAATGAGTATAAATGACTTATTATTAATAAATTATATTTAATATTATCTATAATTAAATAAATTTATTTAAAGATGGATAAATTTTAATCATATTACTGGCCACATTCCAAAATCAATCGGAAATCTTAAAGAAATTAAGATATTGTAATAATAATAATAATAATAATAATAATAATAATAATAATAATAATAATAATAATAATAATAATAATAATAATAATAATAATAATAATAATAATAATAATAATAATAATAATAATAATAATAATAATAATAATAATAATAATAATAATAATATAATAATAATAATAATAATAATAATAATAATAATAATAATAATAATAATAATAATAATAATAATAATAATAATAAAAGGAATAATTTATTGCAAAATTATTTTTATTTTAATTTTTTTTTTTTTTATTAATTATTAATTTATTATTAATATTAAATTTATCTTATTAGACATCTAGAAGATAATCAACTTTGTGGTAGTATTCCAAATGAAATATGCTCATTAGTTTCATTAACAGGATTGTAAATAATTAATAAATATTATTAAAAATTAAAAGCATAATATTAATTATTGTAAATAATTAAATACTAAATATTTTTTATATTATTAAATAATAATTTAAAAAAAAAAAAAAAAAAAAAAAAAAAAAGATATATAAGAAATAATTTACTTATTGGTAAATTACCTGAAAATATTGGAAATTTAATAAATCTTCAAGAATTGTAAATATATTTCATTATATGTTATTATATTAATAATATAATAATAAATTATATAAAAATTTAATATTATTTAATATATATATATATATTAAAATTAAAATATTTATATATATATATAAACAATTTTAGACGTTTAGATACAAATATGATAGAAGGCGAGATTCCTCCATCTATTGGAAATATGAGAAATTTAACTTTATTGTAATATATAATTAATTAACTAAATATATATATATATATTATATAGATTATATAAATATATCTAAAAAAATAATATTTTAAATAATATTGTGTATAAAATAGATGCTTAAATGTCAATAAATTTTCAGGAAGTATTCCAAGTACAATTGGAAATATGACTAGTCTATTAAGATTGTATAATATAAAATATTTAATAATAATATTTATTATAATAAATAAAATTATTAGTATATATTAAATAATTTATTATTTTTTATAATATATTAGATGGTTAAATAACAATATGTTAAGTGGAAAAATTCCATCATCTATTGGAAATTTATCTAATCTCACATTACTGTAATATTTATAATTAATAATAATAATAATAATAATAATAATAATAATAATAATAATAATAATAATAATAATAATAATAATAATAATAATAATAATAATAATAATAATAATAATAATAATAATAATAATAATAATAATAATAATAATAATAATAATAATAATAATAATAATAATAATAATAATAATAATAATAATAATAATAATAATAATAATAATAATAATAATAATAATAATAATAATAATAATAATAATAATAATAATAATAATAATAATAATAATAATAATAATAATAATAAAATTATTATTATTATTATAATATTAATGTTTATATTTATTTTTTTTTTACCAACTTGTATAGTCGTTTAGATAATAATCAATTAACTGGAACAATTCCAGATACAATTGGAAAATTAAAGAATTTAACAGGATTGTAAGTATTAATACATAATATATAATATTATTAAATTATTACCTTTATTATTAATTTTCTATTTTTAATTTCAATTTATTATTATTACTTATTATATTCAACAACAATAATAATTATAAATGATAATAATAATAATAATAATAATAATAATAATAATAATAATAATAATAATAATAATAATAATAATAATAATAATAATAATAATAATAATAATAATAATAATAATAATAATAATAATAATAATAATAATAATAATAATAATAATTGTTATTTAAATATTATAGGTTAATTAATATTAATAAACTTAAAGGTTCAATACCTCAATCAATTGGAAATCTTTGTAATCTTGAAAGATTGTAAAATTAATAATATATATATATATATTATAAAATATTTCATATTCAATTGAAAATTAAATTATAAATAATAATTTATATTATAGATGGTTAAATGTTAATCAATTAGAAGGCCATATACCAGATAATTTTTCAATGCTTAAAAATCTTACTATATTGTAGTGTTTATAATAATTAGTATAAATATTTATATTATATTTATAAAGTACGAAATTTATTCAATGATTAAAATATGCTTTGATATATATATATTTTATTTAGACACTTAGAAAATAATCAGTTAAATGGAAATATACCACAATGGATTGGATGCTTAAATAAACTGACTGGATTGTAATAAATTTATATTAATAAATTTATATTATTATTATTACTATTATTATTTAAAATAATATATATATATATATATAATTATTATATAAAATCTATATATTAATATAATATATAAATAAAGATATATTCATAATAATCAACTTTCAGGAAAATTACCAGTTTCAATTGGCAAATTAGTAAATTTGACAGAATTGTAAGACATTAATAATGATAAATGAAAATATATATATATGATTATTATTATTATTATTATTATTATTATTATTATTATAAGTATTTTATGTTAATAATTATAAA
>JACVTC010000138.1:112500-125000 GCA_016946835.1 Neocallimastix lanati (nom. inval.)
TATTAAAAAATATCATTATATAATATGTTGTTATTAATATATTTATTTTTTAAATAACAATAACAAATATAATAATTATAATAATAAATAAATAAATAAATAAATAAATAAAATCTATAAAATAAATATATTATTCTTATTAAATAAATTTTATTTACCTGCATTCCGCACATACGAACACCAAATAATTTACTTGTTGTTGATTCGCATTTTTTTTCTTGTGATTTTCTTTTTTGGGGTGTTGCATCAACACCATGTTGACGTGTTCCCATTTTAAGATCTAAAATACAAGGATATTTCATACCATAAGTTAAATCTTCTATTAGTATAAATTGTTGAGGCTTTTGACTTCCTTTATTATTCTGACCTAATTTATTAATTTGATTATTAAGACAATGCAAAGACCAAGGATTAATATTTTGATCTCCTAAATTATTATTATCATGAAGAGTAGAATTATCATTCTTCAAGGGTGTAAATCCTTGATAAGCATTATTAGTTAAGGCATTCAATGAATGTCTTCTTTTTAACTTCGCTGCAGATGATGCCCGTAATTGTGAATACCTATTTCTACGATTTTGAACAGTTAACGCATCACGCAAAACTTTCTCACGAAGTTTTTGATAGTAGCTATAATGCATATTTGATTCACCATCGGTATAAGATGCTAAATATTCTAATGGTATCTTTTTATTAGTATTATTAATGGCGATATTTTTTGTTTTTTCTTTATTATCATTTTGTAAAGAACTATTAAGAGATATTTCTGAATCATTATGTGATAGAGATGGTGATATATTAGCTTTTCCACAGGCACTACATGAATTATGATTAGAATAGTTATTGAAAGGTGAAGTACTTAATGATTGTGAAGATGATTTATTTAGTACGGAATCTATTGATAATGATTTGGTATAAGATTCATTTTCAATAATAGCTACTGGAATATTATCAGCCCAAGTACCATTATTTTCCGAATTTCCTGAATTATTGAAATAAACATCAATAACACCGTAATAACCAGGAATAAATGGCCTTAGTTCAGGATATAAATTATTAATAGATTCATAAAAAGCTTTTTCTTTTGGATTCATTAATTTACATAATGCTTTATCAGAAAATCTTAAGAATGGGGCATGACCACCAACTTGATGCCCATATGGAAGTAATGGCAGTGATGTTGGTGAAGATTTATCAAAAATATTATCAATTAAATCATCTTCATTTTCAAATGAACATGCTTTAATATCTTCATCACCAAAACTACTCTTTGATTCATTACCTAATCTTGTTAAATGATTTTTTTCATCACCAATTTCAATATTAATTAAACTTTCACTTTTATTCATCGCATTAGAATCAGATATATTGGACTTTTTATAATTTAATGATTCATGCTCATCAATTATTTTTGATATTGGTGTTTTAAGTTTACTATTCTCATTAATTTTACTATCTTTATGTATATTACTAAAGTTTAACTCCACTAAATTCTTATTTAAATTTTTATTATTAGATATTTCACAATTATTAATGTTATCAGCATCATCAATATCAGTATCATTATGATTATTATTGGTATTTTTCATATTTTCATCATTATCATTAATTTTTTCTTTAATTTCATTATAAATTTGAGTATCTTCTTTCTTGGCATTATTATCCTGTTTTATATATTGATTAGGGGTATTATCAAAAATATTATTATGATTTTCATCATTATATATGTTATTAATGATGTTACTTATATTACTTTTATCGTGATTTTCTTCATTTTCAATTATTTTATTAGGGATAACTTGATAATTGTTGTTATTATTTAAAGTATTATTGTTCTCCGTAGCTAATCCTGGAAAATGTTTATCAGAATGAAATAATGAAATTTCATTCTCAAATATATTAGCTGTGTTACTTAACCGAGTTAAGGAGGAAAGAGGAGAACCATTATTTTTCAAAATATCACTATCATTCAGTGATAATGAATATATTTTTTTCGAAATTGAAGGAATATTTTGATTATTACTATTGTTATCATCATCATTATTATTTTGTTTTCCATAGTATTTATTCTGTTTTAAATCTTCTTTTGTGTATTTATTAGTATCAATATCATTAGAGTGTGAAGATTCTTCTAATATTTTTGGAATTTCATTAATTTTCTTATTAAATTCATTATCATTATAATAATTCATCATCACACGTGTTTCTTCACTATTATCTGAATTTTTCAATTTATCGATTGAATACTGCTGTCTATCAATGCTTAGTTGACTATAAGATGGTGAATTTAACATACGATTTAAAGTATTTGTAGTAATACTATTTCGATCATTTCCTGCACCAATAATATCGATTGAATTAACATTTGATATTTTTACAGGTGATTCAAGCGATATATAATTATCATGAACTTTATTTAATTGTTCTTTAAGCTTCTTTTGGCAAGATTTACAAATACTTTTATTATGATTAATATTAAATGCTTCATTACAGTTAATATTGTTTGAATTTTGAAGATATTCAATATTTTTAGAAAAAAGAAAATCTTGCTGAGTTGGTATTAAGTTTGAGTCACTACTAGCAAAACGTAATATATTTAAATTTTTTTCATTATCATAAGGTATTAATGATAATTTATTTCTATTTGTTTTGGCACTGATAATTTTTTCTTTTTTATCCACTCTGTTATTATTTAAAACATTTGAGGACGTATCAATTAGTTTTGGTGGTTTATTGTTATCAATATCATTTTTTTTATAATCATCTTTTTTATTATTTATAATAATAACTTCTTTATCATTTTGAATATTCGTATCGTTATTCTTATTACTATTTAATTGATGTGATGCACGAAGTGCTGATGATAAAGCAGAAGTTTTTCTTTTATTAATTTCATGAGAAGAACTAATATCATTTTTTTTAAAAATAATAGAACATTTATCAATTTGATTATTTTTCAATTGTATATTTTCGTTTGAAATATCATCGAAAGTACTTTGAATTGAATTATCTTCTGAATAACTAAATGCTATTTTATTAATATTAAATTATTATTAATATTAAATAACAATATAATTTCATATGTATAATATTCATATTTAAATATTTATATCTAAAATTTTATTAAAATATTTAATTCATTTATAATACTAATAAAAAAATAATAAATAAATAAAAACATTACTATTATAGCTTTGAATATTTTGCTCAGCAGATAAACTATCCTTAGAATTTGAAGTTGGAATATTTATAGATTTACCGTAAAACTATTATATTTTATAATATTATAAAACATTAATATACTTTTTTTTATTTTATTAATTTAATATTTTAACTTAAAAATATTTTTATATTACATTATTATTTGATCCATTACTTTCCATTGTTCTGGTAATAATAAATTAAACTTATTATATTTAATAAATTAATATTATTATTGTTATTATTGTTATTATTATTGTTGCTATTATTATTCTTATTCTTATTATTTTTTTTAATAAAATTTAATTTAACTAATGTTTATATATTTATATATTAATATATTAGATATTTATATGAGTAAATATATATATATATAAGCTATTTAAAAATATTTAACATTTATATATATTTATTTATAAATTAATTACTTTTATAAGTTACGTTTTATTATTATTATTATTTTTATTATTATTTTATGTTAGAGTCTTAACGAAACAAATAAAATGAATATATAATTTCTTTTTTTTAAAAAAAGTAATAAATAATATTATAAATTAAAAAATATTTTAATTATATATAATTATATTAATTCTATAATAGTTTTATTGAAGGTTACCACTTAAAAAGAATTTATAATAATTATTAAAATACAGTATATTAATATATTAAATATATATTTACATTTATACTTTAAAATATCTAATGTCTTTTAAATATTTTATAATTCCATAAAATTAATGATGATTCCATCATATAAAATTTTTTTAAAAAAAAAGAAGGAAAAAAAAAAAAAAAAAAAAAAGAATAAGATCCTATTTATTATAATTAAAAAAGTCGTTTTTTTTTATTATTGTTGTTATTGGTAGAAATGTATACTTTATTTATGATCTTAAATTAGTTATGTATTGTTTTATTATTATGTACTATTATTATTATTCTTTTATTATTGCTTATTATTTAAAGATAAAAAAAAAAATATTGATATTTATATCAATGTTCATTTAATAAATTTCAAATGAAATCTATTTATATTAATGTATTTTTTATTCTCTTTCTTTTTGATTTAATAGTAAATACCTAAAAATAAGAAATTTATATATATAAAAATTAAATTACAATAATATATATATATTATTATTATTATTATTATTATTATTATTATTATTATTATTATTACTATAATTGAACTATATATTTTTTATTTTTATTTTATAAATATATATATATATTACACTATTAATTCAATAATTATTATTAATAATTTAACAATAACCATTTAATTTTATTATAATGAATATCTTTTTTTTTAGAAAATATTAAAGCATAATAATTATACATAAAATTTTTATTATAATTTTACCAATTTATATTATTTAATTATATATTTTAATATTTACAATTATTTTTTTTTTCTTTTTTGTTCTTCCTTCCAATATAATTTATTTCTCTTTTACTTCTTTCAATTATGTTTTCTTCTTTTTTTTTATTTTTTATTTTTATTTAAAATTAAAAAACTAGAAAACAGTATATCACATAGAATAAATTATTAAAATTTATAATTAATTTATAAATTTATAATTAATATTTATTAATTAAAAAAAATAAAAATTAAATTTTTATCATTAATTTAATAAATTTATTAGTTTGTTTTATACATTAATTCTATATCATTAAATATAACAATTCTCTTATTAATTAAAATATATTAAACAATATATATATATATCACTTTTATTTAATTTTCTAATTTATAAATATGTTGATATATATTATATTATTTAAATTTATCTTTATGATTTAAATAAGGTGCGATTTTAACAATTTAATAATGGAACTACTGATAATGATTTATATTTAATATTTACTTATTAATCTATATCTATTTATTTATTTATTAATTTATATTTATTTATTTATATCTATTTATTATTTATTTATATTTATTAATATATATTTATTTATATCTATTTAATTATATCTATTTATTTATATCTATTTATTTATATTTATTTATTTATATTTATTTATTTATTTATCATTATTTATTTATATCTATTTATTTATATAAAACATTTAAAAAAAAAAAGATTAGATTAATTATAATAATTTATTATATCTAAAATATTTCAAAAATAAATTTATTAAAAATAAATAAACATTACATTTTATAATCATTATAAAGATGTGTTATCTTTATTGTTATCTTTTTAGTGATATATTTCATTATAAAGATTTAAAAAAAAAAAAAAAAAAAAAAAAAAAAAAAAAACATTCTTTATATTAATATAAAAATTAAAATTAAAAGTTTTAATAAATCTTTAAAATAAATTCATACTCTTTAAATATAAAATTACAATTATCCATTAATGTTATAAATGTTATTATTATCTTAAATACATATATATGATTATTAAATATTTATTTATATGCTGATTTATATTTATTTATAAAAATAATTTTATATGGCGTTAAATTACAATATTAAAAAGCAACAATGCTAAATACAACACATGCTTTGAAATATATTCTATTAATAACTTTTATATTTATATCATTAGTTTTATTAATATTTCTATATAGTTAAAAAAAAAAATAGTTTTTTTTTTTTTTTTTTTTTTTTTGATTTCTATGTTTATTAGTTGAATGATTTCATTAATTTATTTATATATAAGAAAAACCTACTTGCGAAATGCAATACTTTCTTTTCAAAAGATATGATAGAAAAAAAAAAAAAATACAGATAAGACTAATATTTTAAATATATTTTAAGTATGAGGATTAGGTTATATTTACTAAACAATAATTAATTTTGAATCTAGTGAATTTCGCAATGTTGCATATTTTTGTATGTGGCTTGATTTTTTAATAATTAAATAAATAATAAATATTCTTTTTTATATATATAATATATTAACATTTAATTATAAAAGTAATTTTTTATAAAAAAAATAATTTTTTATAATTCTTTTTTAATGGAATATATTATTGTTTCTTTTGAAATAGTAATTTAATAATATTTAATTGAAAAATATATTATTTCTTTTAAAATAATAATTATTTATATGATTGTATAGAATATCTTAAAAATGTATGGTTTTATTTTAAAATATTTATAAGCCATATTGCAAAATGCACGATCCCCAATGTTTTTATTTTATTTATTAATTTTAAATATAATATAAAAAATTCTATATATATATAATGTATTTTTAATAAAATAAGTAAATAATAATAATGTTTCAAAAATTACAAAGATTTTTTTTTTTTTTTTTTTTTTTTTTTTTACATTTAGTACTTTTTAATTTTTCTTTATTATTTATATATATATTTATTTTATACATTACTGATAAATAATTATATATATATATGTTATATATATTACCTATTCAATTTATTATATAGATTTGTGTTTTTATCTTTAATTTGAATGAAAATTTAGATAATTTTTTTAAAAAAAAAAAAAATTTACATAATATACATAATTTTTTTTGGTTTTGAAATAAATAAAATATATATACTAACCATTTTATATAAGGTTAAAATCATTTATTACAACATAACATTTAAAAAGTAAAAATGAAAAATTGAAAAATATAAAATTATTTGCGGATAAATAATGGAAACGTGGAAGTATTTAATTATAAAAAAAATATTATTTTACTTTCTGATATATATTCATTTATGTATTAGTAATGATAATATTTAACAAAAAAATTTATTTGTTTTTATGATTATTTATTAAAAGATTTTAAAGTTTAATTACAATTTAATATATATATATATTGCAAAAATTATATATAAATTATATTATTTTTTATTTTTAATCTTAATTTTTTATTTTATTTTATTTTATTTTTAATTTATATTCCAAAAAATATTTATCCAAAAAAAAAAAAAAAAAAAAAAAAATTATATATTAAGTATATAATTTATGTTATTTTATAATATAAATCTTAAATATAATCATTTTTTTTTTTGGTAATTAATATTTTATATTTTTTTATATTAAAAAAAAATAAAAAATAAAAAGGATAAATCATCTCAATAATTTAACTCTGGCTAAAATTTTTTATATACAAATTATATATTTATAGTTCCTTTCTTCCTTTCTTAAATTTTAAGAATAAGTTATAAAAAAGTTCAAATAAGAGTAAGAAGAAAAATAAATATTAAAAAGAAATAAAAAATAAAATAAATATATATATATCATATTAAATGTTTTTAAAGAAAAAAGAAATACCAGTTCCAAATCAACCACAACCAACACCATATACAAAAGCGTCATTCTTATCAAGAATAACTTATTGGTGGATAAATCCACTTTTTACTACAGGTCATAGAAGACCTCTTGAGGATAATGATTTATATTTATTAGACCCAAAATTTGAAGAAAAGAAATTAACTGAAAATTTTTATAGGGAATGGAATAAAGAATTAATTAAAAGAAAAGATAAACCAAACATTGTTAAAACATTCATTAGGGTTTTTGGTCCAAAATGGTAAAATAGACAATCTGTCAATCAATAAAAATAAAGATAAAACTAAAAATAAAAAAAAAAAAAATAAAAAAGAAAAAAATATAAAGAATCTTTATTTGAAAAAACTATATTGTTAAAATTAATAATATGAATATTAATTAATAATAATAATATTATTATTGTTAATATTTTAATAAGATAACATTTATATATATAAATATATATATATAATAGTTATTAATTAAATTTTTATTACTGTCATAAATGATAGGATTCCATCTGGGATATTAAAATTTTTATCTGATTGTTGTAACCTCACTTCCCCTATTATTTTAGAATTATTATTAGATTTCGTTTCTAATGAAGAAACAGAAGAATCATATAAAGGGTAAAAATATAATGTAAAATATTTTATTAATTTATATATAAAAATATATATATAATATAATATAATATTAAAATGATAATAATATTATTAATATGTTCTTTTAATGCTTTTAATAGTTGGATTTATGCTGTTTCAATGCTTTTACTTCAAATAGCTGCTACATTTAGTATTAATACGTATTTTGAATTAGTAATGGAAGTTGGTCTTTCTGTAAGAGCAACAATCATTGGTATTATGTATAGAAAAATGTTGAAACTTTCTCAAAATGCAAAGCAACATTTAACGGAAGGTCAAATTATTAATATTGTTTCTTCAGATTCTTCAAGAATTCAAGGTCTTTTAAGTTATCTTCATTATTTATGGAGTGGTCCATTTCAGTTAGTAGTAATTTTAGCTTTATTAATTCGCGCTTTAGGGTAATAAATGCAATTTAATATATAGACAATATAATTCAAAAAAAAAAAAAAATAATAATAATAAAAAAATTAATAAATAATGGTTATAAATACTTATATATATATATATATTTATATATATAAATTAATAAAATTTAAATGTAAATAAAAGATTGTGGGCTTTAATTGGATTTTCAATATTTGTAGTATTAATTCCAATACAAGGATTAATTATGAAATGGCTAACTAGCATAAGAGAACAAACTGTAATTTTTACTGATGAACGTGTTAAAAAAACTCAAGAAATTATTGGTAGCATGCGTGTAATAAAATTCTTTGGATGGGAATCAAGTTTCTTAAATATTATTAATAAATTACGTTCTAAAGAAATTTCACGTATTAGAAAATCACTTATTATCTATACTAGTACTAATTCACTTATGGATATTATTCCAGTACTTGCTAGTTCTCTTACATATATTGGTTATGCATTAGCTGGAAATACATTAACTGCAGCAAAAGTATTTTCTACTCTTGCTTATTTTCAAATGTTAAGTTTTCCATTAGGTATTTTGCCAATGGTTTCAGGACAATTAGCGGATACGGTTGTTGCTTTAAGACGTATTAATAATGTTATTAACGGAGAAGAATTAGATGAATTACCAACTATTGATACTAAAGCTGAATATGCTATTTTAGTTAAGAATGGTAATTTTATTTGGGAAACAAAAAAGGAAAAAGGTTCAGATTCAGATTCAGATTCAGATTCAGATTCAGATAGTAAAACTGAGTCTAAAGCAGGTAAGAATGGAAAAAAAATTAAAAAAGATAAGAATAATAAAAAAAAGAATGAACAAGATATCACAAATATTGGGGAAAATAAAGAAAACCAAGAAAATGAAGAGGAAGAAAATAATAATAGTTCTCAAGGTGACTATGAACCATTTAAAATCAAGAATATTAACTTAAATATTCCCAGAAATTCATTAACTGCTATCGTAGGTACTGTAGGTAGTGGTAAGTCTTCATTAATTAATGCATTAATTGGTGAAATGAAACGTGAAAGTGGTGAAGTTACATTTGGTGGTACTATAGGTTACTGCTCACAACAAGCATGGATTCAAAATGCAACAGTTAAGGATAATATTTTATTTGGTAAAGAATATGATGAAGAAAAATACAATAATGCTGTTAAGAGTTGCGCCCTTTTACCAGATTTTAAGATTTTCCCTAAAGGAGATAGGACTGAAATTGGAGAACGTGGTATTAATCTTTCAGGTGGTCAAAAACAAAGAATTAATTTAGCAAGAGCAGTTTATTTTAATAGTGATATTGTATTTTTGGATGATCCACTTTCAGCCGTTGATGCTCATGTTAGTCGTTACCTATTTGATAAATGTATTCTTGGAGCACTTGGAAATAAGACGCGTATTTTAGTAACTCATCAACTTCATGTCTTACCAAGTGTAGATTATGTTATCTATATTGATAATGGATGCATCAATGAACAAGGGACCTATAGTGAATTAATGGGTAAAAATGGTGAATTTGCTAGATTGATGCGTAGTTATGGCGGAATTGATGAAAATAATAATGGTTCAGAATCGGAAGAAGAATCAGAGTTACTGGAATCAGAACAATCTGGTAATGGGGTAAAAAAAGAAGGTGATAAAGTCTCAATTTTAAAAGAAACAATGGATATCACTGAAACTTTAAATCAAGAAAACCAAGATAAAGAAAAAGATAAAGGTTTAATGACAGCCGAAGAAAGAAATACTGGTTCTGTAAAATTTAGTATATATAAGTTCTACGTGAGGGCGGCTGGTGGTTTAGGCTGTGTTATAGCTGTTTTATTTTTCCTTATTTTAACTCAAGTTGCAAAACTTGGAAATGATTTATGGTTAGTATTTTGGACAGATAAAAAATTTGATATAAGTACTTTAACCTATGTAATTATTTATTTAGGTTGGAGTGGCTTAAAGGGTATAGCTGAAGTATTATTTGGTGTCATTATATGCTATACGGGTTTGATCGCCGCTGGAAAGATTCATAGAGATGCTATTGCAAGAGTTATGAGTGCACCAATTTCGTTCTTTGATACCACTCCACTGGGTAGAATTATTAATAGATTTTCAAAGGATCAAGATTCTGTCGATGGTATTTTAATTGAATCTATTCAGTCTTTTCTTTCCTGTTTTGCTGTTACCCTTTCTACATTATTTTTAATTATCTATGCTACCCCAATCTTTTTGGTTGCCTTAATTCCATTATTATTAATTTACTATTTAATGCAAGAATACTATAGAAATACTTCTAGAGAAGTTAAGCGTCTTGATTCTTTGGCAAGATCACCATTATATGCTAACTTCACTGAAACAATGAACGGCCTATCTACTATTAGAGCATATCGTGAACAGGGAAGATTCATTGATATAAGTGATAATCTAATGGATAATAATAATAGACCGTGCATTTTGCAAATTACAGCACAAAGGTGGTTAGGTTTAAGACTGGAAACTATTGGTGCCTTTTTAGTTTTCTTTGCTGCAATTTCTGGATTAATTCTTAGGAAATCTATTTCACCCGCTCTTCTTGGTTTAAGTTTATCCTATTCATTAAGTGTTACTGGTAATCTTAATTGGGCTGTGCGTCAATTTAGTGAAACGGAAGTTCATATGAATGCTGCAGAACGTTTAAGCTACTATGCTAATGAAATTGAAAGCGAAAATCAAACAGGTCTTGATGCTCCTAAGGATTGGCCGAAGCAAGGTAAAATTGAAATTAAGGACCTTACTATGAAATATGCTCCTCATCTACCACCAGTTTTAAATAATATTTCATTAAATATTCAGGCTAATGAAAAAATTGGTGTTGTTGGACGTACTGGTGCAGGTAAATCTAGTATTGTCATGACCCTCTTTAGATTAGTTGAACCGGAGACAGGATCATCAATTAAAATTGATGATGTTTCTATTATGGATATTAAACTTTGTGATTTACGTAGAAGAATATCTATTATTCCTCAAGACCCAATTCTTTTCTCGGGAACCATTAGGTTTAATATGGATCCATTTGATGAACACTCTGATCAAGAAATTTGGACTGCTTTAGAACATGCTGGTTTAAAAAATATGGTTAGCGAATTAGAAAATAAATTGGAATCAGAAGTACGTTCTAATGGTGAAAACTTTAGCGTAGGACAGAGACAATTATTATGTTTAGCAAGAGCAATGATACGTCAAAGTAAAATTCTAGTTATGGATGAAGCCACAGCATCTGTTGATGTAGAAACTGATGCTATTATTCAGAAGGCCCTTCGATCTGAATTTCAGGATGTTACTGTTATTACTATTGCCCACCGTTTAAATACTATCATTGATTATGATAAAGTATTAGTGTTAAGCCAAGGTAATATTCTTGAATATGATAAACCAAGTAACTTATTATTTGAAAAGACGGCTGATGGTAACCTAGTACCAACTGATAAAACAGAATTTTCAAAATTAGTTGATGAAACTGGACCTGTTAACGCGGAATTACTAAGAAAATTAGCATTATCAAATTAGTTTTGTTTTATATTTATGAAAATATTTAAATTATAGTATAAAAAATATGAAGAAAGAAGATATTAATAATTCTGAAATATCAAAATTAACTTTATACCCGGGGAATATTATATATTTTTTATTTATTTAATTTATTTAATGTTTATTAATATTAATATTAATTTAATTTTAATTTTTATTTTATTTTATTTAATTTTTATTTTATTTTATTTTATTTTATTTTATTTTATTTTATTTTATTTTATTTTATTTTTTTTTTTTGCTTTAATCACTGGAAATCGAAATAAATACGATACTTTATAAAATATAATAGTATATAAAAAAAGTAAATTGTTATCTACGAAACCAACAAAAATAGTAATAGAAAAAGTTTATACTAATATACTATGTAAATACCATTAATATATATAATATATATTATTTATATATTTATTTTATTTTTTTTTTTTTACTGTATATGAATTATATATGA
>JACVTC010000138.1:127500-190000 GCA_016946835.1 Neocallimastix lanati (nom. inval.)
CTTATTTATTTGTTATTGTTATTACTATCGTTATTATTACAATTATTATTGTTATTGAAATAAAGAAAGAAACTAACTTGTATGATATGGGGCATCACACATATCACATAATAACATAATTTCTTCATGCTCGGAATTTCCACATATAATACAAAATGACAAATCTTCAATTTCAATTTCTTGTTTTTTCTTTATTAAATATATACATATTTTTATATTTAATTTAATCATTACTTTTAAGTTAATAATAAAAAAAAAAAAAAGAAACAATTTGAAATAATAGTAGTAATTTACTTATTTTTTAAAATATATATATATAAAGTAATAAATATGTTACTTTTTTATCTTTTTTGTCAATAACATATGTACTTAGGTATTCCTCATTATAATTATAAATCTTTATTTCTGTAAATTCTCCTCTATCCAATGGACATGTATGTGCTTTCTATATAATATACATGATATTGAATATATATATATATATTTATAATTATTAATAATTATATTAAATAATCAGTTTACAAAAAGTAAAAAAAAAAAAATCTTTAACTTTAAAATAAAGTTTCTGTTATATTACTATATTATATATATATGTATAATATAAAATATATTTTTTTATATACTTATTTATTTATTTTTTTTGACTATATAAATAATGAAAATTTACCTTTGACCATAATTTTATACACTGTTCATGAAATTTATGGTTACATGATAGAATACCCAAGTTTTCTGCTTCATCTTTATTTTCAGGTATTAAATCAAGTAAACATATACTACATGGTTCAATATTATCTTCTTCATCCATTTATAATGTATTTAATAAATTAATACTATAATTATTTTTGATTTTGATATTATACTATGAAAAATAGAAAAAAAAAAACTTTTTTAAAAAATATAAAATTATATATATATTTTCACTAAAATATTACTATATTATTAGTTTTTATTTTATATATAGATATGTATATACAAAACTTTTCATTAAAACTTAAAATTTTAAATTAATAATTAATTAATAAAAATTTATTAATAAAAAAAAAAAAAGTTTTAAAATTTTTTGTAATTCAATAATTTTAATTTTAATAGTTTTTGATTTTTAATTATTTTTTAAATATTTATTTGATGTATAATCAATTTATACAAAAAGTAAATAAATGTAAATAGTAAAATCCAATCATATTTTGATTGTAACTAATTATTAATTAATATAATATCTATTTAATAAATTAATAATAATAATAATAATAAAAAAAAAAAAACAAAAATAAAATATAAAACAAAAATTGCAAGTGTCAATTATAAAATATTTTCATAAGTAATTATTATATATATATCAATTAATGAATTATAGATAAATTTGTACACAATAAAAATTCACATATATGTATATTTTGTATTTAATTAATTATTAATTTTTTATTTTTTAAATTTCATAATAAATATAATCATATAAATTGATGAAATTTTAAAAGAAATGACTGAAAAATTAACTGACCAAGAAATTGTTGCTAAATTCCAATCTTTAAAGCAAGAATTACAATCAATTTCAACTAAAGTTGGTGAATTAGAAACTGAAAAGGATGAACATGAGTATTTATTGAAATAAATATAAATTTAAATAATGAATTATTTTTTTTTGAAAAAATAATAAAAATAATTAATATATTAATTTAATTTATAATATTAATAATAATAATAATAATAATAATAATAATAATAATAATAATAATAATAATAATAATAATAATAATAATAATAATAATAATAATAATAATAATAATAATAATAATAATAATAATAATAATAATAATAATAATGATAAAAATTAATATAAAAAAATTGATAAATAAATAGATTAGTTATCCAAACTTTAAAACCACTTAATAGTGATAGAAAATGCTTCAGATTAATTCACGGAGTTTTAGTTGAACGTACAATTAAAGATGTTTTACCAGCTGTTGAAACTAATTTAGAAGGAGTATGAAAAAAAAAATTTATATTAATCAATTATAAAATTTATTATTTTCCAAATTATATATTAATTTTTTTTTTTTTTTTTTTTTTTTTTTTTTTTTTTTTTAATATATATAAATAAATTTATTTATTTTCGTTATAAATTGATAAATGATTTTTTATAAAATTAGATTAATAATATAATAGCTCAATTAGTTCAAACTTATAAGAAAAAGGAAGAAGAATTATTAGATTTCCAAAAAAAATACAAAATTGTTGTTAAATCAGTTTAAGCAATTTTTTTTTTTTTTTAAATAAGAAAATAAATTGATGATAATAAAAATGAATGTTAAATAAGAGAATTCAACAAATTATTAAAAACTTTTTTAAAAAAAATATAATGTTTCAATTATAAATATCTATTATATAAAAAATTCATAGATTGACAATTAGCATTATATTTATATCACATAATAAATACATTTAAAAAGCAATAAAGCAAATAATTTATAAATGAAAATATTTTTTTTAAATCAATATAAAAAATTAAAAAAAAAAAAAAAATTACATATTAATATTTACATAATTAAATTAACATTTAAAAAAGTATTTACTATAATTAAAATAAAACTAATATATCAAAAATCAATATATTGTATTATTATTATTTTTTTTATTTATATTTTTATTCATTATTAATATTATAAATAATATAATTAATCATCTTTTTGATTCCAATTTCTTACACCTTTTGATTTTAAATATTGTTGGAATGTTTCATTTCGGTTTTCTTTTTTAAAATTGGATTGGTATATAGGGATTTGATTTGCTTTTAATTTATTTTGAGCTTGTTGTTGCTCTATAGTAATTCTTTGACTTTGCTTAGGAGGTATTTTTTTGGTGATAGTTTTATTAAGAGGATTATAATTGATATTTTCTTTGTTAATACTCTGTTTTATTTTATCTATTGTATTAATATTTATATTATATTGTATTAATATTTATCTTATATTTTATTAAGATTTTTTTTTTTTTTTTTTTTTGCAAAAAACAGTTAATAATATTATTTGAATTATATAATCGTTTATGAATAAATATTTTTAAAGCTTACTTTTATTTATATAGAAGTTTGCTAAATGTATTAATAGATATAAAATTTGAATTATAATATAATAATTGATATATATCTTTTAATAGAATATTTTATATAAATAAATATATTTGATACAAATATTTAAAGAGAATTACTTTGTGTTTGGGTATCTTTAAGATTTTTTTCATTTTCTTCATATTGTTTTAATTCAGCCTTTAATTCGTTACTTATTTCAACTAGCTTATTTCTTTCTAAGTTCATATATTCTAGATCAGTAATAGCATCTCTTAATTTTTCTTTTAATAACTTATTTTCATATAAAACTTTATCATAATTTCTCATAAATGATGAATAGTCATTTTTATCATCGTTATACTCATTAAATATCTCATTTCCTTTTTTGTTTATATTCAAATTTTGATGGCTTTTTATTAAATCTTCAATTACTTCTTGTTTTTTCTGTAATTCGTCTTTTAATTCCTGTATAATCTTTAGTATTGTATATTAAATTAATAAATTGATAATATATAAATAAAATAAAATAAAATAAAATAAAATAAAATAAAATAAATAAAGTAAAATAAATAAATAAATAAATAAATAAATAAATAAATAAATAAATAAATAAATAAATAAATAAATAAATAAATAAATAAATAAATAAATAAATAAATAAATAAATAAATAAATAAATAAATAAATAAATAAAATAATTTGTTACTAAACCTTTTCGTTATTTTCATTATTATTACATGAAATATTATTGTGAATGTTTTCTAGATCATTTCTCATTTGATGAATTATTATCCCTAATGCGTCATTCTTAAAAAAAAATTATTTGAAATAATTATTATAAATGTAAAATATATATATAGATATATATATATTTATTAAATATTAAATAAATTACTTGGTCCTGAAGTTCAATTATTTTTTGACGTAATGTTTGATTTTCTGCAAAAATATCTTCTTTTTTTCTATTATCATAATATAATTTATAATCCTAGAAATTAAAATGAAAAATTAAGTACATTTAACTTATATTTAACCAAATATATAATAATATCTATCAGAACATCATTTTTATACTTCATTATTGGATATTTCTTTAGGTTCTTTTTCATATATAATACTATTAATTTCATTATCATCATTAGATAGTTGCTTAGGCAATTCAATGTCAATTTTTGATAAATTATCGATTTCAGATAAATCTTAAATATATATATATATATCATTAGTATTTAGGATATATATATATTTATTTTTATAAGATTTGATTAATACATACCCTTTTCAATATTTTTCTGTATTTCTATTCCCAGTTGTTGATTTTTCTTATTTGATATTTCTTCATTTAATAATATATAAATATATATTAATACTTTATTTTTTTAATACATTTTATATTATTTATAATCCTTTTCATTAAATGAATAATTTACCTTCAGATATATATTTATTAATTTTTTTTTGTAATGACTATTTTAATAATTTAATTATTATTATATATATAATATATATAAATTAATACAGTAACAATAACATTAAAATTACAACACAGGCTAATATTAATATTAAAATTCAAATTAATAATATAATATCTATACATTGCATTTTTCTGCATAATTTTTATTTTCTTCTATTAATTGTTTTAATTTTTCAGAATCATCTTTCTTTGACTGAATAGAATTTTGATATTTATATTCCCATTCTTTTTCACCTATTATAAAGAAAATATTTAATTAGAAACTTTTTTCTTAATAATTTCTTTTTTGTAAAAATTATGATAGGATTAAATAGTTTATATGTTATAAGTTTTACATTGTTCAAATTTTTTTTTATATAAATCTTCATTTTCTTTTAGCTTAATTTTTAATTTACTTATTTCGTCCATTAACGTTTTTTTTTCTTTTTCAAAATTTTCTATTATTTGTATATTTTCGTTATTCTATTTATATTAAAATATTGATAAGTTTTTATAAATTATAGGATCTGTTATACATATCGATATCTCTATGTCTCTATATTTTATTAAATATATTTATACTTTTCATTTACCTTTTCTTCTTGAAAACGCTTAATTTTACTTAATTCTGCTTGATGATCATCATCATCAAGCTTCTTATATTTAGATATTTCTTTGTTTAATAAATTAATTTCATTTTTTTTATGTTTAATTGTTTTCTTTAATGCTCTTATATCATCAAGAACTTTATAATTATCTTTGGTTAATTCTTCAATATGACTTTTCAATAAGTCATTTTCTTTTAGAGATGCCTTTCCAATATTAATAAGGATTGGTAATAATTAATATCAACATTTCATAATTAATATTAGTATTAATATTAATGTTAATATTTTATATAGAGTAATAATATATTACATTTAATTGATTTTCTTTTTGCTGAATAGCTAACTTATACTCTTCTATACAGTTAGAATTTTCTTCTAATAAATTATTAATCTTTAATATTATATAATTTAATTAATATATAAATTATAAATTATTGATACTATCTACTATTATTATATAAAGTTATTAATATATATATATATATAGTATAAAAGCTATACCTTTTTATTTTCTTCTATTAATTCAGTTATTTTATTATTAATTTGTTTCTCTTTTTCTTTAAATTTTGCATGATTTATACATATATTTCTTTCCATAGCACTATTAATATTTCCAATAAATATTATATATTAAAGACTAAATTATTAATATAAATATAAATATATAAATTAATATAATTAAAGTAATTAAATAATACCTCTTGTCCTCAATTAAAGTATTTTTATCTTTTTCTAAGATAATATTATAACTCTGTAATTTTTGTAATTGATTTTTTAACTGAGAATTATTAATTTCCATTGTTGACATTTTATTTTCAAAATCTTTCGTAAGAGAATTTATTTTCTCTAAATTTTCATTATTTAAATTTTTAATTTTTTCTTCATAAGTATCTCTGAGAATTTATACATATACATATATATATATAAAATTAATCATTTATTTTTATCATTATATCTTTACTATTAAAATAATTTTTAATATTTTTGTTATTACTTTTGCTTTTTAATTGTTGATAATGATTCAGTTAATTGATTTTTTAAATCATTTATTAATTGAGAATAATCATCCAATTTTCGGTTTAAAAGCTTTTCATTATTTTCACAAGCATTCTGATATTTTAATAATATAAAATATTTATATATTTTCAATATTAAAATTCATTATATTATATATAATTATTTAAATAGATATAAAATTTATTAAGCATTTTTCATTAAAACTAACATTGAACTCATTTTTCAAATTCATAATTGATTCTTCATAAGTTTTCTCTTGTTTTTTATTTTTTTCTTCTAAACAAACAATTTCTTTATTTTTAACATTCAATTGGAAATTTAAATTTATAATAGTTTCTTTTCTATTAAATATATATATATATATATATGAATATATATTAGAACCTGCATATCTATTTTTCCATTATTATTTTGTCAATAAATGAATATACTTTTTTTCATTTTCTTCTTTCATATCGACAATGGTTTTTTCAAAATTTTCTAATTCTTTATCTCTTTCTTCTAACACTTTCAAATTATACAAAAAATCATCTTGAAATAATTTAAATTTTTCTTCTAAATTTTTTAACTATTTTTTATATAATTTTTATTTATTTATTTATTTTTTTTTTTTAAAAAGTAGAAAAAAAAAAAACATATAAATATACGGTAATATAAATTAATGTATAAATGAATAAGAAGTAAATTTTATAAGATAAATATGAAATAAATAGACTATAGTTTTTACTTTATTATTTCTATCCACTAATTCTTCTCCTAACTTTTTAATTTTGGAAGAATATACGAATAATAATTCTTGTTCCTTTTCCACAACAATGTCATCATATTTATTCTTATCATTTTCATTAGTTTCTTTATATATAGAATCATTATTGATTTCAAAATTACTATTTTCATTAATAGTCCTTGGCATTATTTAATATTATTTAAAATTATCGTATTATATATACATAAAATATTATTAAAATGAAAATATAATAAATTTAAAATAGATACTGCGCAAAATGTTTTTTTTATGTTAACCTTTCTAAATGATTTTATTATATTATAAAATTATTCATTATGGTATATTAATATAATCAACAATTAATGTATTATAATTGTATAAATAACATTTAAAAAGAAAATGAAATAAAAAGTTATGGAAAAATGTTGAAAACTTTTTATTATTTTTTTAATTTATATATACAGATAAATTCTTTTTAGTATTTTAATTTTAAACTTTTTCTTTTTTCATAAATTAAAAAACGTGTAACCAAAGTTTTGTTTTATTATTAATTTATATATTTTTTATATTATTTATTATGTAAACTTTAATTTACATGTATTAATTAAACTAAATTTTTTATAATATAAAATATATATATTTATTATTATAAAATATTTATATATTTTATTATATATAATATCATGTGCACATATACTCTTTTCATATTTTTATAGTTTATATAAATCATATAAATTTAATTCAAATATTAATTTGAAATTTTTATTATATATATATATTTATATATGAAAGTATTTTTTTAAGCTAATCTTTATTATTTAAAAAATATATATTATATAATTATTAATGCATATCAAACATTTTTATTTAAATCAATTGCATTAATGTGATTATTGGGAAACATTAAATATAAAAATTATATATAAAAAAAAATTGTTTGGATAAGATTTATTTTTAGTCAATTAATAGATATAAAAATATTAAAATATATTATATTATTTTTATATAAATTATATTAAATAAAAAAAAAATAAAAAAAATTGAGATTACCTAACAAATTTTAATGTATTATATAAAAATTTTTTATTTTTTATTTTTTATTTTTTAAACATATATTTTATATTTTATATTTTATAAAAATAGTAAATAAATAAATAAATATATTAGATTTCAATTATTATTATTATTATTTTTTAGAATTGTAGATTTCCTTTAGTTAAATTAATATATATAATTTTTTTATTTTATTTTTTTTTTTATTTTATTAATATATATATAATTTTTATGGAAAAATTGCAATATCATCATTTATTATTGTTTAATTATTCATAAAATATAAATTATTAGGTATAAATCAAGATTTTAAATAATATTATTAATTTTATATTATATTTAATATATATATTATAAAAATTGTAATTATTATTATTTTTTAATTTATATAAAATTAAGCGAAATAATAAAAAATAAAAGATTTATTAATTTATTTATTTATTCAAGAGTTTTAAGCAATTATAATAATTATTTATAATTATTATAAACTCACAAATAAAGATGTAATTTTTAAAACAAAAATAAATAAAAAGAATTAATAATATCCATGATTGATTGTCTATATTAAATATTATTAGAGTATTGAGTTTATAAAATTTACATGTGTATTATATAATAGAAGATTAAATTTATATATATTAATTGAAGTGTTGATTTTAATTTATATAATATATTAATAATAATACAATCAATAATATAAATAATTTAAAGTAGTAAAGTAGTGATAGAAATTAAGTAATAAATAATTTTATTTTGATTTTATTTTAATAGTTAAACCATTATAAATTTCATATTAATGTTATAAAAATAAATATGTCAAAGTATTTTATACAGAATTTAAACAATTAAATATGAATTCATATTAATTAAACTTTATATATATAATTTTTTTTTTTTTTAAACTTTTTTCTTAACAATAAAATTTATTGATTATCATTAAAAATTACAGAAAATGAATTCAGAGGTAAAATAATACTTTTATATATAATAATAAAAATTCTAAAATCAAATAATAAGAAAGTAATAAATTTAAAAATTGCTATCAATCCATTTTTTTTTTTTTTTAACTAATTTTAACACTATAATGATGTTATAAATATATTTATCATATATACTATTAAAAGAAGGAAAATGAAAATATGGAAGTGCAGAATGATTCAGCTGAGGAAAAAAACCAAAATAATACTGAAATGGATGCAGAAAATTGTAATTTATTTAAATCATTTTCTTAAATAATTTATATATATATATATGAATATAGGAATAAAAAAAAAAGTATATATTCATAAGTTTTTATTAATATTACATTACTATAATTAATATGAGTAGCATCAAGTCAATGGAATAAGATACCTACAGTAACACCTCCAACATCATTAACAAGGAAACATAATATGACTACTAAGCTTGATCGTTTTCAAAAATTACAAGCAAAAGTTACAAATGATCCCTGGGATACTGAATCATGGACCAATTTATTAACAGAAGCTCAACAAAAAGGAAACCCAAATGTTATAAGAGAAACATATGATCAATTTTTAAAGCAATTTCCGACTTCGGTAGATATATTTTTATTTTTATTATTTTTATTATATTTGTTATATTATTTTTTTTTTTTTTAGTATTACTATAATATAGAATAATAATTTAATAAAAAAAAATATGAACATATAATAAATTTTAATTATGCCAATTTTTTTTTTTTTTTTTTTTTTTTACGATAATGAATGTGTTTTTTTTTTTTTTTTTTTTTTTTTTTTTTTTAATAATAATTATTATATATATATATATATATTTATTTTTGATTTTATTATTTATTTATTATTATAATTTTTATTATTATTGTTATCATATTACAATAATTACTATAAATTTTATTGCTTTTTATTATTATAATTATTATTATTGATATTTATTACTTTCTCTTTTCCTTTGATTAATTATTTATATATATAAGCAATAAATAAATAAATAAATATATTTTATTTTTAATTTTAATAATATATAATCATTAAATACATTATGGTTTTATTAATATTTATATTTGAAAATTATATATATGTAATTGGTCTTTGGAAAATAAAGATTAATCATTTAATAATAACTATTTTAATATCATAATTATCATTACAATTATTATTATTACTATTATTATTTCTAATATTCATTCTCTATGAATATTGATTTTATATGATTTAATTTTATTATAATTATACTTTATTGTTATTATTATATGATACTAATTTATTATTTATTTTTATTTTCATTTTTATTTTTATTTTTATTTTTTATTATTATCATTATTATCATTATTTAATTATATAATTGCTTAAATAATTAATTATAAAATATTTTGATAATTTCTTCCTGTTACGTTCTTTTTAATTCTTATTAATTTATATTTATATATAATATATTTGATTAATTGATGAAATTATTTGATATAAAAAGGTATAATATATTAATAATTAATCTATCTTTTATTATTAAATTATGAATGCCTAACAATATTAATAATTGTCTTGAATATATATATATATTAATAACATTTTAATATTTTAATAATTTATATTTGATCTATATTATTTATTAAATTATAAATAATTAGCATCGACATTGGATATCTTATGTTAGTTATGAATTAAAGCAAAAAGCCTATGAAAGAGTTGAAGCTTTATTTAAACGATGCTTATACATGGTTCCTAATGTGGAACTTTGGAAAAATTATTTAAATTATGTTAAAAAAGCACATTCTGGAAATGCAATTAGTGAAGATAAAAGACAGGAAGCAAGAAAAGTAATTGAAGAAGCCTATGAATATGTTTTACAACATGTAGGAACGGACAAAAATTCTGGCTCAATATGGCAAGATTATCTTTATTTTATAAGAAATAGTGAAGTAAAAATAATAATTTAATTTTAAATAAAATAAAAATCAATTAAATTTATGTCTCTGAAGATATAGTATGAATATGATATGATTTTTTTTTTTAATAATATCGTTTTTATTATTTTATATTATTTAAATATTACAATTGTAACAATTGTAGGTTAATTCAACTTTAGAAGAACAGAAAAAAATGACAAATCTTCGTAAAATTTATCATAAAGTTTTAAGTATACCTATACCAAATATTGAACAAATATGGAAAGATTATGATACTTTTGAAAATACAATAAATAAACTTGCTGTAAATAATTAATAACTTATAATTAATATAATATGAAAAAATTAGTAATGAATTAAATGTATTAACCTAATATAAATTATATAAATTATATATAGGCTAAAAACTTTATTAGTGATAGATCGCCAAGTTATATGCTAGCAAGATCATTATTTCGTGAGTTAAAAAATATGCTTGATAATATTGAAAAAATTCAAAAGAATTATCTTGCTCAACCACCATCATGGTCAGAAAAGGATTATAAAATGGTAATAATAATAATAATAATAATAATAATAATAATAATAATAATAATAATAATAATAATAATAATAATAATAATAATAATAATAATTTTATTATAATATTGAATTAAAATATGAAAAATAATACATATATATATCTATATACAATTATTTATTTTAATTATATATATTATTTTTATATTTTGAAATAATTAATTTTTAGTTGGAAGCTTGGAAAGAATATATTAAATGGGAGAAAAATAATCCTTTAAAATTAAAGGAAAATTTAATGATTAAGCGTGTTACATATGCTTATAAGCAAGCACTACTTACTTTACGTTATTTCCCTGAAATATGGTATGATTACGCCATATATATTTCTGAATCTGGAAAAACTGAAGAATCTATTTATATATTAAAAACGGCTTCAGAAGTTCTTCCAACAAGGTAAAAATAATTATTAATTATTTTAAATTCATATTTATTTTTATATATTATAATATATAACCTAAAAGCTTTAATATGACTATTTGATTATATGATTATATATATTATCAATAATATTTAATTAAGTCAAATATATAAATAATTAATATATATATAGTTTATTAATTAATTTTGCTTTAGCAGAAGCTAATGAGTTAAAATTAAATACACCAGCTGAATCATTACCATCATTTGTAAATCCAAAAGTCATTTATGAAAATTTAATTAAAAATTTAGAAACTGAAATTGAAAAAGTTAATGCTAAATATAATGAAAAAAAGACTAGACTTTTAGCACTAGTATCTACATTAAATTCACCAAATGCGTCAGATCCTATGGATAACGATAATGATAATGATGAACAGGAACAACAAAATGAAAAAGTAAAAGAAAAAGAAAAAGAATTAAAAGAAATAGAAAAAGAATATAATGAAAAAGTAAAAGAATTAAAACAAAGGCTCGGATTAGCTTGGATTGTATTCATGAGATTTACACGTCGTTCTGATGTAATTATAATTATAATTAATAATAATAATAATTAATAATAATAATATTATTATTAGTTTTTCTATTTTCATAAATTTTTTATTAATTTTTTTTTTTTTTTATTATATAATTATTTATTATTATTTTTTTAATTATTAAAGGGCCTTAAAGCTGCTAGAGCGGTATTTTCAAAAGCAAGAAAATCAAAGTATTGCGTTCATCAAGTCTTTGTTGCGTCAGGTATGAATATTTATTGTGGTAGAAGAAAATTATATAATTTATATTAATTCGTATAATACTAATAAACAAATTAATTTATTTTTGAAAAACAAAACAAAACAAAACAAAAAAGCCTTAATGGAATATCAAATGACAAAGCAATCAACAATTGCTAGTAGAATTTTTGAACTTGGTATGAAAGTTTTTGCTTCACCAAATGGGGTAAATGATGATTATAAATCAGAAGAAGCTCAAAAATTTATATCTCAATATTTAGATTGGTTAATCAGTTTAAATGATGATAATAGTAATATCATATTAATATAATTGAAAATATATATATATATATATATGCTAATATATTATTTTAAAAAGAAATAAATTTCTAACTTATTTTATTTTTTTTTTTAATATATAATATTTATTATTATAGATGCAAGAGCATTAATTGAAAGGGCATTATCAATTTTACCAAATCATAATGCAAATGAAATTTGGGATAAATTTACTAAATATGAAAATGATTTTGGTGATTTACCTGGATTATTAAAAGTAGAAAAAAGAATATTAAGTTCTTATCCTAATAGTATGTTTGATAATAAACTTAATATAAAAATGAATTATATAATAATATATATTATATTTATTTAATAATAATATTAATAAATACAATATTTAAATTAAATTTAATAGGACGTGAAACTAAGGAGTCATTAGTTCATCTTTCAAGAAGATATCAATATTTAGATATAAATGTTATAGCAAAATGTGAACTTGGAATACTTGGTATATTTTATTATTTATTTATTTGTTTATTTATTAATATATTAATTTATTTACTTGTTTATACGCTTAGTTGTTTGTTTATGTTTATTATGTATTATATAGCTTGTATTAAAATATTTGTTCATTTTAATATAAATAGATAATGGTGAAAAGCTTATTTCTTTAAATAACTCCTTAAGTAATGCGGGTGCACAAGCATCGACATCAACAGCAAAACCTATTGGACGTACTCATAGAATTGGTAGTGTTGATTTAGATAATTCAGATGAAGATCGTGGTAAAAGATTCTCTACATTATTTTCTGTTCACCCAGAAAGATATCCAAGACCGGACTTTGGTCGTTGGGTACTCAACAAACCAGATCATTCTCATCGATTACGTCTTCAAGGTTTGAATAATAATATTCATAATAATATGAACAATAATATGCAAAATATGCATAATAATATGAATCTTCAAGGACAAGGGTTAATGAATAATCAAAATAATAATCAAAATAATAACAATAATAATATGATGATGAATATGAATCAATCATCAAACTATAATAACAACAATAGTAATTCTATTCATGAATCTATTACTAAATTTTTGAAATCATTGCCACCTGCACAAAAATATGATGGTAATATATTTATATTTTTATTTAAATAATTATTATAAAATTTAATGAATATATAAGTATAAATATATAAAAATAATATATAATTTATTTAATAATAATAATAATAATAATAATAATAATAAATAATAATAATAATAATAAATAATAATAATAATAATAATGATAATAAATAATAATAATAATAATAATAATAATAAATAATGAAAATAAATAATAATAATAAATAATAATAAATAATAATAATAAATAATAATAATAATAAATTTTAACTATAAATTTAATTTAATAATAAAATTATGAAATTAATTTAATTTAATGACTTAGGACCTGTTCTTCCAGTAGATGAACTTATGGAAATATTTCGTAATATTCCAAAAAAAAGTCTTATAACCAATTCATCTATGCAATCAAATCAATCTTATACTTCGAATCAAATGATGAATAATAATAATAATAATATTAATAACAATAATAATATGAGAAGATCAGATAATCGTAGATATGTACCAAGGATGAATCAAAATATGAATATGATGAATAATATGAATATGAATAGTATGAATATGATGAACAATATGGGAATGAATAACATGAATATGAATAATATGAACATGAATAATATGAATATGAATATGAGTAATATGGGAATGAATAATATGAATATGGGTAATATGAATATGAACATGAATATGGGTATGAATAATATGAATAGACGTCAACAAATGATTCAAGGTAATAAAAAAAAAAAAAATTATTTGAAAATAATTTATAATAATTTTATAAATTTATATATAATAATTATTTAATTTAAAAATAATTCTATTTTATTAAATATAATAGGAATGAATATGGGTATGAATAATATGCAAATGAATAATATGGGAATGAATAGAATGAAAAGAAAAAGTGATTATAATATGGGAGATGATGATAGTAAGAAAATGAAATGTATGTTTTTTTTTTTTATTTTTATTTTTTTTTTTCAAGTAATATATAAATTTATTTATTAATTTATTTATTTATTAATTAATTTTTTTATTTAATTATTCAGATAATAATGGTAATGAATAAAGAACATCTTTAAATAACTAAATGAGACCATAAGGAATACACTCACTAATGAAAAAAAAAATAAAAAAAAATAAAAAAATAAAAAAAATAAAATAAAATAAAATAAAATAAAATAGAATTGTTATAAATATATTAAAATATAATCTACATATATATTAAAAAAATTTTTTTAAACTTCTATCACACACTTTTGACTTTTCGACAATTTTATAATTTATTTATTCTATTTTATATATATATATATTTTTTTTTCATTTAAATTTTATGAATCTTTAATATTTATTGTTAAATGACTTATTTTTTAATTTCCCTCTTTTTAAAATAAAATGTATCTTCATACAATAATTATAAAATAAATAGTTAAAATTTAAAAATATTTATATTTCGTCTTTTTTTTTTTTTTTTTTTTCTTTAATTTTCTTCACTAAATTTTTTTTATATAGTATAAATAAATTGGTCGCAATTTTTATTTAAAGCATAATTAATTGTTAATTTTTTTTTTTTTAAATTAATGAGCATTAATTTGTTTTTTAAATTTTTAATATTAAAAAATAAATAAAAAAAACTCTTTAGTATTTTAAAAAATTATTTTATTTATTTATATATATTAAAATAAAAGGTTTACACTTTTTTTTAAAAAAAAATTGTTTTGAAATATCCTTTTAAATATATTTGCCTTATATTTAAAAAGAATAAAAACAGCTTTACATAATAAAATTCAAAAAAAAAAAAAAAATAAGACTTAATAATATGTCTTTAACATTAATTCCATAGAAAGTATACATTATCAAATCCTTTTTATCTAATATTCTTGACTTTGAGAACCAGAAGTAATCTTTCCATCCATACCCTTCTTTGACTTTTGTGGTAATAAAACACTGTGAATGTTTGGAAGAACACCACCTTGAGCAATAGTAACATCAGATAAAAGCTATTTTTTTTTTAAATTAATCAAAAAAATTAATTAATATTACAAATTTATTATTAATTAAATAAAAAGACGATATAAAAAATATAATCCATTAGATACCTTATTTAATTCTTCATCGTTTCTGATGGCTAATTGAAGATGACGTGGAATAATACGAGACTTCTTATTATCTCTAGCAGCATTACCGGCCAATTCAAGAATTTCAGCAGTTAAATATTCTAAAACAGCAGCTAAGTAGACTGGAGCACCAGCACCAATACGTTGAGCGTAGTTACCTTTTCTTAATAATCTATAAAAAAAGTAATATATTATAATTAGTATTCATATGTTAATTTATTCATCTTTTTATTTAAGAATTATGAAAAATTTTATTAATATATAGATTGTATAGAATATATTTAATTTAATAATACATACCTATGGACACGACCAACTGGGAACTTTTTAAATTTTAAAATTTATTTATTATTTTACATTATAGCATTAAAAATTTATTTCAAATGATCAAAATTAAAATTTTGAATTAATTTATATATTTTATTATTTACAAAAAAAAAAAACTATTTCATTAATATTTTATAATTACTTGAAGACCAGCTCTTGAAGATCTAGAAGCAGCTTTTTGATGTAAGTTATCAGATTTACCTTTACCTCCAGCCATTATTATATTTTAAAAGTATAAATTTTCAATCCTAAAGCTCGTAAAATAAATTAATTAATATATTTGAACTAAAAAATATAAATAAATTTATTGAATTAAAAAAACTTAAGAAGAAAAAGAAAAAAATTTTAATTTAATAACTATTTAATTTCAAAAAAAAAAAAAAAAACTTAATTAATATTAAAAATTAATTTAATGAAACTAAAAATTTATATATAATAAATGAGGATGGACAACAATTTTAGAACCAATCACACCCTAACATTATATAAATTATTTTTTCGATTAGTTTTTAAAAAATTGTCTGCTTCAATATTTTTGTTTTTTTTTTTTTTTTATTTTTTATTTTATTTTATTTTTTATTTTTTATTTATTTAAGTTCTATTTTATTTAATTATTAAATTATTATTTTATTTTATACTAATTACATGTATTAGTTTTTTACTACATCAATTACACAATATCTTCATATTAATATTATATGTATTAAGCCACATACATACATACATACATAAAGATTTAAATATATATAATATAAATTACTATACTATTTGAACTTTATTTTTAACACTCCTCCTAAAGTTCAATTGTGACTAACACTTCACCATAATAGAATCTCTAAATTTATTTAATAGATATGTATTGAGATACTTTGTAAAACCATCGGCTAGATTATCTTCAGACTTTATATATTTTAGTTTTATTTTATTTTCTTTAATAAGATCTCTTGTGTGGTGATATTTTATGTCTATGTGTCTAGATCTTGGGTTAATAGTTTCATTTTCGCAATTATAAATGGCAGCTTTATTATCTACATTTATTGTTATACAATTACAATTTAATTTTAATTCATTTAATACATTTTCATACCACAAGCAATGTCTAGCGCATTCATTTATTCCATAATATTCACTTTCGGCAGAAGATACAGATACACAGTGTTGTAATTTTGAATACCATGAGGTAGGTCCTGAACCTATTTTAATTATATAACCCGTAGTAGATTTTCTAGACTCTACATCTCCTCCGTAATCTGCATCTACATAAACATTTAATTTTAAGTTTCCTGAATACCTTAAACCATAATTAGGTTTTCCCTTGAGGTATCTAAATATTTTGATGACATTATACCAATCTTCATAATTTGGATCTTTGGCTTTTCTGGAAGCTTTATTCACAGGAAATAAGATATCCGGTCTAGTACATATCGCGAGATATAATAAACTACCTATAGCTTGTTGGTATTTCGTGATATTGAATTTTCTTTTTCTTAATTCTTCATTTTCTTCTGGTATCATATTTGAAGATATTTTATACTTATCTATATCAAATTTTCTTAATATATTCTCTAGATATTTATGTTGTTGCAATAGATAGCCGTCCTTTTCTTTTATAAATTTAACGCCAATGATTGTATCCACAGGACCTATATCAGTTATGTTAAAATAATTTTTTAGTAAATGTTTTGTTTTATAAACTTCATGTTCATTACCTGTTAATAATATATCATCTACATAAACTGTAAGAAGACAAATAATTTTATTCCGATCATTCATTTTAACGTAAATGCATGGTTCACTTCGAAGTCTATTAAAACCAATATTTATAAGTCTTTCATTTAAAGTCTCGTTCCACAAACGACCAGACTGTTTCAAACCGTACAAGGCTTTATTTAGTTTCCAATAGCCATTTTTATAATCTTCAGCACCTTCTGGAATTTCCATATAAACATCTTCGTTTAGTGTAGCGTTTAGATAGGCTGATTTTATATCAATTTGATATATATTAAAGTTATTGGCTGATGCAATAGCAGTTGCTATTCTCAAAGAGTCCTGTTTCAATGTGGGCGAGAACGTCTCATTATAATCAATGCCTTGTTTTTGTGTAAAACCTCTGGCTACCAGTCTTGCTTTTCTTTTATTTATACTATTGTCTGAATTATATTTGTATCTGAACACCCACTTTGGTGTTATTATATTACTACCCTTGGGTACCCTATCAACTTTCTTATAAACTTTTAAGTTTTTCATGCTGTTTAATTCCTCCTTGACTGCTTGTAACCATTCATTTTTATCAATTTTATTGAATATATCAGGATAATTATAGGGTTCACACAGCTCCTCCTTTGTAGATAACAAAGAAAAATTATCTTCTATTATATCCATTAAATCAAATGATTTTATTTTCTTTGATTCTGGTTTTAATTCAGAATCAAGCTTTCTCTTACCTTTCCGTTTAACGTTCTTGTCCTTTAAATTAGATGATTTTAATTTCTTTGTTTCAGGTTTTGTTTCTGAATCAAGTTTTCTCTTTCCTTTACGTTTACTTGTTTTCTTATTATTTGTTTTATCTGGTGTTTCTTTATCATTATTAATATTTGATATTGTAGAATTATTTGATTTATTACTCATATCTAATTTATTTAATTCTTTATTTTCATTTGAATTTAATTCTTTATTTACATTTGAATTTAATTCTTTGTTTACATTTGAATTTAATTCATTTTTTATATTTGAGTTTAATTCTTTGTTTACTTTTGAATTTAATTCTTTGTTTACATTTGAATTTAATTCTTTGTTTACATTTGAATTTAATTCTTTGCTTACATTTGGATTTAATTCATTTTTTATATTTGAATTTAATTCTTTATTTACATTTGAATTTAATTCATTGTTTATATTTGAATTTAATTCTTTGTTTATATTTGAATTTAATTCATTGTTTATATTTGAATTTAATTCTTTGTTTATATTAGAATTATTATTTATACGTTGGACATCGTTCATATTCGACTGACCATCATATAAATTATTAGTTCTCATTTTTGTATTAAAATTATTTTTATATAAATTATTATTTGGAATGTAATTATTTTTTACATAATTATTATCAATGGAACTTGAATTTCCATTCATAACGTTATCATTACAATTTGAATTATGTATGGATTGTTCCATTTTATCATTTTTATTATTTATATTGTTAATTAAATTATATTTACCTTGAGAATTGTCTTCTGAATTTTTATTGTTTAAATTTCCTGAATTTGATGAATTTTGAGCATTATTTTCATAATTTATAATTTTATTAATATAATTATTATTTAAATTATTATCATTTAAATATAAATGACCCTTATATTCATTTAGAAAATTATTATAATTTTCATTTTGAATATAATTATTTTTATTTAAATAATTTAAATTAGGATTTATAAATCCACCATTATAATTGTAAATGGCCGGATTTAAGTTTTCTGCAAAAGGTAAATTGCTACTTATATTACTATTTAAATTATTTAAAGGTAAAATATTATAATTATTATAATTTTTATATGGGTCAATTATATTGGTTGATTGGGGAAAATTTTTATTTGGATTAGAACTATAAGTAAAATTAATATTATTATCATTTAAATAATTTTTATTAAAATTATATTTATTTAAATTATTATCATTTGGATAATTATTATTTATATTATTATTGTTATTTAAATTATTATTTTCTAAATAATTATTATTTAAATTATTTAAATTATCATTATTATTTATATTGTTATTATTTGTATTTAAATTGTAATTAATTATATTATTTTTATTTTCTTCTCTATTTTCTGTTGTCTCTTTATTTTCATGTTCCTTATTTTTGTTATTATAGTCTTGGAGTAATACTGTACTTTTGTTATTTTCATCGTATTCTTCCATATTAACCTCAAAGTTATATATTTCTGGTCTTGTAGAAGGTGCGGAAATATTACCAGGGATATCTTCGAAGAATTCAACTGCCCTTGAAAGGACTATTTTATTATTTGTAGTATCATATATTATGTAGGCTGTTGGATTTTTATCATCATATCCTAAAAATATTCCAGGAAGGGAGGTTCCGTTGAATTTTCGCCTAAATTGTTTTGGGATATAAAAGTAAACTTGGCAGCCAAATACTCTAAACTTTTCATAATCGACCTTTTCTTGATATAATTCCTCAAAAGGCACTTTGTTGTTGTTACCATTATGTGGTAACCTATTATGAATGTAATTTGCTGTCCTTACAGCATCTTCCCAATATTTATGATTTAGCTTACCGTCTTTGAGCATGGCGGTGGCGTTATAAATGAGAGTTTCTTGAAAACGTTCGGCTCTTCCGTTTTGCTGTGGGTTGTAAGGTATTGAAAATTGTTGTTCAATACCATTCTCTTCACAAAATTTCCTAAAGTTATTATTTGTAAACTCAGTACCATTGTCGGTTCGTATATATTTAATATTTTTGTTGAAAATGTTGGTGACTTTCTTATACCATTTTCTGAAAATATTGAACACTTCGGCTTTTGAGTTCATAAAAAAGACCCATCCGTACCTGGTATAATCATCTAATATACTTAAGAAATATTTATTTCCATATATGGAGCTATCTAGGGATGACACTGTATCCATATGTATAAGTTCAAACGGCTCTTTTGACTTGTTTCTTGCTTTGTTATAAGGTTTATTTCTCATCTTGGACGCACATATTATACATTTATTTTGTATGTTTATATTATTTAATTTTTCCTTAATGTTATCTATATAAAAGTGGCCAAGACGGCGGTGCCATAGCTCCATGTTTTCTGTGTTAAAAGCTTTTATAATATTGTCACATGTAATAGTCTTTTTGTTGTTGTCCCTATTATATTCTATTTTATTTTTGAAAGTCCATACTTTATATATTTTGGATTTATTAGATTTGGTAGTAAATATCCTTTTGCCTTCTTTGTTGTAAATGGTAACTAAATTTTTATTATTAAAATTGTAAAATATTGTTTTATAACCTTCTTCACTTAAGTTGTCTATTGACAACAAACTTCTTTTGAATTTAGGGATATATAATACATTTCGTAATGTAATTTCATTATTATTAATGTAGCCTACGTACGTACCTTTGTACGTAGCAGTAACTGTACCTCCGTCAGCGAATTGGATTATTTCTTCACACCTTATCTTATCTATTAAACTTGATAATGCATTTGTCATGTGATAGGTGGCTCCGGAGTCAATTGTCCAACTGACTATATTACTTGGTAGCTTCGCTTTAGTTGATGGGGCAGTCACATAATAACTGAGGTTTTGTCTCGGCATGTTATTTTCTGCTTTAATAGCGTCCACGCCTCGGTCGAACGGAGTATGAGGATTGGATATCTTCATCTGAATTGTAATCTTTGAGGCTTATTTGAGCATCAGCAAATTCGCAATACCCATCCTCTTTGTTTATACTTGCGTTGTTGGCTTTGATATTATTGTTCTTTTTTCTTTTGTTCTTCTCATTATGCCAACAGTCCCGTGCTATATGTCCTAGCTTGTTACATATATAACATCTTTTTCTTCCTCTGTTGTTTCTTGGTGTGAATCTATTTTTCTTGGTCATTGAGTTAACGTTTATTACTGTATTATTCTTGTGGTTATTTTCTTTTCTAAGTTCCTTAAGATATTTTAGCTTAGGGACCTTCTTTTTTAGACATTTGGTAACATCTTCCCATTTCCCATCGTGGTCCATTATGTTAACTTCTAATGTTATTTCATATGGAAGAGCGAGATAGAGATATTCAAATTTCTTCTCATCGCTGATTTCCATTTCAAGACTACTTAATTCATTGAAAATGTTGTTCATTTCTTCAATAAATAGTGAAATATCATTTTCTTTGTTATATTTCATATTCTCTAACTTATTTTTTAATTCTAATTTCCTTTCTTCATTTGATCTAGTATTACTTGCTTTTAAAATGTTCCAAATTTGATAGGCACTAGATCTCTGAAAATCTAATTTGATTTTGATTTCATCTGATATGCTATTGTTTATCAGATGCTTAGCTAAAGAATCTAGCTTTATCATTTCTTTTGTGACGTCTTTTTCATAATATAGGTCATCACAACCTCTAACCTTTTTATATTTCTTTAGATTTTCTTTAGCTATTTTGTTTTTCTTTATAACTTTTACCTTTTCTTCGTAAACATAGTCATCAACATCATTAATAACTAATAAAAGATCCATATCCGTTAACCATAGTCTGTAGTTATTTGATGTTAATAGGTGTTTTGTAGTAGTTGGTTTATTTGCTATGTTTACTGTATTTATTTGGTTTAATGTATTTACTGTTTCTTCAACAGTATTCGTTATATTCCTTTTTTCATTCATTTCTGCTAATGAGACTCTTAATCTTTTGTTTTTTTTTTTTTTTTATTTTTTATTTTATTTTATTTTTTATTTTTTATTTATTTAAGTTCTATTTTATTTAATTATTAAATTATTATTTTATTTTATACTAATTACATGTATTAGTTTTTTACTACATCAATTACACAATATCTTCATATTAATATTATATGTATTAAGCCACATACATACATACATACATAAAGATTTAAATATATATAATATAAATTACTATACTATTTGAACTTTATTTTTAACAAATATTATAAAAAATTAAAAAAAAAAACGAAAAAAAAGACACTTTGAAATTTAAATATTCTTAATTATTTAAATGTTTTTTCATATATTAATTATAAGTAATTAATATATATTTATTTACTTATTAATTATATATTATAATAATATTTATTAAATAAAAATATTATATTTTATTATATATTTATATCATATTTATTTCTACATAAGTATATTTTTTTATTATTAAATGTATTAAATATATAAATTAAAAATATAAATTAAAGTTTTAAATTCAATTAGTTGTAGTGATTAATAAAATGATAAAGTATTTCCTTTTCAAAAATAAATTATTATTCATTTATTATTATTAATTATTGTAAATTATTATTTATTAGTATTAATTAATTATTATTGATAATTAATTAAAGAATAAAATTTTTTTAATTTTATTTTATTTATACATATACTAATAAAATAACATGTAAATTAGTCAATAACAATATCAATAACAATATCAATAACAATATCAATAACAACACCAAATCTAATTTTTTATGTTACATCACATTTTCATTATTAAGTTTAAAATTTATTAATACATTATAGAATATTGTCATCAGAATATAGAATATTATTCCTAGTCTATAAAATAAAATAAAATAAAATAAATAGTAGAAAATTAAATATAAAGTACAGATTGAATAAAATAAAATAAAATAAAATAAAATAAAATAAAGTAAAATAAAATAAAATAAAATAAAATAAATAGTAGAATATTAAATATAAAGTACAGATTGAATAAAATAAAATAAAATAAAATAAATAGTAGAATATTAAATATAAAGTACAGATTGAATAAAATAAAATAAAATAAAATAAAATAAAATAAAATAAAATAAAATAAAATAAAATAAAATAAAATAAAATAAATAGTAGAATATTAAATATAAAGTACAGATTGAATAAAATAAAATAAAATAAAATAAAATAAATAGTAGAATATTAAATATAAAGTACAGATTGAATAAAATAAAATAAAATAAAATAAAATAAATAGTAGAATATTAAATATAAAGTACAGATTGAATAAAATAAAATAAAATAAAATAAAATAAATAGTAGAATATTAAATATAAAGTACAGATTGAATAAAATAAAATAAAATAAAATAAAATAAAATAAAATAAAATAAAATAAAATAAAATAAAATAAAATAAAATAAAATAAAATAAAATAAAATAAAATAAAATAAAATAAAATAAAATAAAATAAAATAAAATAAAATAAAATAAAATAAAATAAAATAAAATAAAATAAAATAAAATAAAATAAAATAAAATAAAATAAAATAAAATAAAATAAAATAAAATAAAATAAAATAAAATAAAATAAAATAAAATAAAATAAAATAAAATAAAATAAAATAAAATAAAATAAAATAAAATAAATAGTAGAATATTAAATATAAAGTACAGATTGAATAAAATAAAATAAAATAAAATAAAATAAAATAAAATAAAATAAAATAAAATAAAATAAAATAAAATAAAATAAAATAAAATAAAATAAAATAAAATAAAATAAAATAAAATAAAATAAAATAAAATAAAATAAAATAAAATAAAATAAAATAAAATAAAATGAAATAAAATAAAATAAAATAAAATAAAATAAAATAAAATAAAATAAAATAAATAGTAGAATATTAAATATAAAGTACAGATTGAATAAAATAAAATAAAATAAAATAAAATAAAATAAAATAAAATAAAATAAAATAAAATAAAATAAAATAAAATAAAATAAAATAAAATAAAATAAAATAAAATAAAATAAAATAAAATAAAATAAAATAAAATAAAATAAAATAAAATAAAATAAAATAAAATAAAATAAAATAAAATAAAATAAAATAAAATAAAATAAATAAAATAAAATACAATAAAATACAATAAAATAAAATACAATAAAATAAAATAAAATAAATAGTAGAATATAAATATTATTAAAGTACAGATTGAATAAAATAAAATAAAATAAATAGAAATTGATATAATTGATATTATGTAGAAATAACCGCTTTAACACTGTATTAATATTTCGTCACTTCTCTTATTAGTTATATTTCGTAACTCTTGTTTAATTCTATGTATTTATTAATTATTATATACTTTAATAAAAAAAATTCTGTTATTTTAATATTCTAATTAATCTTTTCTTAATTTTTATAAATCAAAAACTACTTTTTATCTGTTTATTATCAAAAATTATTATTCATTTTATCGGAATATTAATTTATAAACTATAAAATTATTTTTAACTGAATATTTAGATTTTTTAATTATTAAACTTTATAATATTAATTATTAATTATTAAATATAATTATTTATTACTTTATATTAATTAACATTTATTATTTATTAATTATTAATTATTATTTATTATTTATTATTAATAATATTTATTATTTATTTATTATTTATTATTTATTTATTATTTATTATTTATTTATTATTTATTATTTATTATTTATTTATTATTTATTATTTATTATTTATTATTTATTATTTATTATTTATTATTTATTATTTATTATTTATTATTTATTATTTATTATTTAATCATTTAATTATTTAATTATTTAATATTTAATGTTTAATACTATTTATTAATTTTATTTATCTTTTTAATTTATTCGAATATATTTAAAGTTAGATATTTAAATAAAATATTAAATAAAATATTTGGATATCATAATATATAATATATTTAATAATTTAATTATTATATGCGGAAAAATGCTTTATTATTATAAAATTATAATTAATATAATAAATATTTACATACATTTAATTATGTATTGCATTCCAAATATATATATATATTATCCAGCTTTTTATTTTTATATAGTTCAAGCAATAAGCAATATATATATATAATCCAGTTTTTTTTTTTTTTTTTTTTTTTTTTTTTTTTTTTTTTTTATATATATATTTAAGCATTTTCAATAATATTTTACGGATTTTAATTATTTTAAATTTGTCAATTATTATTTTTAGAAATTTAGAAACAATTATTATATTAATTATATGATTCTATATATTATCATAACTGAATAATATAAATATAAATTGTAAAATTAATTAGAATTTTATAAATCAAATAATAAAGTTTAGCTATAATGATAATTATAGTTTTATAATGATTATAATTTTATAATAATATATTTATAATATTAATAATCATAATTATTAATATTTTTATAATATAACAAAAGAATTTAAATTATATATCTTTTTAAATAATGATTCATTATAAGTATCATAATACTATAATAAAAACAATATAATAATATTATTATAATGATATAAATATTTAAAATTATATATAATAAGTAATAGAGATTATAATAAATACATTTTATTTTTTATTTTTTTCACTTTCTTAATATATATTAAAAATTTATACTTCTTATATATATATTCATTAAATTATATAGTATAACATATCATAAAGAGTTTTATAATGATATTTATGAAATTTAAATAAAATAATATATAAGTAAATATGGAGCTGACTGAGTTTTTTGAGTTCGAAGATAATATATATGTAAAATCAAAAAAAATAATGTACAAGGATATAGAACTAAAAATTGAAAAGAATGCATCACTGTATGAATTATTTAACCAACTTATGTCAAAAGTTAAAAAATTAGATTGTGTGTATGATAAAAACAATTATTATTATAGAACCATTTTAAAATTATTATATGATCCATTCTTATTAAACTATGAAATAATATCAGAAAAAATTATTGAAATATTTGTAGAAATTCATAAATATATAGAAGATTTTGTTAATAAAAAAAATATATTACTATCATTAGCCATTGCAGACATAAATAATATTGATTTTATGTCGCATTTTCCCGAATCAATAAATGATTATGTACTATCATTTATTTCATTACCAAAAAATAATAGAAGAATTTCAAAAGAGGATTATATACAATTAATTCGATTTAAAAATGAATATAATATATTAAATATACAATATACTATGATATTTCAAATTTTGATTAAATATCTAGATTATGCCATAATAAATAAAAATAATAAAATGATCAAACAGTTCGATCATCTATCAACTATAAAAGAAAAAGTGGAATTAATTAATGCATGTCGAAATAACGATATAGAAAAAGCGAAAAAAATTTTAGATAAAGATTTATACATTAGATATAATACCTATGACGGGAAAACAATATTTGATATACCGATTAATAACGAAAATGATGAATTTATTAAATTTTTAATCTCATATAAATATATCGATTTATATGTTCATGATATTAAAAAAAGAATTCCAATTAAAAATGCATATAATTTAATTAATAAAAGTTGCTTTAATATTTTATTAGAAAGAATGATGGATTCATATACTTATAGATTAGGAATGAAAACAACATTATTAATATGGGCTATTAGCTATGAAGAAAAAGAGGTATATAATTATATACTTAAAAAAATAAAACCTAAAAATATAAATTTAACAGATTCAAGTAATAGATCAGCATTATTATGGGCAATAAAAAAGAAAAATCGAGAAGTAGTAGATATTCTTTTAAGTTATCCAGATATTGATGTTAATATATGTGATAAATATGGTAATACACCAATACTTTTAACAGCAATTCACCAAGATATTATTACAATGAAAAAATTAATTAAAGATTTTAATGTGGATGTAAATGAGAAAAATAATTTTGGTAATACTCCCCTAATTATTGCAACAGACAAGAAATATATAGATATTGCAAATATCTTAATTGAAAATAAAAATATTGATATTAATGCACATAACAATAATAAAATAACTGCGTTAATGTATGCTATATTTAAGGATTGTAATGAAATAATATTTAAAATTTTAAAACAACCAAATCTAGATATTAATGCAATAGATAATAAAGGTAATACAGTTCTTATGCTAGCATCAAAGAAAGGAAATTTACAACTGGTAAAAGCAATTTTAAAAATTCCTAATATTAATATAAATATTAAGAATTCAGAAAATAAAACAGCCATAGTATATGCAATAGAAAAGGGTATGCATAAAGTTATGACATTTTTATTGCAACAAAATGATATTATAATAAATACTGTAGATATCAATGGCAATACACCAATAACATCCTTTATAAAGATTAATTCTGGATCAAATATGAATTTTTTGAAAATACTATTAAAAGTAAAAAAACTTGATGTTAATATGGTTGATAATGATTTAAGATCTCCATTAATCTTGGCATGTGAAAAAAATCTACTAGAAGTAGTTAAATATTTATTTAAAATAAAAAATATTAATATAAATTTACAAGATAAATATAAAAATACTGCATTAATATTCGCTGCCATTAATCGTAATCCCGAAATTATAAAAATACTAATTAGTAATAGGAATACAGATATAAATAAAAGTAACAATATTGGTAAAAATGCATTAATGTTAGCCATAAAAGATGTAAAATGTGTTCAACTATTATTAAAAAGGAAAGATATAGATTTAAATATACGAGATAGAAAAGGAAGAACTGCCTTATATATTGCAGTAGAAAAGAAATATATTGATTCTATAAAGCTTTTATTAAGAAAAAAGAATTTAGATCCAAATATAAAAGATTTGAATGGTGTTTCTCCATACGATTTAGCAATCAAATTAAATTTAAATGACGTAGTCAAACTATTATCTAAATATAATAGAACTAATAATCCAAATTTAAAAGGAATTGATTCTGAAAGTTCTGAAAGTAGATCCTGTATTACATGCAATTTATTTAGAAGTTCAAGGAGAAATGAATCATCAACTAAAAATAATGACAAAAGTAAAGATTTATCTTTTTATGATAGTGGAACTGATAATATTGAGAAAACAGCAATAATTCAAAATTAGTAATATATAATAAAATATCATTTTATAAATAATGGTATATATAATAACAATAATGATAATAATTCTATCTATTATTTAAAAATATATATTAATAGCATTTATATTACATTATTGTAATAAATATTATTATAATAATAATAAATAGTTATTAAAAGCAATAAAAATATATATATGTTTTGATTTTATTTATCATTGATTAAAAAAAAAAAAATTTATAAAAAAATTAAAAATAAAATTTAAATATATAAAAATAAAATTTAAATACATAAATAATTAAGATTTTAGTATATAAATTATTTTCACAACCTTAAAAATAAAATAAGGACAAAAATTTATATTAAAAAAAATTAATTAAAATAAAGCCAATTATTACCTTGATTATTACTATTTTTAATCATTTTTAGGATGATTCATGTAATAAAATATATTTCATTTAAATTTCAATTATAATAAAAAAAATAATAGTAATAAAATTATAAATTTTCTTCATATATAATTTTGAAATTTCATATTTATAAATAAAAAATTAAAATAAAAAATTTAAATAATAAATTTACAATAATAAATATTAAAAATATTAAATTTCAATATTATAATAATTTCATATTATTTTTATTATAATAATTACATATTATTTTTATTATTTAAATTTATTATATAAATTTTTTATTTAAATTTTTAAATATTAGTTTTATTATTAATATATATAATAAAATTAGATAATATATATATATATAAATATTTTATTTTATTATATTTTTTATAATAATTTCATAATATTATTACAATTATCTCCTTTTTTTTTTTTTTTTTTTTTTTTTTTTTTAAATAAAATTAATTATAATTAAAATTATTTTTCCATACTATTAGTTTTTTTTATTTTATTATATTACTATTATTATTTATTTATTTATTTATTTTTTTACTTTCTTAAGCTATCAACTTCCTTTGCGAATTCATAAATTCTGGAAGCACTCATATCTAATTCTTCTTCACTTAATTTTCCATCCTTAAGGGCAGCAAGAACAGCTTCATAATCAGCCTTAGAACCTGGCATGTAAATATCACCAGTGGCCTTAATAACATTGTATGGAGTTGGTCCAGAGTACTTTGTATTACCTCCTAATCCAACAACCCAATCCGTCATAACAATACCATTGAATTCAAATTCATTTCTTAAAACATCATTAGTTAAGTCTTTACTTTCATTGGTGTGAACTCCATTAAGTAAGTTGTAAGAAGTCATGACAGCTCTTGGTTTAGCTTCTCTAACAGCAATTTCGAATCCCTTTAAGTAAATTTCTCTTAAAGCTCTTTCAGAAACATTACTACTGTTGAGGTAACGGTTAGTTTCTTGGTTGTTAGCAGCATAATGTTTAAGAGTAACAAAGACATTCTTGTACTTTTGAACACCCTTTGTAATTTCTGCAGCCATAATACCGCTAATGAATGGATCTTCAGAATAATATTCAAAGTTTCTACCACATAAAATACTTCTGTGAATGTTCAAGGCTGGAGCAAGCCATAAGTTAACCTTGAAACGTTCTAATTCACTACCAACAACGTCACCACAAATCTTTGCGAAATTCTTGTTCCAACTTTGAGCAATAGCGGTACCAATTGGAATAGCAGTTGTGTATTGGTGAAGAATTTCAGCACCTTCTGGAACTTCTGGCTTAGCAGAGAAGATGGCTTTAATTTCATCTGGCATGAATTCAACCATAGATTCTGGCATACTACCACTGATGGAATGAGCTCCGTATTCATCAACATAGTAATCCTTAGAAAGTCTTAATCCAGCTGGACCATCAGCCATAATAATTGGGTTTACGTTAGAAAGAGTAGCTGTTTCACCAGCGGCACCAGCGGCACTAATAGAAGCACTACCAATAACACTAGCTGGTCCATCCTTATAAGCACCAATAACTAATTGAGCTTTTTCTTCAGTAGATAAAGCCTTAAGACCAGCTGAAATCTTATATTTATCGTTGTATTTAACAACCTTTTCCTTAATACTGCTTGCTTTAAGAGTGAATTCCTTTACACCACTTAAGTCTTCTTGCTTTCTCTTAGTTTTTGGAACATAGTCTTCGAATTCTGGTTTACCCATCTTATTTTCAACCTTCTTAACATTGATTCTAGAACTAACATTAATAATACCACATGGCTTAGTATTTCTGCTAGAATTACCGATACGAACAATATACTTACCTTTGTCTAAGAAGTAAGTAGCAGTTTTAGTATCATAACTAGCAAATTCAGATAATTTGAAACTAATTTTGAGATCATCACTCTTATTTGGAGCTAATTCTTTAGATTTTTCAAAGTTAACTAAAATTTGGTATGGTTCATCAATAGAAGTACCTGGCTTGGATAAGTAAAGTTCTAAAACTTCCTTACCCTTAGCCTTACCGACATTAGTAACTGTAGCTTCAACTTTGAATTCATCACCGCTTAAATTAGCTGATTTAATCTTGTATTCGAAATCAGTGTAACCTAAACCAAAACCGAATGGATACATAACATCAATATTTTCAGTGTCAAAGTAACGGTAACCAACATAGATACCTTCCTTGTAATCAGTATCATCAATTTGTGCGAAATTACCAATGGTTTGATAATCTTCGTATTTAGTCCAGGTGGTACTAAGCTTACCAGATGGATATTTATCACCAGTGATAATATCAACTAAAGTCTTTGAAGTGTTAACACCAAGTTGTGATAATACTAAAATGTTCTTTACTTCATCAATACCAGATAAATCAACAGGACCACCAGTATTTAATACAAGCATAAACTTCTTGAATCCCTTGGCTAAATCTTTAATCATTTTCTTTTCAGTGTCAGTGATGTATAAATCACCCTTAACAGCATTTCTATCACTACCTTCACCTGAAATTCTACCTAAAACATAAACAGCTAAATCTCCTTCTTTGGCGTAAGAAATATCATAATCTGGTTCTGGCATAACTACACCCATAAGAGACATTGGATCAGTTGTTTGACTTTGAACCTTCTTCTTGAATTCTTCCTTAGCTTCGGCGTAGATTTTGTCGTATTTATCTAAGTAATCCTTGGTTAAGATTTCAAAACCAGCTTTAGTGAAAGCTTGTTCAATGGTATCGAATGAACGAGAATTAACATCACCAGAACCTGTACCACCCTTAATGGTCTTTCTAACACCATTACCGTATAAGTAAATTTTTTTATTAGATTTACCAATTGGGAAGTCACCATTCTTTCTTAATAAAACAGTACATTCTGATAAGTACTCATCTAAGGTATTGATATGATCAATTTCATATTGATTCATTTTACCAACGTCAGCTCCAGCATCAGCTCCACTTTCATTTGCATCAGCACTACCTGTGTCAACATTATCAGAGTCACCAACATTACCTATTTCATTTTCATCATCACCTTCATCTTCAGATTGAATAATATCAGAAACACTACTTTTAACATAACCTATATATATAATAGAATAAAAAAAAAAAGATATTAATAAAATTAAACTTCCAAAAAAATTTTTTTTTAAAAAAAAAGTATTACATTTTTTTGTAAATGCCACATTAAATACGATCAACGCAAGCAAAATAAAGTTAAATAATCTCATTTTTTATATTACTTTTCCAATTTTTTATTTACTTTAATTTTATTGATTAATTATATTTATTTCTTAGTCTTTATTATTATTTAATTTTATTTTGATTATAAATTAAAAAAAAGGAGGAAATATATATCATTTTATATTTTTTTTTTAAAGTAAAATTTTTTTCGTATTAATATATAATTATATATAGAAATAGATATATATATTTTTTTTCTTTTAATTAAAAAATTCATTTATCTATTTTTTTAGCTTAATTATAGGATAAATGAATTGATAATTTTTTTTTTTATGCTAAATTCTAATTAGTATTATAAAATATAAATTAATTATGATAATACTAGTAATTTTAAATTATGCAATTCCCAATAATTTTTTATTAATTTACTATTTTAATGTAATATAATTTATTATTTAAATTTCGTATTTTTAAAATATGTTACTATTAATAATAATAATTAATCAAACCGTATTAATATTAAATATAATTTTTTCACTATTAACTCTTTAATGTAATTATAAATTAATATTTAGGTATTGGAAAATGAAAATATAAATTTATAATTTCCAATACCATTTTATGAAATTAAAATTCATATAAATTATTTGTATATTTTTCAATATATATATTTAATTAATTTACAGGATTTTTTTCATAAATTTTCTTTTTTTTTGGTTAAATTTTTTATATTACTTAATCTTCTAATTATATCATATCAATTATCTCAATTTTAATTTTTACAAAGTTTGATATATATTAAATTTTAAATCTTAATTCATTAAATAGATCATATAATCAAAAGAATAGTCAATATAATTTTAGATTTAAATTTTTTTTTTTTTTAGTTGAATTGAACAAAATACTACATAAAATTATATTTACAATTTATATAATTAAAACAAAAATAATATATGAGACATATGAAGCAATAATATTTATTAATATCAGAAGTATATATATATATATATATATATATTTATTATTTTATTAAATTTAATTAAAATTATTTTGTTTCATTATATTACTAATAATTTTTAGATTTTTAGTTAAAATTATTATATAAGAATTATATTAAAAGTGATAACTTAAAAATAAAAATAATACATTTAGTAAACTATTCCATATTTTCCAAACTTAAATATTCGTATTATTCCATTGTACTATAGCTTAATTTAAAACGAAAAATTTTAAATTTATACGCTAATTATTTATTTTGCTGGTAACTTCTTAAAATGTTTAGATGAAAAATATCCTATTAAAAAGCTATTTTTATAATTATTATTATTATTATTATTATTATTTTTTAAAATTTTATAATATATTATTTTTTAATAGATATAATTTTTTTAAAAAAATTTTATACAATATTATTTTTTAATAATATAATTTTATTTTTATGAATTAAACTTTTGAATAATTGTAAATATATTTATAGTTACAACACATTAAAATTTAAAATTTTTTTTTTTTAAAAAAAAAAAAAGTATTAAAAAAATTATAAAGATATATACACAATTATTTTTTGTGTTATTGCTATTATTTTATTTTTTTTTGTTTGGTGTTTGTGTCATTTCTAGTAATTTATTGCAGTGTATTGAGTATATTTTGAAATTACCGATGCATCTATTGTGTATTCAGTTTCATCAAAAGTTAGATTACAATTATTATTTTATAATTTTTTTTACATTTATTTATAAGAAGATTCATATAAATATATATATATTAAATTAGGAAGAGAATACACTTCCAGTGTTTTATTAATTAGATAATTATATTTTTATTTTTATGTTTCACTTTTTTTTTTAAAAAAAAATATACATTATATAAATTAAAGATAAAAATAAATTGTATATAAAAGATAAAGTAAAATAAATTATAATAAAAAATTCAAAAAAAAAGTTTTAATTAATCATAGAAAATTTAATATAATAAAAAATAAAAATAAGTTTAAAAAGTTAAAAAATTTTCAGTTATTCACTAAATGTCTCCGTTCCCCAGTATCGAATTATAGTTCATCTAAAAGCTGAAATTCGACAAAAAAAGGAATATGTAAATATATTTATTGTTATAAATTTTCATATTCGAAAATATTAGAATATGTAGGTATTAAGGAAAGAGTCCTTATTTTTATCTCTGAATATTTTTTTTTCTTTTAAAAAAAAAAAAAGGTCATTGATGAAATCTAAAGATTTCGCATCTATATAATGAAAAAAGAAGAACAATTAGAATATCCAATAAATGAATTGTCAAAAACTCAGTAGTAGTATTGTATTTGAAATTAAATCTTAATCTTAAAATCTAGATAAAACCTAAATTAAATTGGGGATATTCAATTTTTTTTTTTTTTTTTTTTTTTTTTTTTTTTTTTTTTTTACAGCCGCAATTATTGGAAACTTCGAAATTTATTTATTTATTCATTTATTAATTAATTACAAGAATTTTTTTTTATTATAAAAAAAAAACATAGAATTAATAAAAAAAAATAATATTATTTGTCCAATTATAACATAATAGTATTTTAAATAGTAACATGAAATTAAAAAGTAATATTCAAAAAATAAAGTATATAAATAAATTCAGAAAAAAGGAAAAATGCAACGAACCTCACCTCCAAAATTATAAGATTCCTTGTTTAAAGGGAATTCTTATTTTGGATTAGGATTTGATTTGACTATCTGAAAGAAATTATGGTTTTCCCCTTCAGAGGCATTGGCCCTACTAGCCTGTCTTACTGCAATTTTAAGCGTTGACACTCCAGGTTAGTTTAAGCTTATACTTTCGGAATAGCAACCCCTATCGAGTACTAGCTAGAGGCATAATTTCTTGGTGCGATCAAAAACGCCATTCTTGGTGGCGTTTTTGAATAATCACCAGAAATGATTTAAACAAAACATCATATTCCTTTTTATAATATAATTAAATAATGTCATCATCTCTTCCACTATGAGGGAAGTTATATAATCGATACCATATCATATATATATTTACCCATTCATTATTCAGAAAATTACTTAAATTAACACCATTTCCACTAATTGTTCTATTCACTACATTATTAGTAACGATGCTATTATTTTCACTATCACTAATTCTACTATTATTAACTATTTTATTTCTATTGTTAGTATTATAAATATTATATACTTCGCTACTACTATCAGAATCTGTACTTTATTCAATATTATTCATATCTGTGATAATAGTGTATACATTACTATTTGAAGAATATTTAGAAATTATAAAAAATTTTTCATAAATAATTTCAATATCCTTAAAATATTTCATTCAAAATTCGTGGAAAAGAAAGCATTTAGAAAACCAATGTTCCAATTGAGGATTACTATTTTTTCTATAACAACAAGAACATTTTTTGGGACAGTCGTTTTCAATCATATTGCCTGCTTTGTTTTGGCAACAGGAGCATCAAATTTATATCCACATCAAATTTATACCCATTAGAAGAAGCCAATGCAAAATTCGGAATACTTAAAGTTGAGCTTTAGGTAGTCTCTAATTTTCTCAAATTTATTTTTCCTTATATGCCTTATATGCCTTGATTGATTTTCCTGCCATATATCTATTCCAGTAAAAATATACAATTCCTTTTTTTTTTTGATAGAAATTTATCTTATTTGTCTGCTAAAATTTTACTTTCTTTATCCCATGCGTGATGTCTAATACGTGAAATATCTCTAAGTAAATCAGAGATAATACATTTCAAATTTTTCTTTTTTTTTTTTTTTTTTTTTTTTAAAAGCACCTTACCTGAGCAATCGCACATTTTGGCGAAAAAGAGGAGGAATGCTAAGTTTTTTGGAAAAACAATAAAGGGACGAAAAGTTATTCCCATTAAAAAATCCTTCAGTCCAGTATAATCCCGAATTAACTAGTGTCTGTGTACTTCTTGTTCGTTCTATGTTAGATCAAAGTGGAGGTGCATAATTCGAAACTTGTTCCAATTACTATAGCTGAAAATAACATTCGTTTATAAGGAATAGAAATATGAGAATTCTTAAGAAATCCTTTAATGAAATAAAGTGCTTTTCTAACTTTATTATTCATTCTCTGAATGATCAGTTTCAATTCTAAATCATTTGAAAAACGGTACGCCTAAGTAGGTATATATATATAACTCTTGACGAGCACCTTTCTTAATACTAAATGATTTTGATAATTGTCCATCAATCCTTACACAAGCCTTGGAAGATAAGTATAAAATTCAATAAATTTATAGTACTTACCTCTTATACCTAAAGTAATGAATCTTCATTAATAAATTATATGTGGAAACAGTATCATACTCCTTTTTAAGGTCCAAAAAAGTAAGGTAAGTATCCTTATTTTCAAATTTTAGTCTCAGACATATAATTGTTAATGAAGTGTAAAGACTTATACATTCTTCTCTATTACGAAATCCATATTGTTCTGGTCTTATTAATCCTTTATCAATTCCATATTTAGAGATTCTATTAACGATGATTTTTGATATAATATTTAACCCATTATTGATAAGAGAGATGACACGATTGTTATTACAGTCTGATGGATCTTCCTTTTTATGAATAGAAACTATGGATGCGTTATTCCATGATTTTGGGAAATCACCATTCCAAATACGATTGATTAAGGCTTTAAGACATATAAAGCCAGATGAAATATTACTATTATTATCACTTGATTCTTCTGAATCATCTTTATAAAGAATCAAAGTTTTGATGAAATTCCATTGGAATACCATCAGGACCACATGCTTTAAAGTTAGGCATAGATGAGATTGCCTCGCTAACTTCTTCATGCCTAATACCTTGGTTAATTTCCCATTCTTGTTGCTTTGGACTTCCCAAATTCCTAAGTGCATCAGAATCTTTCCAATAATCTTTAGAAAGACTATGACCTGAAGAATCCGATCCTAAGAATTTATAATGAGAATACCAAGCTTTTAATTTTTCATCTGTAGAAGACAAATTCATTGTTATTGTTTTTAATAGGATGAGAGACCGTGAAAGATTGATTACTTTATTTTTGCATTCTATTTTTTACCCATTTCCATGCTTTCCTACTATCATTTTAAAGAGCTAACGAACATCCAATTTTAATCCACTATAAATATTTTTTTTTTCTAAATTCGTTACATTTTTTATTAATTGATTCACATAGTCTATTCTATCAAAAAAAGGAATATGTAAATATATTTATTGTTAAAAATTTTCATATTTGAAAATATTAAAAATATGTAGATAATATGGAAAGAGTCCTTTTTTTTTTTTACCACTGAATATTATAAAAAAAAAGGTCATTAATTAAATCTAAAGAATATAGCATCTATTTAATGAAAAAGAAAGAACAATTCGAATATTCAATGGATGTACGACTATTCACCTTCTTCTTTACAGCAAGGATAGACTTTTGGATAATTGTTAAAAAATCTACCACTTCTGATCGCTAGAGTAGTGTTGTATCTAAAACTAGATCTAAAAAGAATCTTAATTGAAACCTAGGATATTGAAATGTTAAGTTTTTGATTTCTGAAATAAATCCAAAATCATTCTCCTTGTAAATAATTGCTTTTTTTTTTTTTTTTTTTTTTTTTTTTTTTTTTTTTTTTTTTTAGCTTTTGAGGGTTTGAAGACATCTCTTTCCCAATAAAATTTTTTTTATTTCACTTGTTTTCTTACCATTTAATTTCTTATCCAAAGTCTTTGATTCTTTAGTCCATGAGTAATGTGACATAGTAGGAATATTATTAGTGAGATGATTAATAATACATGATAAATTTTTCCATTTTCTAAAGCATCGTAATTGAGATATTCCACAGATAGCAGAAAGAGGAGGTATTCTCAATTCACGAGTAATATCATAGAGACTAACGGAAGAATTGCGAGATTTAAATCCATAACTCCAATAAAGTCCTCTATTAATAATTTTTTGAGCTTTAGAACATCTGCTCTTATTTGAACCAAAGAGAGGAGCATAATATAAAACAAGACTAAGAATAAACGAAATTAAAACATATTTCTACATATTTCTTCAATGGGAGAGGAATAGATTTATTAATAAGAAATCGAAAGTACAAATTTAACTTGACATTTAAATTACTGTTTAATTTGAATTGTATAGGTTTCAATGATAAAGATTCATCAAAAGGAATACCAAGATAAGTATAGTTGTCAGTTTTAGGTAGTTTGTTACTATCAATAAAGAAAGATGGAATCTTCATAATTTATCGGTTTAACGAAGTTAATCGGTTTTACAACAAGAGTAGCACACTTATTGATTCCAAAAGTCATTTCATTTTTAATAGCCCATTCATGAACTTTATTCAAAATTTTCTTAAGAGCTTGTTTAGATGGAGCAACTATAACAGTATCATCGGCAAAAAGTCCACCTCAACAATATTGAGAATCTAAATATACACCATACTTATCACAATTTTCCAATACATCATTAATGAACAAATTGAATAAAATAGGAGATAGAGGGCATCCTTGTCTAACACCACGATTAATCGAAAATTCTTCTGATAGATTACCATTAAAAAAAAGCAAGAGCTTTAGAGGATAGATAAAGATTCCTTTAAAAACAGATGACATTTATCTCTAATTCCTAAGTTATATAATTTGGTCAAAATATTAAAGATAGGTACTGAATCATAGGCTTTTTTAAGATCGAGAAAAGCAAGATAAGTAAAATTTCCTTGAAATTTTCTTCTTTGACATATCTCTCTAATTGAAATATATAAACTTACACATTCTTCTTTATTTCTAAATCCAAATTGTTCAGGTCTAACAAATTTATGTTCAAGGGCATATTTAGCAATTCTATTAGTAACAATCTTTGAAATGCTTTTTAAGCCAACATTAATAAGAGAAATACCACGATAATTATTACAATCTGAAAGATCTCCTTTTTTTTAGAATTGATATTATAAAAGCCGAATTCCACTCTTCAGGGAAATCACCATCCTAGATTTTGTTAAATAATGAAAGTAAACATTTAGCGCCATCAGAGTAGTGAACATCTGAAGAATCATCTTGATTATCGGATAAATCAGATTTACTAAAGAAGGTTTTAAAAAATTCAATCGGAATACCATTGGGGCCAGGAGTTTTATTAATTTTTCATATCAAGCATAGTGTTTTGAATTTCTTCCATGTTGATAGGATCAGTAATATCCCAAGTAGGATTATTATTTAGGATTAATTCCAAATAAATTTAACCCAGTATTCTTTATCTAGACTATGTTGAGTAGCATTAGAAGCTAGTTCACTATAATGTTCAGCAAATCGATTCAGTTGAACCGAATGGGAAAATAAAAAGTTACCCTGCTTGTCCCTTAAAACGCTTGACGAAGTATAATTAGTGTTTTTTTTTTTTTTTTTTTTTTTTTTTTTTTAACTTCAGCAAACTTGTTTCATCTTTATTAATTAAATATTTGATAAAATACATGTAATAAAATAATAAAAAAAAAAAAAGATAAAAAAAATAAACAAAAAATAAAACACAAAATAAAATAAAATAATGGTATAATATATTCTAGTTTCATTTAATTAATATTTGTAAGACTTCACAAGGGCATTATTATACTGAAGTATAATAATTAATTTTGACTTCGCAAGGTAAATCATAATTTTAAGATACAAAATTATGATCTTCATTGGTTGCGCTAGCCCTGCTGGCCTGTCTTACTGTTTCTTCAGCATTGACGCTCTTGGTAGTAGTAGTACGATTCGATTTGAACCTATTGAACAAAGACCATTGCTGGCCAATAGCAATAGGTATAATCGATTGGAGAAGTGCCGCAGTAACCACTAAGAACGGAGTATCAGAATAGACACCTGATTTCATCTGGCACTTAAATAGAACCTTCCATTCCCTTGTACTGTTATTAATACTTCGACCTCCAAGAAGGAAATTAAACACTTTTTCACTCACACTAGAATCAACATACACATTATTTTCAATACTATTACTAACATTACTAAAAATACTATTACTAATATTACTATAACTATTATTACTATTACTATTATTACTATTACTATTATCATTATTACTATTATCATTATTACTATTAACAATATCATTTGTTAGGTTGCCCCGGTAAAAAGCATTATATAAAAATAAAATTTTATCATTAACTTTATTACGAATATGATTGAAAAAAGGACAATCAATTAACCAATGACTTATCCATTGTTTATTACTTTTACAACAGGGACAAAAATTAGGACACATTTGATCTATTATTTTTGCAGCTTTAGCAATTCTAGCATCTAATCTATATCCGCTTCGTGCTCTCAATAGCCAATAGAAACCATATGAAAGATCAGGATATTCGTAACAAAGTTTAATAAATTTTGATGTTTCTTCGAATTTGTTTTTGTCGTAAAACTCAGCTTTAATAGAATTGATTTTCATATCTCTTTTCCAATAAAAATCCTTGATTTTATTATCGTTATTACCTCTTTTCTCTAGTTTACGTTTAAGAGTTCTACTTTCTTTCGTCCATGTATAATTTTCTAGATTTTTGGAATATTATTAACTAAAATAGGAAATAATACAATTTGAATCTTTCCATTTATCAAAACATTTGACTTGAGACAAAGCACACTTAGCTGACAATGGAGGAATATTTAAATCTTTTGAAATAGAATATACATTAATAAAAGATTTGGCTTTTTGTAAACCTGCAACCCATCTTAATCCTTTATTAATTAATTTCTGAGTATTATTTGTTCTCTCTTTATTTGAACCAAGTAAAGGCGCAAAGTAAGAGACTTTACTAAGTACATAAGAGTTAATTATAATTTTCTTAAATGGAATAGGAATTTTGGAATTTGAAAGAAATTTATTAACAGAAAAGAGAGCTTTAGTAACTTTAGAGTTAAGTAATTTAATAATAGGGTTCAACGATAAGCTTTTATCAAATGGTATACCTAAATAGGTATAACATTTAGTTATTGGGATTGGTTGACCAGCAAGATAAAAAGTAGGATCTCTTTTATTTTGAAAAAGAGGTGTGTCTGGTCGAAATCACCATCGTAGCACACTTGTTAATTCCAAAATTCATCATATTAAATTTAGCCCATTCATTTACCTTCTTAAGCATTTTTTTTAACTTAGTTCTTGATGGTACACATAGAACAATATCATCTGTAAAGAGTCCACCACAACATCTTGATTCGCCTAAAGGAATTCCAAGTTCTGAAAAATAATTAAAAATGTCATTAATAAAAAGACTGAAAAGAATTGGTGATAGTGGGCAACCTTGTCTAACTTCTTTCATAATATTAAAAAATTCCGAATATTAATCATCCATTTTAACATTGGCTTTGGAAGTCAAATATAGATTTTTTTATAAATTGATTAACATTAACCTCTAATACCTAAAACATCTAATTTATATAAAATATTACCCATTGGAACAGAATCATATGCCTTTTTTTAAATCTAGAAAAGCAAGGTAAGTTTCTTTATTATCATTTTTACGCCTTTGACAAATTTCTCGAATTGAAATAAATAAACTAACACATTCTTCTTTAGTACGAAATCCAAATTGCTCTGGCCTAATAAAACTATTTTTAAGACCATATTCCGAAATTCTATAATTAGAGTACATAGGGTGAGATAGCTTCTTTAATTTTAACCAAGCACTCCTAACGTTTTTATTACGAAAATCATTACATGCAGATTCTATTGACTGATGAAATTGTTTTGATTTAATAGAAAACTTAATTGACCTAACTTTACCATATATATTTTTATATTCACGAAGCAAATTTAAAAATTCATCAAGATTTTCAATATTAGGACCTAAAGAAAATTTTTTGATTTCATTAAATGCAACATGCTTTTCATGAGAAAGTTTCTTGATATAAATAAGGGCAGTGGAAAGCTGAGCCTTTAAGATCTTTATCACCAACTTTATTTGCCGTATCTTTAAAATAAAATAAAATAATAAAAAAAAAAAAAAAAAAAAAAAAAAAAATGTATAAATAAAAAACTAAAACAAAACACCATAAATTTAAAAATCAATAAAAAATTAAAATATATATATATATAAAATTATTATTATTATTTTATAAAAAAATACTGCACACAACATTATATTTACTCTTTATAATATATATATTTTATTATTTTCATTTTTTTTTTATTGTAAATATACTCTTCATATGTAATTAAAATTATTATTATTATTATTTTTTTACATAATCATTATATATTCATTTTCGTAATTCGTTATTTTTTTTTCTTAAAAAATAAAAAAAAAAAATTTTCTATATATATATTAATTTTTAAATTTTTTTATAAAAAAAAATTTTTTTTTTTTTTTATAAATTTCTTATTTTCCTTTCTTTTAATTATTTTTAACTTTTTTTTTTTTTTAAAAAAAAAAAAAAACTTCCAATTAATAAATTTAAAACTTTTCACCTTCATACCCTAAAATTTTTTACATATATAATTCAACAAAATAAATTATTAAATTATTGATAAAAAATTTTATTTATGAATTATTTGAATAGTTTCAAAATAACTTTTATAAATAATAATAATAATAACAGGCTTATTATTTAAAAATTATATATATTATATTATTAAAAAACTAAAAATTAAAAAAATTTTTTTTAACCTATTATTACTATTTTTATCAATAAATAAAAAAAAAAAAAATTTTTTTTTTAAAATATTTAACTTTTTTTTCAAATTTTTTTTTTTATACTTTTTTTTTTGTTTCTTTGAATCAATAAATGATTTCCATTTTTTTTTTATAAATAGTAAAATAAATATGAAATTGATGAAATTTATTAAAAAAAATACTATATATCCTAAAATCTTATTCTAAATCTAGATTAATTCAGCAATATTCATTGGCATTTCTTCAATTTGAGTGTTGTAGAATTGTTCAATATCACGAAGCATTCTGACATCTTCGTTAGTAACAAAGTTGATAGCAACACCCTTACGACCGAAACGACCACCACGACCAATTCTGTGAATGTAGTTTTCTCTGTTGGCTGGTAAATCGTAGTTAATGACAAGAGAAATTTGTTGAACATCAATACCACGAGCAAGTAAATCAGTAGTAATTAAGACACGAGAAGATCCTGATCTGAATTCTCTCATAATAACTTCTCTTTCAGCTTGAGTCATTTCACCGTGCATAGCTGAAACGGTGAATTCTCTAGATTGCATCTTTTCAGTAAGCCAGTCGACCTTTCTTCTAGTGTTACAGAAGATAATGGCTTGGGTAATGGTAACTGTTTCGTATAAATCACATAAGGTATCTAACTTCCATTCTTCCTTTTCGACTGAAACGTAGAATTGTTTAATACCTTCTAAGGTTAATTCATCACGCTTAACTAAAATTCTGATTGGGTCACGCATGAAGTTCTTAGTAACTTCAAGAACATCTGGTGGCATAGTAGCTGAAAGTAAGACAACTTGAGTTTGTGGTGGTAAAAGTTGGAAAACTTCGTAAATTTGGTCCTTGAAACCACGAGATAACATTTCATCAGCTTCATCAAGAACGAACATCTTAATATTTTCAGTGTTGAGAGCACGACGATTAATCATATCCCAAACACGACCTGGAGTACCGACAACAACGTGGACACCAGCTTCTAAGATCTTCATGTCATCACGGACATTAGTACCACCAATACAGGCGTGACACTTACAGTCCATGTAATCACCAAGAGCTAAAACAACCTTTTGAATTTGTTGAGCTAATTCACGAGTTGGTGAAAGAACAAGAGCTTGACACTTACGAATGCTAATATCAATGGATTGAAGGATAGAAATTGAGAAGGTAGCAGTCTTACCAGTACCAGATTGAGCTTGAGCGATAACATCATGACCCTTAATAACTGGAAGAATAGCACGTTGTTGAATAGCGGATGGCTTTTCAAAACTTTTTTTTAAAATAATTTACAATAAAAATTTAATATTATATTAATATGTTATTTTTTTCCAAAAAGAAAAAAAAATAATAATATTCATTTAAATTTCTTAAATATAATATTTTACCCGTAGGCGAAAACACCACGTAATAATTCTTCCTTAAGGTTCATATCATCGAAATTATCGGTAACTTCATCCCAGTTAGACTATTTATATCAATTATTATATATAAAAAATTTAATATATATTAATATTTTTTTTTCTTTTATCTATTATATTTCTTTTTTTTTTTAAAGTAAAAATACATAAATATTTTTATATCAATTTTTATACATACTTCAATTTCACCTTCTGGAACATCATTGTATCCAGCTTCTCTTCTGTAATTTTTAAATATTATTTTATAATATTAATGATCATATTTGTTATCTTTATTTATAATATAAATATATATATAAATATAATCTATATCCAGTAACAAAACACCTTTTTTTTTTTAATTTTTAGTATTTTAATTTACAAAAATATAAATACTTTTATTTAATTATATTAATTATATTTTTAATATTTTTTGATTATTTTTTTTTATTATCATTTTATGAATTTATTCTTTTACTTTTATACTTTTAATAATTTACTTATATACCACATTACTGTTTAATTGACTTTTTTTTTTTTACTAAACGAAATATTGTTTTTATTCTTATTATCGCTTTGTATGATATATTATCATTTATGACATCTATTTATTATACACATTTTTATTTCATATATATATATAATTTTTTTTTTAAAGAAAAAAAGGATTTTCTGTTTTGTTTGTTTCTGAATATAAAATATATATATTTATTATAAATTATATATTTTTTAATTTATTTTATTACCTAGTATCAGCCATTGTTAATTTATTTATTTATACTTTTATAAAAAAAAAAAATATTTGTATATATTTATTGATGGTATTTTTTTTCTAAAATTTATTCTATATTATTTTAGAAAAAAAATTTTTTAAAGCTTATTATAAAATTTTAAGTATATTTTTCTGTAAAAAATTTAAAAAAGGGCAGGCTTCGTAATTTTGACCTTTTAAACCAACTGTACGGAAAACTCAAAAATTCATACGTTGTTGGATTAATTGAAATCTAGCGAATTAGATACTGTAAATAATGAATTAGTATGTATCAATGGGCGAAGCCTTCAAAATTCATGATTCGATAAGAATCCAATTTTAATATATTATTATCCAATCATATTTTATACAAAAAGTATTTACTATATAAATTTATAATTAATGTACAATTCGTATTAGTCTGGACTCTAAAAATATTTTTAATAAATTAATATAGTTAATGTGTTCATTTATAATATATAGGACCACATTTAATTTAATTATGTGAATCATAATTTTTTTTAAAAAATTTTTTTTTTCTTTTTAATATTTACATTAATAAATAATAATAATTAAAATAAATGAATAAGTAAATATAAAAATAAGTAAATATTTTAAAAAAAAAAAAATAAAATTAAAATAAAATTAAGATTCATCATATTCTTAATTTTAATTATAAATTTATAATAAAAAAATTTTAAAATTTTAAAATTATAAATTTTATATTAAAAAAAATAATATATTTATTATAATATATTAATATATATTAAATTGTAGTACAAATCATAAATTTATTGTATTTTATAAATTTTAATAAATTAGAATATAATTCAATAAATTGTTTATATAAAAATTCATAAATAAAGAAATTTTTAAAAAAGTTTAATTAAAATTATTGATCTTTTTTATTTTATTTACATTTAATTCAATTATAAATTAATTTTATCATTGATTATTTTATATATTTAATATATTATATTATATAATTTATTATTCAATAGGTTAGGTTAAATATTTATATTAAATTATATATTGTATTTAATTTGTTATAATATATAATAAACATAATTAAATTATAAACAAATATATTGTAAAAAATTATAATTCATATTTTAATTTTTTTTTAAATTTTTTTTTATTTATTTATTGACTTAGTTTTAATTTCTATTTATGTGTCTTTTTTTTTATTCCCTAATTTACTATTTAATAAAAAAATTATATTAATAATATATTAGATAATAAAATTAAAGAGTATTGTAATATATAACAATTTTATTAACGTAATATTTTTATATAAAAATTAAATAGGTATTTCTCTATTTATTCTATATAATTGTGATTATTTTTATTTTTACCCTTTTGAATATATTAATATTTATTTAAAAAGGTGCATTTATATTATAATATAATAATATATTATTTATATTATGCTTTCTAATATATATTTATTTAATATATATTAAATAATATATAATGTATATTAAAATTTAAAGGTTAAATAATTGATAATATATGAAATATATATATAATAAAATTAATTGTATTATAAATATATAATAGATTATAGATAAATCAAAAAGGATAAATTTTTATTAAGATAAAAATGTGGTTGCTTATATATAAACTTTTATTATAATATTTTTTTAATTATCTATATTAATATAATGAATTTGTGGCTTTATTTTAAATGTATACATTTGCAGATTAAATCTATAGATTTTTTTAATATTAAATAAAATAATTTTGGAAACCAATATATTTGAATAGTTTATTATTATTTATTTATTTATTTATTTATTTATTTATTTATAAAATAAACTATTTGAATTTTAAAAAAAAAAAAAAAAAAAAAAAAAAAAAAGGAATTAGTTAAAGTTTCGTTTAAAATAAATTAAAATTTATATTAATAAATAATGCTATAGAATTTTACCATATTTTTTTTTTTTTAACATAAAAATGTGGATTTAATTTATAGTATTTTATTATTATTATTTATTATTTATTATTTATTATTATTATTATTTATTATCTATTATTATTATTTTATATTATTTTTTATTATTTATTATTATTATTATATTTTATAATTTTTTTTTATAATTTATATATCTATTTATATATTCAGAATTATGGAATTTATGGAAATTTATTAAAAATAATAATTCTAAATTTTTTTTTTTTTAAATTTATTATAAATTTTACGATATTATTATATTTTTTTTATATATACATACATAATATGAAATGAAATAATATTATTAAAATATTTTTTTTTTCACATATATAAAAATATTTTAAAGATAATATTCATTTTTGTTATTTAAATAATAATTAATGATGATAAATATTTTATGATTAAAAATATCTTTTTATATTCGAAATAATAAAGACAAGACATATTATTTAAATAGCAAAAGTATATATTTTAATACAAAATAGTAAAATTTTTGATTAAAAATATATTTTTATATTCGAAATAATAAAGACAAGACATATTATTTAAATAGCAAAAGTATATATTTTAATACAAAATAGTAAAATTTTTTTAATATTATTATATGTTAACTAGTAGCTGTAAATTTTTATTATATATATTGCAATGATATTAATAATATTTATAAAAATAGTTTCATTAAATATTAGTATTATATGAAATCTTTATTAATAAATAGAAATGCATATATGATAGAAACAAAATAAATTAAAATTTCTATTGCTTAACATCTAAAAAAAAAAAAAAAAAAAAAAAAAAAAGCCATAGCTAATTTAATATATTTATTAAAAATTTAAAAATATATATACATTTATATATATATATTTTTTTATAATTTATATAGGATGGTGTAACAACTATATTAAATCTAAAAATTATATCATTATCCTAAATACTATATAATAAAAATTATAAAATACTGAAACATTAATTATAAAATATAAAAAAGATATTTAACAAATGAATTTAAAATAAAAAAATTGAAACATTAATTATAAAATATAAAAAAGATATTTAACTAATGAATTTTAAAAAATGAATGTTAAATATTTAAACGCAAGAAAATACGAATATAAATAAATAAAATTTACACTATATTACTATTAGATTGTTTATTCTCCTGAAAGACGGATAGACTGGTCCATTTTTGTTGTGATTCCCGAATCTTTAGTAAACAGTATAACCTTTAATAATTAAAAGTTTATTATTATTTTTTTTTTTTATTGGAAAAAAATAAATTTCATATTAAAAAAAAAAATTATAAAAAAAAAACACTCCTTGAAAAAGCGTACTAGAAAATTCTCATCAATAATATGCTTGTCAGAGCGACAATGCTGAATATTCAGTTAGGCTGTCCTGTAGAGACAATTCTGTCTATTTAGAAGTGTTGTGACTACCAATATTCCCTAAAGGACGGTATACACTGGAAATAAATAAATAAAATCTAATTAACTAATTAACTAAATAAATAAATTAATAAACAAATAAATAAATAAATAAATAAATAAATAAATAGTTAAATGAGTATTAATGATACTAATACTAAAATTAAGTTAAAATTTATGGTTTTTTTTTTTTTTTTTTTCTAAATTTAATTTACTGTAAATGAAATAAGGAATTAATTAATGCTTCTTATATATATAAAAAATTCTTTCTTGAAGTAATCTTATTTTATTTTTTCCCGGTTTTTTTTTTTTTTTTTTTTTTTTTTTTTTTTTTTTTTTTTATTATATATATTATATTATAAAATTCTTTTTCTCTTCTTCTTCTCCTTAGAATTAAACTATTTCTTTATATATATAATTATTTTCTCTTTTTCTTCTTCTCCTTAGAATCAAATAATTTCTTTATATATATATATATATAGTTCTTTTTCTCTTCTTCTCCTTACAATTAAATAATTTCTTTATATATTATAATTCATTTTCTCTTTCTCTTCTCCTTACAATTAAGTTACTTCTTTTCTTCTTTTTCTTTTTTTTTAAAATTTTCTTAATTTTTTTTTTTTTTTTTTATATTCTGACTTTCCAATAAAATTGACCATTTTCAATAGAAATGGCATCTTCAGTATAAAAAAAATAAACTCTACCTCTGGTAATAATTTCTTTTTTTAGTATTTAAATGATTATTCAAATATTTTATAACCACCTAAGCATCAGGAATTTGACTTAAAATACTTATATAATATACTTACTGAGAAAGAATGGAACTGAAAATATTGAATTAAAACAAATGAATGTTTAAACGAGACGAAGCGAGAAGATTGAGCACGAAACGTAGTGAAGAGCGTAAATCTGTCGAGATCACCCGAGAATGAGCGTAGTTGAGTCAATGAATGAAATTGAATGAAAATATTTTCAGTTTTTTGGGCTTTTAAAACCATACCATTTTTGCATATATTTTGTCATAAAAACCATATTATTGATATATATATAAAATTTGGAGCCTTAATTAATAGATGTCATAGCATAGTTTGGCATAAATAAACCATAAAACCCTATATGTTTATTAACGATCTGGAACCTGTATTAATTAAATGGTCATAACAGCTATGAATTGATATGAATGATATGATTTTGATGTTAATATTGGTCAAAACTGGTATGTTGTTCAATAAATTAATACAAGTTCCAGAAGTTAATGAAGTTCAAAACAGCTATGATTATATATAAATGATACTGTTTTTAGTGATTGCAAACCTAGCTAGTTTTATGATTCTGAGCATGTTTTTGACCAGTTGAACGATCAAAAACATATGTTGATCAACTAGCTAGGTTTTGCACAACATTGCTGTATTTCTGCATATATTATTATATGAACAATGTTGCAATATGATGATTTTGAATGCCTTTTATGGTCAAAACTGCTGTGATTTTATCAACAAACAATGCAAAAATATCGACAACTATATGCAAATCATAGCTATATTGTTCTAGGCATTCAAAATCATAACCACAACAATTATTATTAATATTATTATTATAAACAATATGATTGAATGATTGTATTTGTATGCCAAATATGTGCATTTTATGTTCAAAAACAGGGTCATTTTGCAGCAATGTTTATATATATTATCGATGTTTGTTGTTAAATGGCATACAAATACAATATGTCTTTATTCTGGAGCTTATATTAATAGATGAACAACATAGGGTTTTGATGCTAAAACTATGCAAAAAACCATACCATTTTCATCAAAAATAAAAACAAAAAATAAAATAAAATAAAATAAAATAAAAATAAAAATAAAAATAAAATAAAAATAAAAATAAAAATAAAAATAAAAATAAAAATAAAAATAAAAATAAAAATAAAAATAAAAATAAAAATAAAAATAAAAATAAAAATAAAAATAAAAATAAAAATAAAAATAAAAATAAAAATAAAAATAAAAATAAAAATAAAAATAAAAATAAAAATAAAAATAAAAATAAAAATAAAAATAAAAATAAAAATAAAAATAAAAATAAAAATAAAAATAAAAATAAAAATAAAAATAAAAATAAAAATAAAAATAAAAATAAAAATAAAAATAAAAATAAAAATAAAAATAAAAATAAAAATAAAAATAAAAATAAAAATAAAAATAAAAATAAAAATAAAAATAAAAATAAAAATAAAAATAAAAATAAAAATAAAAATAAAAATAAAAATAAAAATAAAAATAAAAATAAAAATAAAAATAAAAATAAAAATAAAAATAAAAATAAAAATAAAAATAAAAATAAAAATAAAAATAAAAATAAAAATAAAAATAAAAATAAAAATAAAAATAAAAATAAAAATAAAAATAAAAATAAAAATAAAAATAAAAATAAAAATAAAAATAAAAATAAAATAAAAATAAAAATAAATAAAATAAAAACAATAATCAAATATATGCATAGTTTTAGCAGAATCATTGCAAGAATACACTTATATTAGCAATATATGCATATGTTTATCAATATCGTCATCATTTCTGGAACTTTAATAACAACAATGACTGCATATATTGCTAGTATTAACCTCAAAACCATGTAGTTCATATAAGCCACAACTGCTATATTTCAATTAAAATAACAGGTTTTATGGCTTATTGAACATTCAAAACATATATGGTTTATATGCAATTCATTGTTGTTTTGACCATATATTGATATAGACTCCAAATATTAAATAAACATACAGGGTTTTATGACAAATATATGTTAAAAACTATGTATTGATATATCAATATTATCAGGAGGCTTATTTCAATAAGTGTCAAAATGGTATGGTTTTTATACAAAATCTATGCAAAAACTATATGCAAATAAACCCCAAAAACACTGAATATTATGATTGAAACAATCGAAATGGTCAAACGAAATGAAGCGAGCGAAGACAAGTGAGAAGATCGAGCACGGAACGCAGTGAAGCTGCGTAGAGCTGTCGAGCTTAATGTAGATTTTTATTATTTTTTTTTTTTTTTTACAGACTAAGAATAAACTTTATTTAATAATATTTATTAAAAATTTTAAAGTGAACTGATACTGATTAACAAAATTTTAATTAACAAAAAAAAAAAAAAAATTCAATTAAAAAAAAAAGGAACTATTAAATCTATTCTATGTAGATTTTTATTTTATTTTATTTTATTTTATTTTTTTTTTATTTTTTTTTTTACAGACTAAGAATAAAACTTTATTTAATAATATTTATTAAAAAAAAATTACATGAAAATAAAATTACATGAAATTTTTTTTTTTACATCATTACTATTAAAAAAACTACGTTATGAGTTTCGAGGAAGAAATGGCCTCTAACTCTTCCATTGATGTGGATGAAAGTAAGATTATATTGTGGATAATAATAATAATAGTAATAATAATAATAACGATGATGATTAATTTATATAGAAGAAAGAGTAGATAAGTTTTAAAAATAAATAAATATAAATGAGTAATCAATAAAATACAATGACATGAGAAGTTGAAGGATTAAAAATGAAATAAATAAATAAATTTGATTTTTTAAAAATACAAACAAATCTTAAAAAATTTTCATTTATTTTAGTTATCATTAATATAAGACTTGTCATTCAACTTTTCTATTTTTCTATTTTTTTTTTTCTGTTAGTAAAAAGGTTCCAAAAAGTTAATAAAATCTTACATATTATGAAGATTTATAATAATCTAAACAAACAAACAAACAAACAAACAAACAAACAAAAAAAAAAAAAAAAAAAAAAAAAAAAAAAAAAAATTCAGATTATTTCAAAAGGTCATTTTAAATACTATCATATTTTAAAATATATACAGTTTCTATTATTTGAAATAATACTTTCGATTTTTTTTTTTTTTCTTTTTAAAGTATTCCTAAACAAAGATTTTTGAGGATAACAAATTAACAAGAAGATCAACAGTAGAAGTTTTAACGATAATAATACCTTATCAGTAAGTTGGGTATTTTTTTAAACTCTAACCAGTGGAAAGGGAAGATCATATGAACAATTTATTCAACAAATTAGATTTTAAAATAGAAATTGTATCAATTATAAACATTTATAATTAAAATAAAAACTCAAAATTCAAGATCTAAAATGTATTGATTTAAAATATATCATAGCATTAGAGAAATGGTAAAAAGCATTATTTTATATTTTTATAAAATATAATATATATATATATATATTAATATACAAAATAATTAGTAAATAATAAAGAAATGTAATGATTATATAATGGGGTTCCAAAGTTTAAGTTAATAAAATAAGATTGTAGTTTAGGTCAATATCTAATAATATGCTTAACTTGATAATATATATTAATAATCAATTTAAATAACCCATTATAATAATTATTATAGTTATATATAAATATAATAAATCAATAAATATTAAATATAAAAATACTAAAAATTATATACATATATATATATATTTAATACTATATATTTAATCAAAAATCAAAAGTATTTATAATTAAAAAGAATAATAATAAATAAGTAAATAAATAAATAAATAATAAAATAATAATAAAATAAATAATTATAATTATTTTAATAATAATTCATAATGTAATTGAATTATTTTATGAAATCCAAATTAATTATTACTATAAAAAGTCCTTGCTAAGCTTTTTTTTTTTTTTATTATTTTTTTACTATAAATGGATGAAAGAATAAAATAAATATAGTCAAATTAAAATTATTTGTGGATTTTTTTTTTTTTTTTTTTTTTTTGTTTTTGATAAACAAACTAGTAAATATATAAAAATAAAAAATAATAATAATAATAATAATAATAATATTAAATGAAATAAAATAAAAAGACTAAACTATTCCCAAAAATTAAAAAAATTTATTTATTTGTCAATTTTTTGATAAAAATAATTTTTAGCCTCTCATCTATTATAAAATATTTAAAAATATATTTTAAATATATTTCGTCATTGTTGTGAAAGCCACAATATCAAGATGAAAAAAAAAAAAAAAAAACATTAAATGATAAAAACTAAATCCAAATAAAAAAAATCCAAAAAAAAAAAAAAATCATTTTAAAAAATAAAATATAATTAAATATTTGAAATAAATATATAAAGTACAAATTAAATAAAATAAAATAATTAGTTGAAATATAAATGCAAAGTATAAATTGAATAAAATAAAATAAGATTGAGTATATTATATATCTGTGCATAAGCCATTAAATAATTATTATATTCATTATAATAATAATAATAATAATAATAATAATAATAATAATAATAATAATAATAATAATAATAATAATAATAATAATAATAATAATAATAATAATAAAAGATAATTTATCGATCATTAATCAAAAAATGAATATATATATAAAATAATAATAATAATAATAAATTTTATTTTATTATCAATAAATAAGTCAACATATTTAAAATAGAAAAAAAGTCACAACAAAATTTACCTTTTATGTTTTAATTAAAATTTACATAAATAAAAAAAAAATTTATTTTTGATCAATTAAATAAAATATTATATTAATTGCATTAAAAATGTTTATTATTATACAGAATTTTTTTTATGTTTTTTTTTTTTTTTTTTTAATTAAATCTATTTTGATTATTATCAAAATGTAAAGATATAATTAAAATAATAATAATAATAATAATAATAATAATAAAAAGAATTATAAAATAATAATAATAATATTAACATTATGTATAATAATATCTTATATTGAAATAAAAATAAATTAGTTTATAATGATGATAATATTATTAGAATAATAAATACAGAAATTATATTGAAAAATTAATATTATATTCTATGATAAATATTAATTCGAATAACTTTTTGACCATTATTATTATTATTATTATTATTATATTTTACCATTTAATAATTTATTATATTATATTTTATTTTATTTTAATTTTTTTAATCGTAATATTTAAAATATTAATATTTTTTATATATTTCATATTAATATTTTTTTTTATAAAATAATAATAAAAAAAAAAGTCAAGCATTTTTTATAATTATTTTTGACTCTAATTTTTTTATTTTAATTAAAAAAAAAAAATAGAAACATCTCTAATTCCGTTTATTGTAAAATAAAATACAGAATAACATTTAACATTGTATGTATATTGAAATTTATTTTATATTATAAATAACTATTAAATATTATTTATTTAATTATTATGATATAAATAATAATTGATAATTAATTAATACTTATGAAATTAACAATAATAAATAAAATAATAAAATAATTAGACAATTAATAATATTATTATGATAATTACATAATAAAAGTTTTATTAATCTTTTGTTGTATTAAATATAGCATATATATGTATTAATATTTTTTATTTATATTAAAATATCAAAAATCAATAATATATGCAGAATAAATATTTCTTTGATGTAATGTAATGTCATTGAAATATTAAGAATTATTAAATATATAAATAATCAAAGAAGAAAAAAAAAATTAAAATCATATCATAAATGCATATATTATAATATTATAATAATACATTTAATATATAAACTTTTGCCTAATATTTTAAATTGTAAAGTTTCTTTCTTTTTTTTTTTTTATTTCTTCTTTTTCTTCTTATTATCATTATTATCAATATTTTAATTTTTATAATTTTTTTTTAATTAAACTTATTATTTTTATGGAAACTTTATATTTTTTTAATTATAAATAAATAAATATATATATATAAAACTTTTTTTTAAATATAGATAAATCTTGATATGGAAAAAATTTTATTAAAATGATTGAAAAAAAAAAAAAAATTAAATTAAATAAGGAATATACAAGAAATTATATGTATTATCCCTATCAAAAAAAAAAAAAAAAAAAAAAAAAAAAAAAAAAAAAAAAAAATTATTCTATATTATTTTATTTTAAAAATATTTTTGATTTTTTTAGATTTTTTTATCGTTATGATGTTAAATAGATCATTAAGCTTCGATTATTTAATTATTTAAACTACTTCTTTTTATTTTATTTTTTTTTTTTAAAAAAAAAAAAAAATTATATAGTATTATGAATTTTTACTAGTATTTCAATAATTCAATAATGTATAAAAAAATAATAAACTAAATTAAAAATAAAAATAAAAATATTAATAAAAATAAATAAAAAATCATTTTTTAGTATTATTTGTCAAATATTTATTAGTATTATTAAAATAATATCATTAATGTTATTATTTATTACTATTTATTTATTATTATTAATAAAATTATTATTTATTACTATTATTTATTTATTATTGATTATTTAATTATATATTATTTAATAAAAAAACACAATATATAAATATATATTGTAATATTAATTAAATTAGAATTAATAGTGATGAACTACAAAATAATAGGAATAATAATAATCCTAGGAAAATAAAATATCAATAATATAATAAAGTTTAAAATAAGAAATAAAATAAAAAATTAAACAACAAAACAAAATCAATAACAAATTTCTTAATATAGATATATTAAAAAAAAAAAAAATAAAATAAAGTAAAACCGTTCTTCTTGAAAATTTTATAAAACATGAAAATTTTAAATTAGTATAATATAAAAGTATTAGTATGGTTTAAATAAATAAATAAATATATCATATATTTATATATAATGATAAAATAAAAATAAAAAATATGAATTTATACAAAAAAAAAAAAAAAAAAGGTTAATATAATATATAAAAATAAACAACTCTTAATAATTTAATTAAAAGATAAATTTAAAGATTATTATTATTATTATTATTATTATTATTATTATTATTATTATTATTATTATTATTATTATTATTATTATTATTATTATTATTATTATTATTATTATTATTATTATTATTATTATTATTATTATTATTATTATTATTATTATTATTATTATTATTATTATTATTATTATTATTATTATTATTATTATTATTATTATTATTATTATTATTATTATTATTATTATTATTATTATTATTATTATTATTATTATTATTATTATTATTATTATTATTATTATTATTATTATTATTATTATTATTATTATTTTAAATACAAATTTTCAATTCTTAATATCTAATTTTTTTTTTTTTTTTTTTTTTTTTAACGATTTTTAATACTATTGTACTTAACTATTTAGATACAAATAAATTTTGCCAACTTTTTTCTTTTTTGTGAAAACTAAAAATTTCATTTATATTATTATTTGTATTTTATTTGTAGTTCCAATTTTAGTGAAACCAAAATTAATATTATAAAAAAGAAATAAAATATAATAATAGAGAATAATTTTTTTTTTATAAATATAATTATATAAAATAATATATAAATTTAATATGAATATTATGTAATATAATATATATATATAATTTAACAGAATTTTTTTCATTTTTTTTTTTTCAATTCACCATATTATTATTAATTTGACAATCAATTATATAGTAGATATTAATCTATAGTGTTTACAAATGATCTTTTTTTTTTTTTTTTTGTAATAATTTTATTTATCAAATTATATCTATAAAATTACATAAAATGAAAATATTGCTATTAATCAAAAAAAGTTATACATTAACTTTATCATATATTATTATTTTATTAGCAAAGAAAGATGCAACAATAAATTCTATTACTTAGTAATTAGAGTTGCTTTTATACATAAATACATAAATATATAAATATAATAATATATTAATATTTTTATATTTTAATAAAAGAAAAATATTATATATTTTTTTTTTATTCTTTTACATTCCATGAAAAATTTTCATGGAATTTATAAAAATAAACTAATTTAAAATTTTTAAATAAAATAAAATGTCATTCAAAAAAAAAAAAAAAAAAAAAAAAAAAGACGTTATTTAATAATATTTTATATTTATTAACTCATCAATACTAAATAAAATGGAAAATAGAAATATTTAGTTAACCAAAATTTCATTAAATTTAACCTTTTTTTTCTATAAGAATTAATAAAGTGTATATATATCCTATCAATAAATATATTTTATTTTTATTTAATTATAAGTTTTTTATATTTAAATGAAATTTTTAATTATAAATTTTTAATTTTAAGTTTTCATTTAAATAAATTTAAATAAAAGCTTTAAAAAGAATTAACTTATAAAAATTTAATTAAAATAATCAATATAGAATTAATATAATTTAAAAAAATTTTTTTTTTATGGTATGTAATATCAATAATTAAAAAATAATAGTTTTATTATGGAAATAAAATAAAATAAAAATATAATAAAATATAATAAAAATAAAATAAAAATAAAATCAAAGAAAACAAAAAAAAAATATTAAAAAATAATAATTAATTATTAATTAATTAAATATAAAATGAATAAATGATTAAAAATATATTTAATTCTATAGTTTAAATCGACTTTTTCAAAGTTTTATAAAATTTTTATAAATATATATTTTATTTTAGTGTTTTATATATATATATTTTTATAAATTTCTAATATTTATTTCAAATATTTTAAATTGATAATTAATGGCATTAAAACAAAATAATAATAATCATAATAATTATAATAATAAGAATAATATTAATGCAATAGCATATTAATGCATTGCATCTATTTTATATTCATTGAATGCCTGTATAATCTTAAGAATCTAAAAAAAAAAAAAAAAAAAAAAAAATTATAATTATTATTATTATCAATTATATAAACATTTATAGAATTATATTATTCTATTATCTTTATAGAATAATATGATATTCAATATTTCTTTTATATAAATGAATATTCATATATATAAATATAATATAAATAATATATATAATTTATAGTATTTTCTTTAAAAATATATATTTTTATATTAATAAATAGAAAAATTCATTTTAAAGTATTTCTTATTATAGCTTCAATATTTTTGTTATTTTTTAACTTTGAATAGGATGTTTCATATAAAAAAAAATGATTAATCATATTAAAATTATAATCAATTTTATTGTGTTTAAATTAGGATATATAGTAGCCATATATAGTATAAAAACTTTAATCAAGTATTGTTTTTTTTTTTTTTTTGAATCGTGAAAATAAGCATAATTATATGTGTATTTGTGTTTTGAATGAAAATTATTATAAATAGAATTTATCATGTAAATATACTATTAATATATACATGAAATATATCTTTAAATGCTGGTCAATATCTAATTATAAAAAGTCATTAATTATGATTATGATTATAATAATAAAAAATAAATAATAAAAAAGAGTAATTAATAATAAATAATAAAAAATAAATAAAAAAAAAAGTATTTATTAATAATAAATCATAAGAAATAAATAATAAAAAAAAAAGTATTTATTAATAATAAATCATAAGAAATAAATAATAAAAAAAAAAGTATTTATTAATAATAAATCATAAGAAATAAATAATAAAAAAAAAGTATTTATTAATAATAAATCATAAGAAATAAATAATAAAAAAAAGTATTTATTAATAAATAATAAATAATTATTAATAATTATTCAAATTTCATATTTTATACATTTTATTTTAGTAATATATAAAGACTAAAATAAATATTTTCCTATATAATATAAGCCTAACGTATGTAATATAAATAATTTATATATAATAAAATTAAAATATATTTATAATATATATAATAATATATTTGTTATTTAACTCCTTAAATTTTAATGTAACAACAATAAAAAAAAAAAAAAGATGTAACCACTTGTAATACATATTTTTAACTCTATAATTGAATGATTCGTTAATTTTATTATTTATTATTCAATTATTTATTATTTATTATTCAATTATTCAATTATTTATTAATTATTATTTATTATTTATTATGTATTATTTATTATATATTATTTATTATATATTATTCAATTATATATTTATTTATTATTATTTTTTAATCTTTTTATTTTAATAATAATCTTATTATTATTATTTTTATCATTAATTGAATAGTTATAGATAATAATAATAATAATAATAATAATAAAAAAAAAGTATTATTGATTAATGTAGAAAATTCAATTTAAATTGTTAATTTTTCTTTTAAAAAAAATTTTTTTTTAAAAGATTATAACATTAGGAATAATATTTATACAGGAGAGAAGGTGATATTTTGTTATATATACATTATTAGTATTGAATCTTTAAAAGGCTTATTTTTTAAGAATATTCATTTAATTTTATTAAACATTGTGTATTTTTTATTTTTTTTTACTTAATTATTATTTTTAATTTTTTTTTTGATATGGATTATTTATAATCTTTTTTTTTTTATTAAAAAAAAAAGAAGATAATAATTGGATTTCATTTGAGTTATACCTTTTAATAATATTTATTTTACTTTCCATTTTGTATGTAATATTTAAAAAAAATTCTTAATATTTTTAAGTTGAGATTCATGTTTTAATATAAATAGAGTTACAAATAATGATAAATATCTAAAGCACTCGAAGTCTAAATAATCATGCTAATATGAAGTTTATTTTTATCATTTTTACTACTAACCATTATTCAAGTATTTATAAAACAAAAAGTAACAATAATAACAATAATAATAATAATAATCATAATAAAGAATAATAAATAATAATAATAAATAATAATAAATAATAATAATAAATAATAATAAATAATAATAATCATAATAAATAATAATAATAATCATAATAAATAATAATAATAATCATAATAAATAATAATAAATAATAAATAATAAATAATATAACTATTAATATTAATATTTATATTAATAATAATAATAATAAATAAATAAATAATTTCAGATTTTTAATTCTTAAATAATTAAAATTAGTTTTTTTAATTCTAATTTTTTGTTTAAAGTTTAAATTGTCCGAGTTCTGTATCAAAGATCTCTATAATAACACATTAATATATAATATATAATATATATAATATATAATGATATGAAAAATATTTATAATGAAATATATGATATAAAGTATATAAAATATATAAAATTAATTACATTATATATATTATAATATAATGGATAATATATCAATTGATATTTTATAATATATTCAATATATTAATAAATAGTATCTAATAAAATTATTATAGAATTATTATTGGCTTCTTTGGATATGTATATATTAATATATTATATGTTAATTAAATTAACATGAGTAATATAAATTAATATACGAATAAATTAAATATTCTTTATTATAAAAATAATTAAATAGAATTAAATAATCAATATAATCAACATATATTAATATCTTTATTATTTAAACTGTAACTAAAAAAAAAATAGGGGAGGGAGAATAATAAAGAAATTCATTATCAATCATCATTAACAAAAAAAGAAATAAAATAAATTATTAAATAAATATATAAATAAATAAATAAATAAATAAATATATATATATATATAAATAAATAATAAATAAATAATAAATAAATATATATTTTTTTATTTTATAAAATTTTATATAGTAATAGTTTGATAGAACAGCAAGTACATTTATAATATACATATTATATAAATAAAATTGAAATTATTGACATATTTAAAATGTAATTAATTATATATTAAAGAAGAATATTTATTAAAAAAACTTTAAATAGATATGAGTAATTTTTTTTTTTTTTTTTGATTAAAAATTATGCTTTAAAATCATATTTATTATACAATTCTGTAAATATTTTATTAATAATAAATTATTATATTAAATAAAAATTTTTATATAAAGTATGTTTCGTGCTTTTTTTTTTTTTTTTCTTACCCTTTTGTAATTTATTATAAAGAATTTAGTGTTTAGATAATATAAGATTTAGTTTATATTTATTCCTATATTAAATATTATTAATATTATTAATATATATATATATATATTTTTATGGATAAGTTATATATATTTTATTTATATTATTAAATTCAAATTATAATAATTTATATTTATGATAGTTTTTGTAAAAAAGTCATAAATTAAAGATAAAATAAAAAAAAAAAATAATAAAATAAAAAATAAAAATACAATAAAATAAAATAAAATAAACAAAAAATTTTCATTTGTTGCAATTTAAAATATATATATATATATAATATTTTTAATTAATTTACAAATTATATAAATTATTATTATTTTTTTTTTAATAAAGAATTTCATTTATCATTTTTATAGTAAATATATTGAATTCAAATAATAAAACTATCAGATTGAATAAAAAAGAAAAAAAGAAATTAATAGATATTGTTATATTCTTTGTAAATTATTGACTTGGTATATTTTCTCTTTCTATAAAGTTTATTGTCATATAATATAAAGAAAAAACTATATTTTCAAAAATTTAATAATAAGGAAATAAGTATTCAAGGAAAAATATTCAAGGAAAGTTATAAAATATTAAGCAAAAAAAAAAAAAAAAAAAAAAAAACAATAATAACAGCAATAACAATAAGGTTAAGAAAAACATAATAAAGTATATTTAATTTTTATCATATAAAAACTTATAACACAAACTTCATTTATAATATAAAGAAAAAGAACTTTTTTTTTTTGTTCAGTTATAAAAATATATTTGTACTGGTCACTTTCAAAAATCTCTTTTATGAAATGTTTTAATATTTTACTTACTTGTAATAAACAAAAAAAAAATAAAAAAAAAATA
>JACVTC010000138.1:192500-245000 GCA_016946835.1 Neocallimastix lanati (nom. inval.)
TCATCCTGCCCAAGAGCTATATATGTTGCTAGTCAATATAGTACTAATGATAATATGACAACATTTTTAGTAGTGAGTACTTCTTATATATTAATGATTTTACTATAAAATATAAAAATTTTATGTTCTAAATTTACAATAATAAATTAAAAAATTAAAATATATATATATATATATATATTTTGTCTATTTAATTATTATATAATTTATATGAATGTTTATTTAAATCTAAATTTAAATTTAAAATTTAACAATAAAAATAAAAAAAATAAAAATAAAAAAAAAAAAAAAAAAAAAAAAAAGAATGCTGGATGTCAATTATTACCTCCAATCTTACATATATTATCATTTCTTCATAAACCTATTCAAAGAATGACAAAATATTCACCAATATTATCTGAAATACTTCATTTTACAAACCCAGAAGATCCAGGATTTGATGAATTGGTAGATATGGTAACAAAATTTAAAAAACTTGAAGGTTATTTAAAATCAGTAAAAGTTAAAGCAGAAAAAAAGGAAAGATTAAAAAATCTATATAATTCTATTGAGGATTGGATGGTAAATAATTATTAATTAATAAATATACAAACATACCTACATACATAAATATTTTTTTGTATTATCATTATATATTATAAACTTTTCTAAATTTTTATATTATATATATATATATATTGATATCTTTATTTTATATTTTATTTTATATTTTATTTTATTTTTTATTTTATTTTATATTTTATTTTTTAATTTATATTTTATTTTATTTTTTATATTTATTCTATTATATTGTTATTTTTTTTTTTTTTTTTTTTTTATTATTATTATTACTTTATATATATAGGGTCCAGGAATTGAAAATTATGGAGAACTTTTGTTAGAATCGAAAGTTCACTTATTAAATTTATCGAATAGTACAACACCAAAAATACATTACATCTATCTGTTAGAAAAATTATTTGTAGTATTGAAACCCTTATCAAAGACGAATCACACAAAATTTAGTTTAGTGGCTTCAGTCCCAGTTTGGAAAGGAACATTAAATGTTGTTTGTGATATTGTGGATATGAAGAGTTTCCAAGTTATTTTTTTACCATCCGAACAATCTAATAGATTAAAAAGTTTAACTATTATTACATCCAAGCCGGAAGTTAGAAAACAATGGGTTGAAACCATTAAAAAACAATTAGAAAAAAATGTTCGTTTAACCCTTCCTTCCCTTCCACAAGAAGTAAAAAAGGTAGATGTGTCTAATGATAATAATAATTCATCAAAGAAAAAATGGAAAAAGCTAGTAACCAAATTTGCTAGAAGTAATAAAGGAAAGAATGAACCCTCTTTACCTCCCTATACCTCCTCTAATTTACTTTTAAAAACTTCAGAAGGAGGAACCCTAATTTCATCTTCCTTATCTCATCTTGAACATAAAATGATCACCGAAGAAAAAAGAAAACAAGGTGAACTTTTAAAGAAGAAATATCAAGAAATGGGAAAGAATGAAACTAATGAAACTAATGAAATAAATGAAACTAATGAAATAAATGAAACAAATGAAATGAATGGTGAAACCAATAAAGATGGTCATGAAATAAATAATGAAATAAATGAAAATAATCATGAAGTAAATAATGAAATCAATAAAGACAATCATAAAATGGAAAATGAAACTAATAAAGATAGTCATGAAGTAAATAGTGAAATCAGTAAAGATCATCATAAAATAAATGATGTCACTAATATGTATGATAGAATTGATGATGTTAACCATGAATATATTAATGAAATTTTGGAAAAGAATAAGCAATTCCAAAATTCACAAGCCTTTACTGCTTATTCTTCTGATGTTGCCACTCAAGGTTATACCATTCCCTTCTACGATAATATGCCTTATTGTGGAGATATATCACGCGATTCAATATCTTCCTCCAGTATTTGTACCTCTTCCTCTTCCTCTTCCTCCTCCTCAAAAATGACTACCATTTGTACAAAATTTAATGTTATTGAAAGGATTGCCTATAATTATGACAATACTTCCTCTTATTCAGAAGGTACTGCCTATAATGGTTTAAATAGTAATCATCATCAAAATATTAATATAATGGAAGAGAATGAAGATAATGAAGAAAATTATGATGAATTTGATATGATGATGGGTAGTAGTAGTAGTAGTGGTAGTGATGAAGAAGAAGAAGAAGAAGAGGATGATAATGATAATGATAATGGTAATGGTGATGGTAATGATGATGATGATAATACTATGAATTATAAGCGTACTAGCTATGTTCCTACGATTACAGAATCTTTTAAAGAGAATGTCACTGAATTAAATCAACCAGAAAAAATTTGTATTCAAGAGGATAAAGATGAAAATTCTCTTGTAGCAATGGAAGGTGTTAAGAAAGTTTCTTCTACCACCTTAATCCATTCAAATTCAAATTCAAATTCAAGAGAAAATGAAAGTAGTTTAATGGAGGATGCTGAACAAAGTCAAACTTTCATTAATAATAATAATGATAATGATAATGATAATGATAATGATAATGATAATGATAATGATAATAATAATAATAATAATAAAATTGAATTAATAAGTAATAAAAATAATAATAACAATAATACAAAGATAGTTTTTGACAATGATAATGGTCAAAATCTAACTTTAATAATGAAATCAGAAAATATGAAAGATGATATTTCAACTGAATTTAATAAAGAAATAGTATTGGATAAAACTTTTATGGAAAATTCAAATCAAGAAAATCAAGAAAATCAAGGAAATGAGTTTAAATCGATTGAACATAATCTTGAATTATCAAAGGAAGAATCTAATAAAACTTTTATATCAGAAGATATCAAGAGTTATAATACCTGTTCAATTAAGAAAATAAAAGCGGCCACACCAACCACAGTAGCAATAGCAACAACAACAAAAAAAGCAACCACCTGGTATGCCGAGGATTCAAAAAGTGAAACTGAAGAAATAATAAAGTATGATTTACATAATAAGGAATATCATCTTTATCAAGATGATAATAATAAAGAATGTATTCTTAATCATGATTATAATAACCATTATAATAATAATAATAATAGTAATATTTCAAAGGATCATCATGTTAATATTTTATTAGAATTAGAAGAATTACAAAAAAGAAATGACATAATGAAGAATGAAGTTAGTGAAATTTCTTCTATTGCTTCTTTAAAATCACTTCAAATGGATTCAAAATATCCATCATCAATGATGGATCATCATGATCACTATTTCAATACTGAAAATTCTTTTTTCCATGAAATGATTAGAGAAGATATATCTGAGGAATACTATAAAAGTCAAAATCAAAATCAACAACAAAATGAATTATCATCATATTCTAATCCTTCTAATTTAATATATAAGAATGAAAATATTGTAAAGGAAAATCTTTCTACACTATTATATAATGAAAATTCTGAAAAGATTCAAGAAATGTCAATAAACGAAAAGAATAATTTGGATGAAACTAACATTCTAGAAATTAATGATGATATTGGTCAATCCATAAATATAAATAATCAAACTAGTCAAGATAGTTTAAATGTCAATAACAGCATAGAAATAATAGAGAATAATAATAATAATAATAATAATAATAATAATAATAATAATAATAATAAAAGTAGTATAATAGATGATGATAACGTAGAAAATAAAATAGAAAATACCATTAAAATAGAAAATAAAATTGAAATAGAAAATAAAAATAATAATGAAATTAAGAATTCAATAATAGAACAAGAAAAAGATAAAGAGGAAAAAACAAATGAAAATATAAATAATAATGAAAATAATAATAATGAAAATAATAATAATGAAAAAAATAATAATGAAAATAATAATAATGAAAATAATAATGAAAATAACAAAGAAAATAATGAAGAAAATAATGAAAATTCCATTCTCAATGAACTTATAGAAAAAAAGATTGCCGAACAAATTAAAGGAAAAATTGGTGATATAAATAGTAAAGATTTAACCATTAAAATTAGGATTAATGAAGAAGAAAATAATAATGATATTAATATAGAAATTAAAATTAATAGAAATACCGAGGACAAAGTACCAGAAGTTATTATTGAAAGTAATAATAAAGTAGAAACTATTGAAATGGATCGTAATAACGTACCGGACGAACCTAACGAATCAAATAGAATTAATCAAAGAGAACAATTAAAATTAATTGATGATAAAAAAGAAGAAGAAGAAGAAGAAGAAGAAGAATCCATGATAATAAAGAATGAAAAAAATGAAATTGAATCTAATGTTGATTTAGAAAATAATGTTAAAATTTTAATGAATATGAAAGAAATAAATAATAAAGAAGAAGATAAAGAAGAAAAAGAAAAAGAAGAAAATATAAAATTTGAAAATTCAATAAAGGATGATGAATTAAAAGATGATTTAAAAAAAGAGAATGGATCTAACTATAAAACGATAATTAATAAATTTAATTCAATTGATACTTTAATTTCTTCACCTTCTACTATCGCTACTCAAACTACTGATGCTACTTTATCAATTATGGCTAATGAGGAAGATAAATATCAAGATAAATATCAAGATAGATATCAAGATAAATATCAAGATAAATATCATAATAATTCAGTAGATTCTATTGAATCAAAAACTACCTTAGGTCATTTAGCCCTTCCACCCGTAATTAATTCCTCCCTAATAAAAAATAATACCGATTACTTTTCAGTAGATTCTACCTTGATGAGTGGTGGAAATGAAGGTGAACCTAAAAAATCAGAACATGAAAGTGGAAATGAGTATGAACATGAAAATGAACATGAAAATGGAAATGAACTTAAAAGTAGAAATGAGGATGAACATGGGAATGATGAGTATGAGCCCTCAAATGAAGATGAACATCATCTATCCATCTTATCAGAAATGAAAAAATATAAAAGTCCATTAATGACTACCTTTTCACCAGTAGCTTCACCGACGTTATCTACTACATATACCTCTAAAAATGAAGAAAGCATTATAGAATATGGTCTTTTAGAAAAACAATTTAAATTTTTTTTAAGAAAAAATCAATTAGGGGTTAGTGAAAGTCAAGATCAAACGGCTAGATATTCTGATTCCTTTATTCATTATCAAAATGTAGATTTTAACCATGAAATAAAAAAATAATAAATAAAAAAAAATTTCTATCGTAAAAAAAAAAAAAAATTGAAATGAAAATAAAAATGAAAATGAAAATGAAAATGAAAATGAAAATGAAAATAATAATGAAAGGAAATAATAAAGAAATGAAAATAAAAATTAAAAAGAAGTTAAAAGAAATTAAATTTAAATTGTTAGAAAAAAAAAAAAAAAAAAAAAAAAAAAAAAAAAAAAAAAAAAAGGAGGAAATATTTAATTAATAAGAATAAAAAAAAAATGAAGTAAAAATAATAATAATAATAATAATAATAATAATAATAAAAAACAATGTATATTTAAAACTATTTAAATCAAACTTTATAAAAGAAGAAAAAATAAAAAGATTGAGAGAGAAAGAGAAAGGTGAAAGGAAAAAGGGAAAAAAAAAAAAAAAAAAGGAGTAAAAAATTTTTTATTTCATTATAAAAGATGTTATATATAATATATATTATCAAGTAAAAAATAATAAATAAAAACACTATTATAAATTTATCGAATAATATACTTTATTTTTCTTATTATTATTATAAGAATAATAATATTAATAAAATAAAAATAATAATGATGGTATTATTCTTTTTTTTTTTTTAAAAAAAAAAAAAAAACTATATCTCTATTATAAAAAAAAAAATAATAAAATAATAGTAATATTAATAGTATTTAAATTAAAAAAAAAAAAAAAAAAAAAAAAAAAAAAAAAAGGAATTAGATTATTTAAATTAATTAAAACAAAATAAAATAGATTTATATTTCAAAATAGATATAGAATTTAGTCGTATATAGTTTAAAATATCTTATTATTTTATATATATAAAAAAGAAAAAAAAAAAAATTTTTTTTTTTTTAATAAATAAATAGTATAGTATAGGTAATAAAATTTTAATATAGTTTTAATATAGTTATTTAGTTTTTAAGTTAAATAGTAAATATTTTATAAATTTATCCATAAAATAAAATCAATATTAAAAATGCAAAAAAATACAAAATAAAAAAAAAAAAAAATAAAAATATAATAAAATAAAATAAAATAAAATAAAAAATATATATATATAAAAAATAAAAATAAAAATAAAAAATATACATAAAAAAAAATAATAATACATATATATATAAAAAAAAAAAAAATTAATAAATATAAAAAAATAATAATAAATATATATAAAAAAAATTAATAAATATATATAAAAAAAATTAATAAATGTATTAAAAAATAAAATAAAAATAAAATAAAATAAAATACTTTTATAATGTAGTGTAGTATTTTTTTTAAATAGGAATATTATTTATAGAATTAAAGAATAGTTTTTTTTTTTTTTTAACTTAGTTATTAAAATAATAATAATAATAATAAATAATATCAATAAATCAATAAATATATATATATATATAAATTTTTATGTTAAAATATTAAACTTTTATTACTATATTCAGTAAATTTTATATCAAAAATAAAATATATATATATATATATATATATATATTTATACTTATAAATATAATTTATATATATATATATTTAATAATTCTATATTTCTATATTCAATATTTTTTAATACAATTATACATAAAAAAAAAAAATTTAATTAATGCAAGGTTTTTTTTTTTTTTTTTAATACTAATAATGCATATATCATTAAATATTATTTTATTTTATTTTTTCTTTATTAGTATTTTTTTTTTATACTATATTATTCATACTTTTTTTTTATACTATTATTATTAATACTTTATTTATATATATAATTCTTTATTTTGAATAATATTATTAATAAAGGAATTCTTAATTATATAGATTTTCTTATTTCTCATATATATTTTTATATATTATTTAAAATTATTGCATATTTAATTTTTTTTTTTTTTTTTTTTTTCTTTTAAAACTTTTTTAAAAAGTTTTAAAATTATTAATTGAACTTTCTAATAACAATTAACCTTATTAAAATATATATATAAAATATATATATATATATTTATATTTTTTTTTTATTATTATTAACTATTATTTCATATTTCTTAAACTTCGTTTTATTAACTTTATTACTATTAAATTTTTTTTTTCTTTTTTTTTTAAATTATATTTACACTATGTATAAAAAAAAAAAAAAAAAAAAAAAAAAAAAGTTAACTTTAAATTTTAAAAAGTTAAGATTTCAAATTTTAAAAAAAAGGTAAAACAGGCAATATATTTTTTAAAATTTTACTTATTAAATTAATAAAATGAAATAAATAATAATAATAATAATAATTAAATATTTTAAATAAAATTTATTACTTGTATTTAAGGTTTATAATTTGTATTAACTTTATTAGTATATGATAGATATATTGAGCACGTAAGGCACAAAGTGCTTCAAGAACTAATGTACAATAATATTTACTTAACATTATATTTTTAAATATATAAATGTGGCTTAGACCACAGGATACATTAGTGTAACATGAAATGCATGAAATGTAATATATAAATTTATATATACTAATAATTCAAGTTATCATTCCCCCGTTACTGTCATCGTTATAACAATGGAGCCTTTTCAAAGAATGTGTTATATCATTGTGAATGGATTCCTTACGAGTATATGAAAGTATTACACCATCGCTTAAAATTAGTAGTATCTATGGTAAAAAAACACATTTCACCCAAAGTTTATACCATGATATATTAAAAATAGTATTAAATATACCCATTTTCATAACTAGGTACTCAATTAGTAATATTGTAGTGTAGAATATGCTCATTTCACGCTAAACATTTCTCTCATAAATATGACTTCCTCTTTCGAATATCATAATTATTGTATATTTGAAGTTTTCTTAATATAATAATTTTACTTTTTTCTTCTCCTTCATATTATTGATAAATACAATATTTATTTTTCTTACAATTGTTAAAATTTATGATTATCGTAAATTTATACCATGAAATAAAAAGTTAATGTATATCGTTAAACATTTTATCTAAATTTTTTGATAATACTACATTTCATTTCAAAATTATTAATTAAGATTTTAAATTTCGTTTATTTTTTTTTTTTTTTTTTTATAATATAAATAATAATTTCTAAATGAGTGTAACTTAAATATAAATAGTTGATATAATAAATGTTCATCTATTTTAATATTGTTTTTTTTCATATAATAAGCATTTTGATACGTATTTTTCTTTAGTTGATATTGTTGTTGAATAGATATTCCAAGTTGATAAATTATTGCTATTGTAATATAATATTGTTGATTAACTTTAATTTTTTAAAAAAAAAAAAAAAAAAAAAAAATCATTAATTATAAAATATAGATAATTATTTAAATGTTGTTAAAGGCAACAACGGCATCAAAATAGTATAAGCAATAACTCTCTAATCGGCGCCTAAACCAACTAATCACTAAAACTTTTTTTTTTTTTTTTCTCGTTATTTTTTATCCTTCATCGTTAATCTTCTTCATTATCATAATACTGATCATCATAAATCATTGTATCAGTGAGGTCATCAGTATCAATTTCATAAATATATTCAGTAGTAGTTATTGTTTTCTTAGTTGTAGTAGTCTTTCTTAGTTATTGATTAGGTAATTTATCATTCCATATATATATAATCTATAGTTTCATCGTTAATTGTATTATCTTTGTTAGGATTAATAATATTACAACGATTTATATTGACAAAATTGTTATCTTCTTCATAATAAGAATCATAGTTATTTTCAATGGAAGTGCCAACGAGGATTACTACAATCGGATATCTTTTCATGTATTAATGAAGTGGTTGTAGAAACAAACCAACTTGGTATAAGCTTTCTTCACTAGTAAAACGAACATTCTGACATTCTGTAGTAATGTTATAAATCAAATGAATGCCATCATTCTTGTTGTTTTTTTTTTTTTTTTTTAAAATGTTATAAATTTATTTAATTCATCAGGGGGTTACGCTTTACAATATTTAAGTATATCTTTAAAAAGGCATGGCAATTATTAAAAATCAGATTACGATTAGTTTCATCAGATTGAAAATGAATTTCACCAGCATTTAATTAACTCTTTTATTTTTTATATCTCTGTCTGATGGGGAAATGGTTGCTGTTCAAGATTGATGGGACTGACAAAATATCATAATCATGCGTCTGGATTTCTGCCGAATCATTTTTCATGGAAATAATATCCACAGTCAACCCTTCCTTTATTATTCTTAAAATAATTATATTCAAATATATAATCATCAATTAAAAATGCAGTATGTCAACTATTTAATAAGATCAACATAATTATCAATACATTTATCGACCTCCTGAATAGTTTTACCCCCTAAGATCAAAAATAAATTGGCCTAATTTATTTTTACAAAGTATTCGTAATAGTTTTCCTTCCCAATAAATAGGGAATTGACACCAACTTAGAGAATCTTTATATTTATCTAAAAATTCCTATGGTACTATCCAATTCTTTGTAAGATGTATTTTGTACTTTTTTTGTTACCTTTAATTATGCCCATAGTTCTTGTGTCCACCTTATAGTGATAAATTTTAGGAGTTAATGCTTCACCTTCCAATGGAGCTTCACTGTCGGGTTTCGTAGATAAGGTTGTATTTGGTAGGCACAATTTTATGTCATTATTTCCAGGACATTCACCAGGAATAGTATACTTTTATCTACATAGAGATTTTTGTTCCCTTTTCTAAATTCAAAAATCATTATTATTATTATTATTATTATTATTATTATTATTATTATTATTATTATTATTATTATTATTATTATTATTATTATTATTATTATTATTATTATTATTATTATTTATTTATTTATTTATTTATTTATTTATTTATTTATTTATTTATTTATTTATTTATTTATTTATTTATTTATTATTTAATTATTTATTGTTTATTATTTATTATTTATTATTTATTATAATTATTTATTATTATTTAATTATTTATTTATTAGTTATTTATTAGTTATTTATTTATTATTTTAATAACCATATACAATATTATTAATGTTTTGCATATATTTTATTATACAACATAATATAAGCACTTTATATTAACAATATATTATAATTCTGAACAATAAAAAAGTAAACAAATTTTTAAATATAAAATAAAAAAATTAATTAATAAAGTTATTTATATTATTAAAATTAAAATTAATATATTGTATATTGTATATTATTATTATATTGGAATAAATTTTTCCTAATTTTTTTTTTTTTGAAAAGTATTTTTTAATTAGAAAATAATCAAATTTTAATATATTGTAGTATATTTCAGTTTTAATAGGTTAATTGAATTGATATCATTTAATTTGTGTATTATTATATTAATATATAGAAGAATATATAAATTAAATTTAAATAGAATTATAAATTTATGGTTTGACATGAAGATTAAAATAAAAATAATAATAAAATAAATTGTTGAATGATAGATGAAAAGTACAGATTGAATATAATAAAAATAAGAATATTATAAAAAAATTTTGTATATATATAAAATAATTTTTTTTTCCATTTTAATGAACATGAATTATAAATTTAATATGAAGTTTTACTGCTTAATTTTAACCAGCTTATTGGTCCTAACCCCTGTAATGACTACGCTACAACTTTAATTATAGGCACTAATGATATTATGTCCTCACCGATGATTACACCCACTGGAGGGGGGTGAATGATTTCTATTCTGATGATCGTGGTCAATGGAGATATTTGTTGAAATGTTAGGGAATACAGCCCCAAGGCAGATGGGTATGGTCATAATGGGAGATGGGTACTCATTATGTGGGTCTAAATTAAATTTTATTTTCTTAATTTTGGAACACCTTTATTTCTATATATATAATGAATATTATAAGTAAAAAAAAATATATATATATATATATATATAATTTTTAAAAAATTGCAATTAATTAATAATATAAGAGAATTTGCTGTCTGAAGCTAAATAACTTATTTTTATTTCATTTCAAAAATAATAATAAAATATTTTTTTATAACTATTTAAAAAATAAATCAAAATATTTATGTGAAAATAAATATTTGATTTATTAAAAATTTTGATTTAATTATATAAATTTTTATATTTATATAATTAAATTTTATATTTATATCATTATATATGAGTTATTTATTTATTTATTTATTATTTATTATTTATTTATTTATTTATTATTTATTATTTATTTATTTATTTATTATTTATTATTTATTTATTTAGTGTTGATATTTTTTTAAAATAAAATTGATATAAAGTTGAATATGAAAAAGTTTAATTCTAATAATTTTTAATTTGAATTTTGTATTTTCTTTTTTTTTATATGCAATTTTCATTTTTAATTATTATTTAATATTCTTCACTATTATTATGGACATTTTAATATATTTGTGTTTTTTTTTTATTATTATTTTATTTTATTAATTAAAAAAAACTTTATTAAATATTAAATTAAATTTTAAGGATTAGAGTTTAATTTAAAACCTTCATGGATATAAAGACTATTCCTATATATTATAAATACCGAAATTATATATTATTATATATATTATACAATATATTCGTATTCATGAAATGTTTCCATTATTGATTTTAATATTATATTCAATAATTTTCAAAACAAAAAGGAATTTCGAAATAAAAAAAAGTAAAATTTTTTAATAAGTAATTAAATTAGTAAATAAGTAAATAAATAATTAATTAAATCAGTAAATAAGTAAATAATTAATTAATTAAATCAGTAATTAAGTAAATAAATAAAAAAGTAAGTAAATAAAGGAATAATAAAAATTATTAATATTATTAATAATATTATTAATAATAATATTAAATGTAATTAAAAGAATATTAATAAAAATAGTAATTATTAATAAAATGTAAAATACAAATACATAAATTAATTATTTCAATATTAAAGCCTAATAAAAAAATAAGTTTTAGAATTTAAAATGTATAAAAAGTCGTTTATTTATAATTAATAATTATTAAATTAATTCAATTTGGAATAATACATTAAGAATATTAAGAAAATTAATAAATTTAATTAAGCCACTTTTCAAAAGATATCAATAGTGTTATTATATATGGCTTGATAAATAGCATATCTATTTTAAATTGGATGAGGAAAATATTATGTTAAAATTAATATTTACCTCGGTTATTAATAAAAAAAAAAAAAAAATTAAAATTTATGATTTTAAATGTTAAATAGGAAGTTTTTTTTTTTTTTTAAAAAAAAAAAAATTATAATTAATATTATTAAATAAAATTATTAATAATAAAAATAAATTTTCAAACAATTTTTTTTTTCAATTTTTTTTTTTATAATTATAAATTATGTTATTTTGTAATATTTAATATTTAATATTTATTATTTATTATTTATTATTTATTATTTATTATTTATAATTTATTATTTATTATTTATTATTTATTATTTATTATTTATTATTTATTATTTATTATTTATTATTTATTATTTATTATTTATTATTTATTATTTATTATTTATTATTTATTATTTATTATTTATTATTTATCATTTATTATTTATTATTTATTATTTATTATTTATTATTTATTATTTATTATTTATTATTTATTATTTATTATTTATAATTTATTATTTATTATTTATTATTAATTATTTATTATTTATTATTCAATTATTCAATTATTTATTATTTATTATTTATTATTTATTATTTAATTATTATTTATTATTTATTATTTATTATTTATTATTTATTATTTATTATTTATTATTTATTATTTATTATTTATTATTTATTATTTAATTATTTATTATTTAATTATTTATTATTAAATATTTAATATTTATTATTAAAAAAATATATATATATAATAATTAATAGTTAATAATAAATAATAAATAATAAATAATTGAATAATAAATATTAAATATTAAATAATAAATATATAATATTTAATAATTATTAATTATTAATTATATTTTTAAATATTTAATAATAATAATAATAATAATTATAATAATAAAAATATTTACGATAAAAAAATTTAAAAAAAGAAATAGAAAATAGTTTTTTATTTCTAAAAAAAATTTTTTTTAAATATACTTTTTTTTCTTTTATATTATATTTAAAATTATTATTCTTATTATAAACTAAAATAAAATACAAAATAATAAATAATAAAAACAAAAATAAAATAGAATAGAAAAAAAAAATAAAAATTGAAAATTAAAAAATAGATATTTATTATTGTATAAACAATAAAAAAGTTAACTATTTTTTATTTTTCTTTTATTTTTCTTTTCTTAATTTTTTTATTTTTTATTTTTTATTTTGTTTTATTTTATTTTATAAATTTATTTTATTCTTTTTTTTTTTTTTTTTTTTTTTTTTTTTTATTTTTATTTTTTTTCGAGTTATCTTTTCAGTAAATCTTAAAAACTCATCTACTTATCTTTATTTGGTTATATTGAATTGAATAAGAAAAAAAAAATTCCAAAAATAAAAATTAAAGTAAAAATTAATATAAAAAAAAAAATAAAATAAAAATAAAAAATATCCTTATTATACTGGGCTGATAGTGATATTCATTTTATATTAATAATAAAAAGTTAAAAATAATATATATATTAATGAATACACTCATAAAGTGAAAGCTATATTTTCGATAAAATAAAAAGGATAATCAGAAGTTGGATTTGCTTAAATAAAAAAATAATAATCATAAATATTTCTTGAATGTCTTTATCAATCTTAAATAACAAATATCAATAAATCTCTAATTAATTCAAAAATAAAAAAGTAAAACTAAATATATATATATATAAGAACATATTAAAACATATAAAAAATAAAACTAAAGAACAATAAAAAAAAACTAAAACTAAAACTAAAAACTAAAACTAAAACTAAAAAAATAAAGTGAAATGAAAAAAAAAACTAAAAAAATAATAATAAAACAAATTAATCTAAATCTTATTCAATAAAAATAAAATTATATATCAAAAAAAAAAAAATAAAATAAAATAATTTAAAATAATTTAAAATAATTTAAAAATAAAAAATCCGAATTTTTTAAATCAAATCTATATTTAAACGTAAGCATAATTATATATATATAATATAAATATTATAAAAAATAATAATAATAAAAAAAAAAAAAGAAACAATCACTATATAAAAGTATACTAATTATAATTAATATTTAATTCAGACTATTCTTTCAGTAAGTTATATAATTTTATTCTTTTTATATTAATAAATAAATAATATATATATATACACATATATATATAAACCAACTTGAAATAAATAATAAATGATATATATTATAAAATAGAAAATCATAATACTTTATATTATTTTATTTTATTTATATATTTATATTTATAATTAATTTCAATTATGTTATATATAAAATAAAAAAACTATTTAATCATATGTTTAACAATTCTTAAATTTTATACATATATATATAATATTATCATTTATATAGTCTTATCATTTGTAAAGTTAACATTTATGTTTATTCTTCAATAAAAAGCAAAAAGAAAAAAATAAAAATAAAAAAAAAAAATAAAAAATCAATTATATAATCACATATACATTTGCAATAACCAAATAGTTTAACCATAATTACATTATAGCAACTCTATATAAAAAAAAAAAAAAAAAATTTAAATAACTAACCATACCTAACCTACCTATTTTTTATAATAATAAATATAAAAGTTCTCTTTATATATATATATATATATATTATAAATAGAAATTTTTTTTATTTTCATTTCTTATTCTAATTATCTAATAATATTAAAAACTACAAATTTCTGTTAATATTTTTTTTATAAAAAAAAATATTAAAAAAAAATAATTACAAAAAAGATTTTTTATTTAAAAGTCTTAATATAATTAAGTTTTTTTTGTATGTATATATCAAATCATATAATCAAATCATATAATTATATCTTATTATAAAATTTAATTGAAAAATCTTTTATTATATAAAAATTCTAATAAAAATATTATTAGTGTTAATATTAGAAAAATAAGTATATATATATATAATTAATAATTGGTAATTATTTTAAAATAAATATAAAAAAAATAGTAATAAAAATATAGAATTAATATTTTAAATAATTAGTATTATTATTATCTTTTTTTTTTTTTTTTTCTTTCTTAAATAATATTTATATTTTTTAAAAAAATAAATCTCTTCTAAATAAATATAACAAGAAAAAAAAAAAAAATATATATATATATATAGTAATATATATAATAATAATAATAATAATATAAAAATAATATAAACAATAAAATACTATAATTTAATATAATTTAATGTCAAATAGTACGGTAATTCAAGACGGAAATAAAAATATAAATACAGTCGAGGAGAGAAAAATGGAAAAAGAAGAAATAGTCAATAGAGAAAGTAGTAGTTCACTACAGTCTTCAAATGATAATACAGTTGTGGATAAATCTAAAACATCAAATAAAACTGAAACAAATAAAAATTCTAATGAAAGTTTAGTACCTTCAGAAACCAATAAAGAATTGAGTAAACAAGATGACGATAAAGTTCAATCATTAATTACCCAAGTAAATGAAAGCGATGAAATAAGGAAAAATTCTACAAAAACTAAAAGGCCATCTATAAAAAATTCAAAAAAATCAGATAATAATACTATCTCTCCAACAACAACAAATGAAGATAATGTAAAATCAATCACCAATACCGCAAAAGCAAGAACTACTAACAGTTCAAATTTATCAACTAACAGTAATAATACAAATTCAACGATTAGTAACTCTTCACTGAAAAAGACAAAAATAAAAAAGCAAATGGAAATAGATAGAAGTTCTGATGGTAATTCCATATTTAAATCCTTATTCTTTTCATGTTTTGGATGTTGGGCCTGTAAAAGTTCAGGTGTAAATAATATGAAAAGTTCAAATAATTCTTCATCGTCCTCAAAAGTAACTAATGAATTAGATGGTTTAACATCACCTATTGGCACATCGATACCCCAAGCTAAAAAAATACAAAATAGAGTATCTAATGTTGAAGAAATTAAAAGAAAGTCGGTAGTAGATGTAAGAATCAGTAAAAAATAAAAATAAAATAAAATAAAATAAAATAAAATAAAATTCAAATAATTTAATATAATTCAATACAAATATAGTAGCAATAGATTGATAGATCTTTTTATTTTTCAAACTAAAAATAATTAAATATAAATTAATATAATTATAAAAAATAAATCATATAAACAAATATTAATCAATATTTAATGTGCTTTTATAATAATTTTTATTTTAAAATAGGAAAAAGAAAAGTGGCTTCTAAAATCACAACTACCAGAAGATGTTGGTAAAAAAACATTAGTACTTGATTTGGATGAAACCTTGGTTCATAGTTCATTTAAGGTAAAAAAAAAAAAAAAAAAAAAAAAAAAAAAAAAAAAAAAAAAAAAAAAAAAATTAATAATAATAATAATAATAATATAATAATTAATTATAATAATAAAATAATGATATATTTTTATTTTTTAAAAAAAATTATAATAATATAAATAATATTGTATTTTATATTAAAATATATATATATATATTATCAATAAATAATGTTTAATAATTAAAAGCCAATACCAAATCCAGATTATGTTATTCCAGTACATATAGAAAATCAAGTTCATAATGTTTATGTATTAAAACGTCCAGGTGTTGATGAATTCTTAAGAGCAATGGGAGAATTATATGAAATTGTCATATTTACAGCTAGTGTTGGAAAAGTAAATAAATAAATTAATAATTATATAAAAAAAGAATTTTTTTTTTTTTTTTTTTTTTTTTTTTTTTTTTTTTTTTTGAATAGTAAATTAACAATATTTAATATTTTAAATATATATAATAAAATATAATAATAATTTTTTTAAAAAAAAAAAAAAAAAAAAAAAAGTATGCTGATCCAGTACTTGATACATTAGATAAATATAAAGTAATAAGGCATCGATTATTTAGAGAGGCTTGTATTCATTATAAAGGAAATTATGTTAAAGATTTAAGTCAACTTGGTAGAAATTTAAAACATGTAATTATATTAGATAATTCCCCAGCATCATATATTTTCCATCCAACAAATGCAATACCAGTTACAAGTTGGTTCAATGATATGGAAGATAATGAACTATTCGAATTAATACCATTCTTAATGGACCTTCAAAAAGTTGATAATGTCACCTTGGTATTAGATTCAAATAATAGTGAATATACATAAAAAAAAAAAATAATGGAAATTTCAATTATAAATAAATGATAGATGGTATTAGAAAGAAAGAAAAAAAGAAATAAAAATAATAATAAAACAAAAAAAAAATTATATATATATAATACAATAAAATAACAAAAAATAAAAAAATAAAAATAAAAATGAAAAAAAAAATAAGTATCTTTCAATAAAACAAATTATAGATAAATAATTATTCAAATTCAAATTTAAAACATAATTAATTTTTTTTAAAAAAAAAAAAATAGAACATTAAAATTTCATTCACGTCATATTTAATTGCAATTAATATACAATTTTTTTTTTTTTTATTTTTTTTTTGTAATATCAATGATTATAATAATATTATAGTAAAAAAAATTCAATATTTAAAATATTATAAAAGAAATAAATGAAGAGCATTAAATACAATGATTTATAATTAAAATAATTTATTAATCTAGAATATAATTATAGATATAATATATTATAAAATTATAAAAATTAATAAAAATATTAAAATATAAATTAAAATAAAAAAAAAGATATTTCTTTATATATATATATATATATATATCTTAAATAATATATAATAATAAAGATAATAATATATATATATATTTCTAAAAAATAAAAAAAAATTAATGTTTATTTTTTTAAGAAAAAAAAATTATATATTATTAATAAATTAAAATTATAAAAAAAATATATATATATATATATATAAATATTTATTTTTTTTTTTTTTTTTATAAAAATATATAATATATATAAAAATTTTTTTTTTATAAAAAATAGTTTCCTATTAATATAATAAATGAAAATGGAAATATTATATATTTTATATTATAATAATATGATATTTTTATATCTATAAAAAAAAAACCTTTTTTTTCCCCCCATTTATAATTGCCCTATATATTTTCCTTTTCTTTATCTATTTTTTTTTTTTGCTACCTCCATTTTTTTTAAAAAACATTATAATTATTATTTGTATTAATATATTATAATAAAAATTATAAAAATATTCAATCATTCATTCTATTATTATAATAATATTAATATTTATTTATCCTAATTATTTTTTTTTTTTTTTTACTATTCAATTAAAAAAAAAAAAAAAAAAATAAAATAAAATAAAATAAAATAAAAAATAATGATAAAAATAATATTGTATTTAATAATATTGTATTTAATAATATTGTATTTAATAATATTGTATTTAATCATTATTGTTTTTAAGTTTATGAAAATCTGAAAGAAGTATCCAAAATACAAAAACAAACAAACAAACAAACAAACAAACAAACAAACAAACAAAAAAAAAAAAAAAAAAAAAAAAAAAGCAATTAATTTATATAATATATAAATTATATTATATAATATAAATTATATTATTAAAGATTAATAATATATATTAAAAATAATAAATAATAAATAATAAATAATAATAATGGGATAAATAAATGATAGTTATAATAGGTAATATAATCTAAAAAGTACATGATTTAAATATGTATATATTATTTCATTAAGAGAAATAATTAAAATAATATGGAAAAAAAAAAATAATAATAATAATAATAATAATAATAATAATAAGTTTAGGTTAAAAACTTTTCTAATCCATTAATTTTTACTTTTTTTTTTTTTTTTTTAATAAAAAAAAAAAGAAAAAATAAGGTAAAAATTAAAAATTAAAACAAAAAGAACAATAAAATAAATAAATAATAAAAAATAAACCAGGGAATTTTTTATTTTGTTGATTATAATATAAAAAAAAAATAAAAATAAAAATAAAAATAAAAACCCTATACTCAAAAAAATAAAATAAAATAAAATAAAATAAAATAAAATAAAATAAAATAAAATAATAATAATAATAATAATAATAATAATAATAATAATAATAATAATAATAATAATAATAATAATAATAATTAATTAATTAATTAATTAATTTCAAAAAAATAATATTAAACTAAAAAGATTAAAGAAGATCACTTTCACTAATAAGCAAAAAAAGAAATAAAATAAAATAAAATAAAAATTAAAAAAAAATTTAAAATTTTAAATAATTTTTTTTTTATTTTTTAAATAACACACACACTATCAATTAGTCAAAAAAAAAATTAATGAAATATATATATATATATATATATTTAATCATGATCTACGACAAATATATAATTATATAATTATTAATAATATTAATATACATATATATATATTATTTTATATATATTATTTTTTTCTAACATATATATATATTTATTGTTATTTAAAAAAAAAAAAAAAAAAGGCATTAAAGATAAATTAAGAAATAAATGATTTTAAATGATAATTGTATAATCAAATTTAATATGGATTTATAAAAAAAAAAAAATAAAATAAAATAAAATAAAATAAAATAAAATATAAAAATTGTTTAAAAAATTAAATAAAAAAATTAATGAAATTAAATAATAATAATAATAATAATAATAATAATAAATAAAATAAAATAAAATAAAATAAAATAAAAATCATTTCTATTTATTTCTTTTTTTTTTTTTTTTTTTTTTTTTTTAAAGTTATCCGTATTTCTTAAATTTTTTTTTTTTTTTTTTTTTTTTTTTTTTTTTTTTTTTGATTAAATTTGAAGAATTTAGGATATAAAAAAGTATCCAGTATATATATATATATATATATATAACTTGATATATTATTCCATACACTACAACAAAGAGCAAACATTTCCTGGGCAAATCTTCTGAAAGAAGTTTTTTTTTTTTTATTAAATCATTTGTTCTATCTTTCCATTCCCTTGTACTGTTATTAATACTTCGACCTCCAAGAAGGAAATCAAACACTTTTTTCACACACATTAGAATCAACATACACGTTATTTTCAATACTATTACTAACATTATTATAACTATTATTACTATTATTACTATTACTATTATTACTATTACTATTATTACTATTACTATTATTACTATTACTATTATCATTATTACTATTAACGATATCATTTGTTAGGTTGCCACGGTTAAAAGCATTATATAAAAATAAAATTTTATCATTGACTTTACTACGAATATGATTGAAAAATGGACAATCAATTAACCAATGCTTTATCAATTGTTTATTACTTTTACAGCAGGGACAAAAATTAGGACACATTTGATCCATTATTTTTGCAGCTTTAGCCATTCTAGCATCTAATCTATATCCGCTTCGTACTCTCAACAGCTAATAGAAACCATATGAAAGATCAGGATAATTCATAACAAAAGTTTTATAAAATTTGATGTTTCTTCGAGTCTGTTTTTGTCATAAAACTCAGCTTTAATAGAATTGATTTTCATATCTCTTTTCCAATAAAAATCCTTGATTTTTTTTTTTTTATCGTTACTACCTCTTTTCTCTAGTTTACGTTTAAGAGTTCTACTTTCTTTTGTCCATGTATAATTTTCTAGATTTTTGGAATATTATTAACTAAAATAGGAAATAATACAATTTGAATCTTTTCATTTATCAAAACATTTGACTTGAGACAATGCACACTTTGCTGACAATGGAGGAATATTTCAATCTTTTGAGATAGAATATACATTAATAAAAGATTTGGCTTTTTGTAAACCTGCAACCCATCTTAATCCTTTATTAATTCATTTTTGAGTATTATTTGTTCTCTCTTTATTTGAACCAAGTAAAGGCGCAAAGTAAGAGACTTTACTAAGTACATAAGAGTTAATTATAATTTTCTTAAATGGAATAGGAATTTTGGAATTTGAAAGAAATTTATTAACAGAAAAGAGAGCTTTAGTAACTTTAGAGTTAAGTAATTTAATAATAGGGTTCAACGATAAGCATTTATCAAATGGAATGCCTAAATAGGTATAACATTTAGTTATTGGGATTGGTTGACCAGCAAGATGAAAAGTAGGATCTCTTTTACTTTGAAAAAGAGGTGTGGTCTGGTCGAAATCACCATCGTTGCACACTTGTTATTTCCAAAATTCATCATATTAAATTTAGCCCATTCATTTACCTTCTTAAGCATTTTTTTTTAACTTAGTTCTTGATGGTACACATAGAACAATATCATCTGTAAAGAGTCCACCACAACATCTTGATTCGCCTAAAGGAATTCCAAGTTCTGAAAAATCATTAAAAATGTCATTAATAAATAAATTGAAAAGAATTGGTGATAGTGGAAAGCTTTGTCTAACTCCTTTCATAATATTAAAAAGATTCTGAATATTAATCATCCATTTTAACATTGGCTTTGGAAGTCAAATATAGATTTTTTTATAAATTGATTAACATTTACCTCTAATACCTATAACATCTAATTTATATAAAATATTACCCATTGGAACAGAATCATATGCCTTTTTGAAATCTAGAAAAGCAAGGTATGTTTCTTTATTATCATTTTTACGTCTTTGACAAATTTCTCGAATTGAAATAAATAAACTAACACTATTCTTCTTTATTACGAAATCCAAATTGCTTTGGTCTATATCTTCGTCACAGCAGGGGCAAGTCTTGGGACAATCTTCTGAAACTCTACTCATTCTGATAGCAATAGTAGTATTGTATTTATAACCACAGTGTAAACGTATAATTCATGAAAACCCTAGGTTTTTTTTTTTTTTTTTTTTTTTTTTTTTTTTAGACTAGGAATAAACTTTATTTAATAATATTTTTTTTAAAAAATACATGAAATTTAAATACATGAAATTTTTTTATATTAATATTAAAAAACTACGTTATGAGCTTCGAGGACGAAAAGGCCTCTAACTCTTCCCATTCATCGAAGATAACTCCATGTGGATGAAAATTATCATTCGAATCTGTATCAGAATTTCTTCTTTGCCTTATCGTTACGACGTCGACACTCTTGACAACGGTAGGTCTAACACTATATAAATCGATCATGGTGTAAAAATCACCAATCACAATAGGCATAACGTTAGTAAGGAATTCCGCAAGCCCCACAAAAAATGAAATCGGGAAAGAAGACTCGTTCGAAGGTGATTGAAAAATATTATTAATAAGTCGCCTTCTTTCCCCCGAGCCGATCTTTAAGATTTCAAATACTGCATTTCCGCCAAGAAGGATACACAGCACGTAAAAATTGATATTATCATCAAATTCTTCCTCTTTATCATCAGGAATGTTCAATGATTTCTCATGAACAATTAGAGAAAAATTAATAAAAATTTCATCAACATTTTTTTTTTTTTTTTTTTTTTTTTTTTTTTAGACAGGGAAGAGAATACACTTCCAAAACTTTATTAAATTTTATTTTAAAAAATACATGTAGGTGAAAAGTACATTAGAAATTAAAAATAAAAAATTAAAAAATAAAAAATAAAAAGCTCGAAAATACTATGTATTTCGGCAAGTTGTACTATGCGGGAATTTTACCCTTCCTATCAAATAAAAAAGAAATAAAACCTAGAAGTAACATCTTTAAAATAGATAGTGTGGTGTCCACTAAACTCTCCCCGGACTCATCATTTATTGAACTACTAGGGCGAGATTCATCCTTCGTAGCAATAGATGACGATCCTGTATTATCATTATGCCTTATCAGTACGACGTCGACGCTCTTGGATAAGTTTGGTATTTTGCAATACCTATCAAATAATAGCTCAAACGAACTACTAATGATAGGTATTGCACTTGTTAAGAATTCCGCCAAGCCCACAATTTTTGGAACAGGTGACTCAGATGAACCTTTGAAAAGTAGTTCATTTAATTGTCTCTGTTCCCCACTATCGAAATGTAGTTCATTTAAAACTAAAGTCCCACCAAGAAGGAACAAGTATATATAATGATTGATATAATCTTCAAAATCAGAAATAGAGTCATAGGAAGAAAGAGGATTAAACACTCTAATCTTCCTAAGGAATAAAACATAGAGATCATCGATGAAATTTAAAGAATTCCATCTAAAAGATGCAAGAGCATCGCATTTAAAAATCCAATGTTCAAAAGATTGATTACCTTCACCACAACATGGGCAGGACTTTGGACAATCTTCTGAAACTCTACCCATTCTAATAGCAATAGTAGTATTGTATTTATAACCACAGCGTAAACGTATAATCCACGAAAATCCTAAGTTGAATTGGGGATATTTTAAGCTAAGCATTATTATAGCTTTATTGTTTGAGAACTTGTTACTATCGTAGTTTGACCTTTAATACCTTGAAATCTGGAAACTGATTTCCAGTAACGTTCTATAATATCGTCATATTTTACACATTTATATTTTTTGATTTTTTTATATAGTGTTCTAGATTCTTTAGTCCAGGAATAATAAGGCATTTTGGGAATAGATTTTATAAGATCCTTTATGATACAGTTTGATTTACTCCATTTTGCAAATGATTTAATCTGTAAGGCTGCGCAGATACCAGCAATAGGAGGGATGCTTAGATCTCGAGATAAAGCATAAGTACTCATTGTTGAATTATGTCTAATATAGTCATTGTTTTCTGTATTTGTTTTACCATTTTTAGAGAAGGAACCGATACACCAAAATAGACCAGTATTAATTAATGTTTGAATTCTAGCCGTTCTAGATTTGTTTGAACCAAGTAAAGGAGAATAATAAATTACTTTACTAATAACAAAGGATTGAAGAACTTTTTTCTTGTATACAATAGGAATAAGTTTATTTGAAAAGAAACGTGTAAATGAAAGAAGGGATTTTCTAACTTTAAAATGCATGTGAGATATAATGTGTTCTAGTAGGAGATCATCTGAAAAAGGAATACCAAGATAGACATAACTAGAAACTTTAGGAATATCATTCTTTCCTAAATAGAAGGTTGGATCACTATAGTTTGGAGGAGATTGGAAGTTCATTGGTTTTATAACCATAGTTGCACACTTTTCAATACCAAAAGTCATTTCATTTAAATTAGCCCATTTATGTACCTTTTTTAATAATTTTTCTAAATTTTTTGCATTTGGAGCAATGAGAACAACATCATCAGCAAAGAGTCCACCACAACACTTTTTTCTTCCAACATTAACACCATACTTTTCACAGTCATTTAGTATATCATTGATGAATAAATTGAATAAGATTGGAGATAAAGGACAACCTTGACGAACACCTCTTTTAATAGGAAATTCATTTGATAACATTGAAGCAAATCGAGCACGTGCTTTAGATGAAGTATATAAATTACAAAGAAAATCAAAACATTTACCGCGTACTCCATAATGATATAACTTAGTAAGAATGTTAAAAATAGGAACTGAATCATAAGCTTTTTTAAGATCTAAAAAAGCTAAATATGTGAATTTTCCTTGAAATTTTCTTCTTTGACAAATTTCTCTAACGGAAATGAATAAACTAATGCATTCTTCGCGGTTGCGAAATCCAAATTGTTCAGGTCTAATGAAATTGTGTGAGAGTGCGTAAGTAGATATTCTATCTGTTATAATTTTTGAAATGATTTTTAGTCCAACGTTAATGAGAGAAATACCTCGATAATTACTACAATCTGATAGGTCACCCTTCTTAGGAATTGATACAATAGAAGCTGAGTTCCATTTTTTAGGAAATGACCCATTCCATATTTTATTAAATATCAATTTTAAACACTTTCCAGCAGCAGGATGTGATTCTAGTAATTCTTCGTTACAAAAAAGAGCTTTGTAGAATTCAATCGGAATACCATCGGGGCCGGGTGCTTTGTTATTTTTCATCGATGAAATAGTTTTTTTAATATCTTCAATCGTAATAGGACCATTTATATTCCAGGTAGTGGATCTAAGACTAATATTCCTTAAAGCATGATTCCAGTAATTACGATTAAGGCTGTGACCTGAGGGATCCGAAGCAAGATCTTTATAATATTCAGCCCATCTATCTAATTGCTTTGAAGGAGAGATAATATCTTGACCAAACTTAGATTTAATGCAAGTAAGGGAGGTAGATGAATATGATGGTTTAGCCATTTTCTTTAAACATCTCCAACCATTTTTGAAATCTTTATTCAAAAAATAATTACCTATTTTTACTATATTAGCCTTAAATCTAGCAGAACGAAATTTACTCTTAGTTTTCTTGATTAATTTGCAAAGTTTTTCATATTTATTAAATTGTTCAAGGTAATTATCAACATTTTCACAATTAAAGTAAGGCTTAATATTCCGAAATGCAATATGTTTTTCATGAGATAGTTTTTTAATGTAATAAGGACAATGAAAAGCAGAGCCCTTTAAATTTGTTGGAATAAAAGCCTTAATATCTTTCCCGATATTATTTGCTGTATTGATAAATTTTTCTACCATTTCATCAGCCGTAAGCGAATTGTAATGAGAATCAAGGTCATTTTCTAGGATTGAAAATTTATTTATTTATTTATTTATTTATTTATTTATTTATTTATTTATTTATTTATTTATTTATTTATTTATTTATTTATTTATTTATTTATTTATTTATTTATTTATTTATTTATTTATTTATTTATTTATTTATTTATTTATTTATTTATTTATTTATTTATTTATTTATTTATTTATTTATTTATTTATTTATTTATTTATTTATTTATTTATTTATTTATTTATTTATTTTAATTTTCAATTAAAATCCAAAATAAAATATATAAAATTAAAAATGATAATAACAAAAAAAAAAAAAAAAAAAAAAAAAGATACACATCATTATAAATATAAAATTTCAATTTTAATTGCTTTTATTATTTTAATTTTTTTTTTTTACTTTATTTTTTATTTTTATTTTATTCTTTATTATTTTAATTATTTTATTTTTTTAATTGGTTTTATTACTTCATTTTTATTATTAATTTTTTATTTCTTTATTTTTTTTTTTCATAATTTTTCATTCATTTTTATTTTTATTTTTTTTTTTTATTATTATTATATATATAATATATATATATATATTTTTAAAAAAAAAAATAATAATAAAAATAAAAAACATACATTTATATATTTTTCTTTTTGTATTTTATCTTTTTTAACATTTTTGGAATAAACACCAGTCATTATTTTCAATACCCCATTCACCAGTTTCATCAGTATAAACGACATCACCGGTTGAGTTAGAACAGCATTTATATCCAATAGCTTCTGCCTTACAATCACATTTATCATCTGGTATTGATTTAATAATACACCAGTCGCCATTTTCAATACCCCAAATTCTGTCATCAACGTAAGCAATTTCAATATTAGCTGAACATGTTGGGTAATCATCATCTGGTTGTTCATTGCATGAATCTGGAATACCACACCAATCATTATTTTCAATACCCCAAGATCCAGTATCATCAGAGTATTGAACTTCACATGTTTCACAGCACTTGTAGCCAAAACATAAAGATGAAGTTGGTTCGACCTTCTTGGTAGTAGTAGTTTTCTTAACGGTAGTAGTAGTTTTCTTAGCGGTAGTCTTCTTAACAGTGGTACTTGGAGCTGGGGCTGAACCATCACAAAGGAAGGCTGGTTTACAAGCACCAGCAGTCCATCCATATGGTTTAGCACCAGAACCATCAGTATTAACAAGGTATGCATCACCATTTTCTTTACCATTACAGTATAAAATAGCAGTTTTTGGAAGAATATCAACACCCTTACCACCATTTGGCTTCTTAAAGTTAAAGTTCCAGTGTTGGGCAGTACCCTTACCATCTAAGTAACCATTATCATATTCACTACAGACAGTATATTTATTATCCTTTTTTTCGGTAAGCTTACCTCCCCAAATGTTTTGGACAGTGACGTTGTTATCAACTTCAAGATCAATGCACCATTTGGCACACTTTAAACCTGAACCAGTAGCAATTTTTGGGGCACCAGACATGTAAGAATCTTCATCAGCTTCAAGGTTCCAATCCCATTTAACATCTGGTTTTGGTTCTTTTGGTGGCCATGCTCCATCCCAAGTTTGTTTTGGATCTGGAACGTTTAATCCTTCTTGAATAAGGAATGCTAAAAGACCTTGGAAAGCAGCATTGTAATCTAAAGCAACTTCATTCATTTCATAATTATCACGTGCATCCTTGAAATTATCTCTAGCACCTGGACCACCAGCAAGAGCACCATATAAAACGAAAACATTTTCGCTTGGACCCTTATCAGCACCCTTTGAACCAGAAGCACCACGGTGATGAACAGCCTTTGGTGAACTTGGATCAGCACCAACAACGTAATCAATCTTTGCAGGATTATCACCAAGAATATAATCAATTTGCTTCTTAACGAATTTAACATATTCCTTACGTTTAGAATTATTAGCATCCATAGTAGAAGCTAACATAGCTACAGTAAATGCAGCATTAGATGCATATCTATTGGAACCCCACATAGATAAGTTGTTATCATACCATAATCCTCCTGGAGTTTTATTATAATTAACCATTAATTCACTGTGCTTAGTGGATTCTTCGACATATTTACTTTCTCCGGTAGTTAAAGCCATTAAAGCATAAGCGGCAGCCTTCTTATCATCCCATGAGATTGGACCACCAGAACCAAGGAACTTATCTGGATCAAGATCACCATATGGGGTATCCCAGATTTTATCAACCTTATCTTTGTAAGTCTTATCACCAGTAGCTCTGTACAACCAAGCAGCACCCCAAACAAGTTCATCATTAAATCCACTGTAGGAACGATAATATCCCTTAGCATCAGTAATTGATAAATCGTAAGTACCTCTGTACTTTTCGGCGAATTCATAAAGTTCCTTACCGTGCTTTAATAAAATATCAGCATAAGCAGGATCTTCATCCCTAAAAGCCATTGATGCTGCAACCTATTAAATTAATAAAATTATTTATAAATTTCATATTATAAACATATATAATTAAATTAATAACTTCATCTTATTTTTTTAATTAATTGATAATTAAATTAAAGTAATTTAATATCATTTTTACCATAGATGCAGAAGTTTCAGCAGCAAGATCTGAACCTGGAGCTGAAGCAGTAATCTTGTATGATGGATACTTATAATTAATTTCCTCTATTAAAATTATATTTAAACAAATATATTAAATCTCTAAATTTAACAAAATATATTATATCTATAATATTATTATTTATTTACCTGGTGGAACCCAAGCACCATGATCTAATCCACCATTACCAACTTGACCATCTAGAAAATATTATTAATTATATAATTAATTTACTGATTAAAATAGTAATATAGAAATTATAATTTTTATTTTTAAATTTACGAGTTTACGATTTTTAAATTCTTACATAAAACATATTTATCAGTATGGCATTTAATAAAGTAGTCCATACCCCATTTTAATAAATCTTTCATATATCCCCATTGACCAGCTTCTTTGTAACCATCTTTCCAATCAACAGCACTCCATGCAAGAACTATACAAAATATAATATTTATAGTTAATTTATTAATATTACTCTATTTTACACATAACTATTTATTTTTTTTTTTCTTTTAACACTTACGAGTAAGAGCACTAGCTTGTGGGAAGTTAAACTTTACATTATCACCAGCATCATCTATTATTTAAAGTAATTCATAAGAAATTTTTTGTTAAAAAACACACATATATATATACAATTTATCATATTATAATTACTTACAGTCTTATATTTTAATATATAAGGAAAAATATGAAATAAGAATATATTTTTAATATATTAGTAAATTATCAAAAAATTTATTTATTTTTTTAATATTTTCATAAATAATATTATTCTTCTAATGTTTATATACTTACAACCACCAGTTAAATCGACATTATTATCTTTACCAGCGTCTATCATACTGTCATGACGCCAAAAAATTCTATTATTAGCTGGTAATTTACCAGATCTTTGTGCTATTTATCAACATATTAAAATATAATTAATCTTTTATTATTTTCTAATAATTATTTTATTCTTTTCACTCTTCATTTTAATTCATTCTACTTTTGTTTATTTTTCATTTTTTTTAAAAAATCCAATTAAAACAATAAAAATTTTTATTCATATGTTTAAATAATATTAATTACCTTCATAGAAAAGAATAGAAAGTTCAAGGTGACGAGCATAATCCTGAGAAGCAGCCTTAATGAAAGCTGGAGCACAAGTAAGAATAGTGGCTAAAATTTTTGAAAACTTCATTTTTAAACGTCAAAATTTTAACTTTTTGATTTATTATAATTTATTTTGTACTTTTATAATTTCTTTTTTTATTTTTTTAATTATAAATTGTTTATTTTGAGTAAACCAGCTCAATTTTATTATTTTAATTTGTTTCCTCCTTTTTTTTTTTTAAACTTCAAAAAAAAAAAATTTCTTCAAGAAATTTTTTATATAATGAATAATAATAAAAAAGATTAAAAATAATTACAAAAGGAAAAATAATATATTACTTATTTAAATCTTTTAGATTTAGATAAAAAAAAGGAAAAAAAGAGAAAAAAGAAAAAAAAATTTTTTTAAATCCTTTTGAAATTATGAAACTTAAAAAAGTATATTACAATGAATAATATGTATATATTTGGTTATATAAATATAAAATAAAAAATAAAAAATAATAATAATAATTATAATAATAATAATAAACAATAAAAGAAATTTCAATATTTCTATTTATTATTATTATTATTTATTCAATTATTTATTATTCATTATTCATTATTCATTATTCATTTTATTCCTTTTGTATTTATATATATATATATATTTACTACTATATGTTATAATAATGCTTTAGAAATATATATAAATATATTATTTATATATAAAATCCTTTATGTTTTTAAAATTAATTTCTAATAATATGATATTAAAAATAATATTATCCATAACCTTATAATTGTTTTTTTTTATTTATATTAAAAATTATTCTCTAACTAACAATTTATGTAATATACTATTCATATATATTATAATGTATTATGATATTAAAGTAGATTAAATACTTTTCGAATTAAACATGTATATTAAGATTTTAATTGATATATTATAATATAATGAAATGCATATATTACATTTTGCAAATTCTTATATATTTTATTTATAAAACAAATGAAGGATTACTGTTGTTTTGATTGTTTTATTTATTAATTATGAGCTTGATCCTTTATTATCAAAAAAAAAAAAAAAAAAACTATAATTTTCTTTTAGCTATTTAATAATATAAAAATTAATATTAGTATATTTTTGATTAAAACTGAAGTATTAGATTAAATTAATTTTTACATTTAAATAATCCTTATTTATTCTTATACAGGTACAATACGCATGGAAACTTATATATGAACTATAAATAATAATATAAGGATTTAAAAATGAATTTTTATAATTTATATATATATAAAATAAAGTTCAATTACTAATAATCGAAGTTTGATATAAAATAAGATTTATTCATTCTTAATGTTATTATAAATACAAAAAAATTAATTAATTCTAAATGGTAAAGACATATTATATTAAATAGAATAAATTAAAAAGATATGTATATAAGTATATTATAATTAATATTATGTATATAAACTAATATAAAAGATGAATAATAATTAGTCATTCAATTCAATAAAAAATTTATATTTATTTATTAATAATTAAAGTTTTTTAATATATTGCTTAATTTTAAATTCAAAATTTTAAATAAAAAAAATATCCAATATTTTATATAAAAATTAAAGTTTGTATGATTTATATTAAATAGAATTAATTTATTACTTAATGGTATTTTCATATTGTTTTTTTTTTTTTTTTTTTTTGTTATATATAATTTATTAAAAATATATCTAACTATATTCTTTCTCTCTTGTTATATACTAAGTTTCTCGATCAACCAGAAACTACTTCCTGAATTTATATGGGATGATGTTCATCTTCCTTGGGTATTTTCCCTATAAATAAAATTGATGTTCCCTCGCCATAGTAATTATTTCCATTACTAGATTATATAATTATTAGTACGGAGAGCTCTTGAATTGTAAAAGGATTAGTGTAATTGTTTCTCCCTCGATAATGGTTCAAGATATCATTGAAAAGAAACTCGTCGTATGAAGTGACGTATAGGGAATGTCTTTCATAATAGCTATGCTTAAAGAGAGGTTTGTGTCGACGCAGAAACGAAATGGCAAAGAATTCAATGAGAGTCTGATAAGTTTAAGAGAGACTGTAGGCCCTATTGTCGTCACCTCTCATTAATCCCAGTCTAAAAAAAAAAAAAAAAAACTTTTATGTGTCTTATGTGTTAATTATTAACTTTATCTTATTATATTCTTTTTCTCTTTTTTTATATTAAGTTTTGATATATATAAATAGTAAACTAATTCATTTACTATGACTATATTTTTTGAAATAATTATTACTATTTATTATTTTTATTATTTTAATTATTATTATTTTAATTATTATTATTATTATTTATATTAGTAATAGTAATATTGGTAGTTATATTATTAGTAATAATAGTTTATATTATTTATTAATTTATTAATAGTAGTAGTAATATCTATAATAATTAGTAATAATAGTATATTAGTATTTATAGTATTATATTTACTACTATTGCTATTATTAATATTATTATTAATACATGATAATAATAATTATAACAAATTATATACAATTTATATTATAATAACATTTTTTTTTAAAATTAATTATATAATAATTAAAATAACACAAATAATATGGATTACATGGATTATATGGATTATTATCCTGGATGTATTAGTTTTTAAATTATTTTATTAAAAATATTATATATGTTATAAGCATATTAAATCAGTGTGCTAAATATATCAATAATAGTTCATGATATATTAAATGTGCATATTTGTTATTGTAATCAATGTATTGTAATATTTTATATATACGTTCAAATAACAATAAAAAATATATATCAAATATATTGATATATTTGGTATAAAAGGTATAACTGTTTTAAATATAAGCATAATATTGAAATTTGATATATCTATATCGTTTTTAGCATATAATCAATATATGTAAAATATATATCCTTTTGTACTATTTTAACACTTTTTAATAAAGTTAATAAAAATCCTTTACCATAGATCAAGCTCCTGAAGAATAGAGTGTGTAAGACTTGCGACTATTGATGAACTTAGTGGAGGTAAACTGGAGTCAATATGAAGTACTTCAAGTCCTTATCCCATTAATTGTTCAGAAAGCCCAATATAAATGTGAAATATACGTTCTACTGAACTTCAAATGAATAATAAAATTTATAGAACATATGAAAAGAATTTTGTATTAACTTTATTAAAAAGTGATAATACACAAATAAGAAAATTTTACGTATATTATTAATGATATATATTAACAATTTATTACAATTTGCTTTATATTTTTTTAAATTAAAAAAAAAAAAAAAATGAAAATAAAAATATTATGATTTCCGAATTAATCCAATTTTATTTGTAATATTATTTCAAAAAATAGAAATTTAATTTAATAAATTATTTTGAGAAATAAATATTTTTAATTAATATTTTATTTAAATTTAAATAAAATAAAAAAAATAATAATAAATAAATAAATAAAATATAATAAAATAAAATTAAAAAAAAAAAAAAAAAAAAAAAATATTATATATAATTAATAAAATTTAATATGATATAAATTAATGTTATTAATAATAAAAAATAATGTTAATGAAGTATAATTAAATTTAGATTAATTATTCATTAAATTGACTTTTAAAAATATAAATATATATATTATTCTTAATAAAAGGAGTTTGATCTTAAAAAAACAATAAAAAATTATCATCTCGAATTATTAAGCTTAATTCTTCTAATAAAGGTATTATTGAATTATAAAAATTAAATGACATTTTATATCATACTCATTTATATAATTGACCTGACAATAACCAAAATTCTATTCTCTTCCTTATATATAATTCTTTTAGGAAAAAAATATATATATTCCTTTTTATTTTTGTTTTTTATTAATATTATTAAGATTTTTATCTAACTATAACCATATTATTTGTCATTTATTTTAATAATAATACATTAATTTATGTGTTATTATTATGTATGATTAATTACATATGTGTATGATTAAATTTACTTTATTATAGTTATATTATTATATTATCTACCTTTCCTAAAATTATTATTCATGTCTAATACACAAATATATATTCCAATTTTATATAGAATCTTACAATATATAAAGTAAAATAATATTAGTAAATAATATCTCACAAAAATTATTATTTTTATTATTATTTTATTTATTTTAATTTATTTTATTAGATTATATTAATCTAATAAAATAAATTAAAAGAAATAAAATTAAATATTTTTTTAGAGATATATTTATTATATGTTTAATAAAAACAGTTTTTTCAAATATTAATTTTATTTAATAATTAAGTTTTGAATAAAAAAAATTTTTTAAATATTTGTAATATTACTGGATTAAAAGTTCATAATTATGTATAATTTATTAAAATTTGGATATTATTTAATGTAACTTACAAAAATTTTATAATAAAATAATCACTATATATAAAAAATAAATATAAATATTTTTTCTTTTAATATTTAAAAAAATTATATATTCTAATATCCAAACATATATGTTTAGGTAATTCATTTAAAATATAATAGAGTAAAATTATATATATTAATGAAAAATTATACTTTGAATTATTAAGAATTATTAATTATTTAAATTTATTTATATATTAGTATCAGTTTATTTTTATGAATAAAAGTATTCAAAAATTAATAAATCTATTTTTAAATTATATACTTTATATATTTCTTTTCTTAAAATTTATAGGTATTTAATCATACACATATGTATTTATTTCCATTATAGGACTATATATATATAAGCAAAGAAATAAAAATATTCAACAAAAAAAAAGAAAAAAAAAATAATAATTATAGAATTTTTTTTTTTTTTTTTTTTGTTCTTTTTTAAAAAAAAAAAAAAAAAATAGAATTAAAATATTAATTACAACAAATAATTTATTACAATAACAAAAATTATAATAAAAGAAAATTTTCAATAGAAACGAAAATTATTCACGAGAAATATAAAAAGTATTAAAAAATAATAATTTATTCATAAGAATTATAAATATTGAATATATCATAAAATATTTAATATATAATAAATAAAATTATTAAAATACTAATACTATTAAACTAATAATATAAAATTTAATAAAAAATATTAGATTTTTTGTAAAAAAAAAAAAAAAGAAAGAAAAAAGAAAGAAAGAAAAAATATAAATATATATATATATTAAATTACAATAAATTAATATAAATATTAGTTTTTAAATTTATTAATAATAAATTTCTTATCCAAACGTAAGTAAAAAGAATTATTTCAGTATATTTTTCTAAAAATCAAAAATTTCATCTTTTAATTTAAAATTAATAATATATTATTATTATTATTTATTTATTTATTTATTTATTTTATAATTTATTTCTTCAAATTCTATTTCATTTATTAATATTAAATAATTTATTTATATTTTAAAATAAAATTTATAAGAATAAAATTTAAAATAGAAAAATAAATAGAAATCAAAATGAAATTCAATTCACTATCGTCTTTTGCTTTTTTTGTAGTGTTATTTATAATAAATTGTATAAATATATATGGTAGTAAATTAACAATAGAAGATGAAAGAAATATTGAAATAATGATTGATGAATATTTCACAAATGAAAAAGAATCATGTAAAAATGAATACAGAAACATTGAAAGACTCATATTTGAAAATGATAGTAAAAATATTTTTATTCAGCCTTACTTAGAAACTGTTAATATTACTACTTGTAAAAAAGACTCTGTTGGTTATGAAGTATTAAGTAGAGAATTATATACTGTTTATCGTGAATATCCACAAGATGAAAAAGGTAATAAATGTAGTGAAACCGAAATTCAACAAGAATTTGATAAATATGGTGTTTGTATGAATATTTGCTATGTTAAAATTAGTAATTTCTTATATATTTTAAATAACCATTTCCGAACTCGTTTACAAAGAAATCAAATGGAACTCATATCTTCCTGTTCTAAAGTTGTCAAACCACGTAAACCAAGTAAATCAAATAAAGATTATTAATAAAAAGACTTCTTGCTTATACAATATTTATATCTAATATCAAGAGAAATATAGAATTTAAATTCTAGATTATGTTTATTTTAGGAAAAATAAATATCTTTACATATATATATACAATTAATAATTACTATTATAGCAAATGTTGATATTTTTTTTTTTTTTATTTTTTGTTTTATTTTTAAATTACGCTTAATTTATTAATAAAATAAATGAAAGTATTATTAATCCCATAAAAATAAAATTTTACAAAATAACTAAGAAAAAACAAATTTTATTAATAATATTTACTATTAATAATAATTATAAATTAAAAGTATAAATAAAATAAAAATATAAATAAAAAACAAAAAATTAAATGAATAAATAATTAAAAATTGAATTAAACTAAATCAATTTATTTCTTTTTTGAATTTATTTATAAAAAAAAAAAAAAAAAAAACGAGGAGAAGAAAAAGGGAAAAAAAAGAACATATATGCATATATATATTCATACATTTATTAATATGATAATTTATAGGTATTTATATTATATTATATAATAATGAATAAAATACATTCTTGTGGAAGGAGCATTTAAAATATTTATATAAAATACTTTTTTTTAACAAAATAACATAAAATAATTATAATGATGAAAAAAGGAAGTAAAAATAAAATGTATTTGAAGGGTAGGCATTATCTTAAAACCACATAATATTAAAGAGATATTATATATGTATTTATTAAAACGAATTAACTTTTAATATTTGGTAAATCTTTTGAAATAAAACTATTTATTATTATTACTATTATTACTATAAATTCAATATTTTTATTATTATTATTATTATTATTATTATTATTATAAATACAATCTTTTGTATTATTACTATTATTATTATAAATGTAGTCTTTTTATTTTTATTATCTCAAATACAATCTTTTTATAATAAAATCTTTTTAGTATTGTTATAAAATTAATATTTATTGTTATAATATTTGCTATTTATTATTATTTATTATTATTATTTATTATTATTAATTATTTAGTATTATTATTTATTATTTATTATTATCTATTATTGATTATTTTTTACTTATTATTTATTATTCAATTATTTATTAATTATTATTGATTATTATTAATTATTTTAATTATTTATTATTGATTATTATTATTGATTATTGATTATTGATTATTATTAATTATTTATTATTTATTATTCAATTATTATTATTATTGATTATTGATTATTGATTATTATTAATTATTTATTATTTATTATTCAATTATTATTATTGATTATTGATTATTGATTATTATTAATTATTTATTATTTATTATTTTAAAATTTAATAATAAATTAAATTTTATTAATTAAATTTTCTTCTTTGATTAAGCAAAGTATTTTTATTAGATAGAATTATACTTTGTTATTAAAAAAAATAATCATAAATATTAATAAATTCATTATTAATTAAGATGATTATACTTTGTTATTAAAAAAAATAATCATAAATATTAATAAATTCATTATTAATTAAGATGATTATTAGTTATTTTATTGGTAAAAATAGAATAATTTAGATTAATAAAACATTATTTAATACTACTAAGCTAAATTTAATTATCTTAAATATTAATAATGGCTATTTAAGATATTGATAATTTCATTTTTGGTAACTAGAATGTACTAATTAGCAAATTAATTTTCAATAAATTTAGAAAAAAAAAAAAACTTTTTTACTTATATTTCATTGTTTTATTTATAAATTTTAAAATATGAATAATAATTCCAGAAAAAAAAAAAAAAAAAAGTTAAATCCTAAATAACTATATTATTCTTATCTAAATATTTAGGGTAAGTTTATTTAAATAATTATTACCTTTATATATTTTTTATTATATACAATTTAAAAATAAAATGACTTAAACCTTTATAATTTATAAAAAACATCTTTTGATTATATTTTTTTTTAAAAAAAAAATTAAAAAAATTGTTGGCTTTGTGTAACGACTATTTTATTATGTTATTTCATTTTCTGTATAATATATATATATGACTAATCTTCAATTTTTATAAACTATAATAATTTTTAAACATTTTTGTTATTTTTTTTTATAAAATAAATATATATATATATATATTCATTTTTTTTATCTCATTAAATAACAAATATTAAAATGTAATTAAGTATTAACAATGCATTTATTTTGTCATTTCATTATCTTATTAAATAAACAGTGAGTTATAGATAATAACTTTTTTTATTTTAGAATTAGCAATATATTTAATTTTAATATTAAAATTAATTGTTTTTAAGAACAATTTTTAATATTTTATTATTATTATTATTATTATTATTATTATTATTATATATTTATACCTATATCAAATACAGAAATATTTACATATAATTATATTTTTATTTATCTTTATTATCATTTTACTATATATATTTAGTCATTGTAAAGTAAATTACAACAATGATATAAAAATAAATATGATTCATTATTTCTAAAGCAGATTCCGATAGATTAAATTTTAATTAATTTATTAGATTGATTATTCAATATGTCATATATGAATTTTTTACTTAAATATAAATAATATTATGAATAATAGAATACAGTTTTTATTGATATTATATATATATATGCATTTTTTTTATTTTTTAAAAAATAAATAAAAAATGTAAAAAAATAAAATAAAAAATAAAATATATAAAATATTTAAATTTATTATTATAAAAAAAATTATAATATTTATATGTTAAAAAAAAAAGTTAATTTATACATAAATGGTTATTATTAAACGGATATTATTAATCTATAGAATAAATGTATTTAATTAAATTTCTTTTTTCCATTTAGTATTATGAAGATTATGGAGAATACAAAGTGAAACATTGAATATATATTACATATAGTTTTTAGGAATAATATTATGAAATCAAAGTTTGCAAATATATACTATATATTTCATTAAAAGATAGGAATTATAAAAAAAAGATTACATATATTATACTATATTTATTCCTAAAAATCCAATTATGTGGTTACTTATTTAAATGCATTCCGAGAGAAATATATATTTTAATTAATTCATTTTTATTTTCAATATTATAATTATTATTATTATTATTATTATTATTACTTTTTTTTTTTTTTTTTTTTTCATATTTTGATGTTAAAAAAAATTAATTTATATATCAGAGTTTCATAAAGTACTAATTAAAATTTATATTAAAAAAAATGAAATAAAATGAAAAGTTTAATTATGAAGATTTCATTAGTATAAATAGTAACTTTTTTTTTTTTTTTTTTTTTTTTTTTCTTCACACAAAATAATAAAAAGATTAAAATTAAAAATTAAAAAAAAAAAAAAAAAAAAAAAGAAGAAATAAAATAAAATAAAAAAAATCAAAAAATTAAAAATTAAAATAATAAAGAATAAAGAATAAATATTTATAAAATACAATTAAAATAAAGAAGTCATTAGAAAACTTTAAAAAAAGAAGTAGTTTAGACAAATTAAAAAAAAAAAAAATAACTAAAAAACTTAATAAAATAAAAATTAAAAAACTAAAAAACAAAAATAAAACTTTACAAAAAACTTTTATTAATTGGTAAGTAAATTTGAGGAAATGGTTAAAAGTATATATTGCGGACGTTATTAAGAAAACTATAAAATATGTAGTATTTATTAGAAAAAATAATAGAAAAACAATTTTTTTAATAGAATAAAGAAACAAATATTAGAATAAAGAACATTGAAAATAAATTTTTTTTTGAAAATTCATTATCAATAAAAGAATCATAATGAGTTTTAAATATTTAATTAATATAAATTATTAAAATTAAAAAATTTAACTTTAATTTTAATTAAAAAAATGTTTTTCATATAATTATTTAAAGAGATTAAAAAAAAATTTATGAATATACATTATAATACGTAAAAATACATTAAATTAATTTTCGTATAATCAAATATATATTAAATGGTATATTTAACTATTATAAAAACGTGTATATTTTAATAGTTTAGTAACCATATATAGAAAATTATCAGTGAAAAATATATATTAAATAAGTAAATAAAAAATAATATCTAAATAAATAAAAAATAATAAAATAAATAAGTAAATAAAAAATAATATCTAAATAAATAAGAATAATAAAATAAATAATTAAAAAATAATAAAATAAAAATAATAAAATAAATAAATAATAAAATAAATAAATAAAAAATAAATAAGATAAATAAATAAATAAAAAATAAATAAGATAAATAAATAAATAAAAAATAAATAAGATAAATAAATAAATAAAAAAAGAATATCTAAATAAATAAAAAATAATAAAATAAATAAATAAATAAATAAAAAAGAATATCTAAATAAATAAAAAATAATAAAATAAATAAATAAATAAAAAAGAATATCTAAATAAATAAAAAATAATAAAATAAATAAATAAATAAAAATTTATAAAATAAATAAATAATCAATTAACCGAATATAAAGAGACATTTATAAATATTCAAATAGGAAAAAAAAAAAAGAATAAAATAGTGAACAAATATATAATTATTATTTATTTAAAATATATGTTAAAAAGAAAGACAGTATTTAGATAATGTTAAAATACAAATCAAATAGAATGTTATGCATAAACAATTTTTGAATATAAAATAAATAAGAAGATATATACAAATATAATAATAATACTATAATATTTCATAATTGAAAAAGCAAAAGTTCTATATAGTATTTGTAATATAATATGCTATCTTAGAATAAAATGTATAGTGTAAATTGATAATACAATATAAGAAAAAGTATAATTATTTAATATATAATAAAAAATAGTTATTAAATTAAATATGTATATTATAATATGTATAATTTTTTTTTGAAATATTATATATAAATTATAATTAAAAAATATGGCATATTTACTAGTAATATACATTTTATTAAAAAATATATTTTTTTACATAGTGCTTTAAATAATATCAAATTTTCTTTTCATCAAATAAATTAAAAAATAATTGGACAAATTATAATTATTATTAAAATATTAAATTATAAAAAAATTAGTAATAGAAAATAATATAAGAGTTTCAATTAATAGTTATCGATAATTGTAGTAGTACTCGTAAAAATTTTTTTTTTATAAAATGTTGTATATTGTTTCATTTAGAAAAAAAATTTTTATATTGGAAAATTTTTTTTGTAATTAAAGTTTAAAATTATCGGATACTATAACCTTTTAAATTTTTTAAAATTTTGAAAAATTTTTATTAAAATAAAATTTAATAAATCATTCCTATATAATCAAATAATTTTTTATAAGAAAATTATTTAAAGTTTCGGTATTAAGAAACAGATTGATGATGATTTTGAGTTTGATATTTAATAATGATAATCATAACGGAATAACATATATCAGAGTTTAAAATTATACATAATAGAGATAATATTTTGTATTACATACTAGGAATAAATAATAAATGAAAATAAATGAATAATATCATAATCAGATTATTAAAAGAAAAATTGCTACCAATAATAAAAAATTAATAATTAAAATTATAAAAATAATTAATAACTCTATTATTTTTTTTTGTATTATTAGAACTTGCTATTAGCATCTTGATTTTATTTATTTTTATTATTTATTTTTTTCATTATTTAATTATATGATAGGATTATTAAATAAGTAACTAAATAAATAAATTAATAAGAGAGAAAAAATATATATATATTTACATATTTATTTACAAATTATTGTTAATAATAGAGATAATAAAACCAGAATGTAAGAAGAAATAAAAAAATATAATCATAAAAATAATACCAGAAAAATTAAAATAAATAGGTTTATTATATTTTTAAAAAATTTAAATTATTAAAGTTTTGGAATGATAGATAAATTTAAATTAATATACTGCAATATATACATATATATTATCTTTATATTACAATATATACAATATAAATTTTAAATAAGAATTATTCCTTGTTTACATTTTTTTTTAAAAAAAATTTTTTTAATCAAAATTTAATTATAGGAAATTACTAAAAAATGATTGGTACAGAACAAAAAGTCGATACTACTATAAATAATAAGAAAAAATCCTTTAGCTTCACTCAATTCTTTAAAAGACTTAGAAGAAGACATAATTCTAAATCTACTAAAACTAACGCTAAGCAAGTTAAAGTTAATAATAATAATACAAATATGACTGTGCCTCCATCCGGTAAGAGAGTTCTTTTAACCATTTTAGATGGTTGGGGTATTGGCCAAAAAGGTAAAGGTGATGCTGTTTACAACGCAAACACTCCATACTATGATTATCTCTTAAAGACTTACCCAAATAGTCATTTAGTTGCTTCTGGTGAAAAGGTTGGTCTTCCAGCTGGTCAAATGGGTAACTCTGAAGTCGGTCACATTAATATTGGTGCCGGTAGAGTTGTATACCAAGATTTGGTTAAAATTAATATTGCTTGTCGTGATGGTACAATTAAGGAGAATCCTGCTTTTGTTAAATGTTTAGATTACGTTAAGAAGAGTGGTAAGAAGCTTCACTTCCTTGGTTTAGTTTCTGATGGTGGTATTCATAGTTCTCAAGAACATTTATACAAAATGTTAGAAATTTGTAAGTCTGAAGGTATTAATAACATTTATGTTCATGCTTTCACTGATGGTAGAGATTGTGATCCAAAAAGTGGTAAGGGATTCATTAAGGCTTTAATTGATGTTTGCAACGAAAATAATGCTAAGGTTGCTTCCGTTGTTGGCCGTTATTATGCTATGGACCGTGATAACCGTTGGGAACGTGTTGCCTTAGCCTACAACCTTATTGTTAAGGGTGAAGGTAAGCAAGCAACAGATTTAGTTGAAGCTGTTCAACAATCCTATGATGATGATGTTACTGATGAATTCATTAAGCCAATCGTTAATGCTAATGTTGATGGTAAACTTGGTGAAGGTGATGCTGTCATCTTCTTCAACTTCCGTAACGATCGTGCTAAGGAACTTACTATCTGTTTAACCCAAAGAGATATCCCAGAACAAAACTTAAAGACCATTCCAAATCTTCAATACTTCACTATGACTCCATACGATAAGAAGTTCACTGGTCTTAACATTTTGTTTGATAAGGAAAATGTCAATAATACTATGGGTGAATACATCTCTAAGCTTGGTTACAAGCAATTACGTATTGCTGAAACTGAAAAGTTCCCACACGTTACTTTCTTCTACTCTGGTGGTCGTACTGATCCATTCCCAAATGAAGATCGTATTTTAATTCCATCTCCAAAGGTTGCTACTTACGATTTAAAGCCTGAAATGAGTATTTATGAAATTACTGAAAATTTGGAAGCTGCCCTTAAGAAGGAAGAATATGCTTTAATTGTCTTAAATTATGCTAATGGTGATATGGTTGGTCACACAGGTGTTTATAACGCCATTGAACAGGCTGTTATGGCTGTTGATGACTGTTTAAGTAAGATTGTTGAAACTGCTAAGCAACACGATTATGAAGTTGTTATTATTGCTGATCACGGTAACTGTGATAATGCCATTAACCCAGATGACACTCCAAATACTCAACACTCTACTAACGAAGTTCCATTCTTCTACATTACTGACAAGAAGAATGTTAAGATTAGTCCAGGTAGATTATCTGATATTGCACCAACCCTTTGTAAAATCTTAGGTATTGAAGTTCCAAAGGAAATGACTGGTAAACAACTTCTTGAATTTTAAATGAATTAATTTTATTAATAATATAGTATTTATCTTCTTTGAAAAAAATTTATAAAATAATGTGACAAAAATTAATTCTATAAACAAAACAAATCAATTAAAAAAAAAAAAATTCGTTTATTAAATAATAATATTTATTTATTCTTTCATTAATAACTATCTTTTAATATAATTTTTAAAATAAAAATTGAAAAAAAAGGCCTACTAAATAATTAAAAGGTCCTTCTTTTTTTAAAATTTTTTTTATTATTTTAAATTTTTAATTTTTTAATAATAGAAACAAAAACATAATAAATCTATTTAGTTTTTTTTTTAAAAAAAAAAAAATTAATAATTAAAAGTACCAACCAAAATTGATTAACAAGTTTAGATATAATTAAATAATTAATTAAAACTTGTATAATTATAATTAAAATAATAAATAAAATAATAATAATAATAATATAAGGTATTATATTAATTAATTAGAAATATAAGATATGTGTGTATTCAATTAAAAAAAAATTAATATAATGGAATTTATTTATTCAAAGTTATATTTTTAAAATAAAAAAAAGGCGAATATTTTAATAGTTTTATATATTCTTATAAAGTAAAAATTTAGACTTTAATTTAAAACATAATTATTTTTGTTTTTATGTTTTTAATATTATCAATTTATAAAAAAAAAAAAAAAAAATAAAATAAAAGGTATTAATGAATATTTTGAAATATATATATGCTTTAATAATTTATTTTTTATTATTATCACTATAAATTAAAGTTTTTTTTTTTTTTTTTTTTTTTTTTATTCTTCAGAAACAGTATCTTCTTTCTGTATCGTTTATATGACCGCATATTGTATATAATATTACATTTAATATTAATATACAAATTTTTTTAATAATATATTATTTAATTACAAACAATAATAGTAATAGTGAATTAATAAATTAATAAATTAATAAGTAAATAAATAAATAAATTATCATTACTATAAACTATATTTTAAATTTTACAAATTAGATATTTAATGTTTTAATACTAAATGTTTAACTCTGAAATATGTAATTTAAATACTTATTCTGATGCAAGTTTACTAAAAAAAAAAAAAAAAAAAAAACATCATTATTATGGAATTATTTCTTTTAAGTATATTTTCTTGATAAATTTATGACCAATTCTCCGAGGGTGGTGCGTTTCGGAATGTGGCTTTAAATTTTTTTACATAAAATTTCATTTCGGAATGTGGCTTATATTATTTTTTTTATAAATTTTTATTTATGAATATAATATTTAAAAAATTAAAATAAAATGGCACATATAATTTCTTTGAAAAAATAATTATTAAAAATATTTAAAATGTGATATATTTCAAAAAAAATGATGATTTACAAAGGAATCAAACTTTTTTTTATTTCATCTTTAATTTTATGTTTTATTAATGATTTGGATGCATTAATTTCATTACCAGGATGATTATGTGAAGAATCATAATTTAAAACCTCTTTATTATCATTTAAAATAATAAAAGACTTACATTTATTTAATGTTTTATATTCAGTACATCTATATATTTTTGTATTATCTTTTTTTAATTTTGAAAAATTATATTTAAATTTTCGATCTATAATTATTTGCTCTTTTCCTCGATTTGTTTCACTTATATCAATCTTTAGATTTCCCTCCATCAAAATTTTCAATATAAATATTAATAAATATGAAAATATTTATTTTTTATTTTTTATTTAATATGTATTTTCAATTTTTTTAAAAATTACAGTTATAAATATAAATAAATATGAAAATATTTTATTTTATTTCAAGAAAATTACTAAAAAAATATTTGTCTTTTCTTTTTTTATTTTATTTTTTCGAATGTGGTTCATTTCGCCAATTTTTATAATACAAATTTTCAATACGCCATTTATTTTTAATGGCTTGTAAAATTTTTTGTTAACGCCATAAAAATTTTAATAAAATTATATGTAAAAAAAATAAATGTATAAATAAATAAACAAACAAATAAATAAATAAATAAAGAATGTAAAAAGTATATAAAATAAAAATAAATAGTAGAATATGAATATAAAGTACAGATTGAATATAATAAAATGAAATAAAATAAAATAAATAGTAGAAACATAAATATTAGTACAGATTGAATAAAATAAAATCAAATAAAATAAATAGTAGAAATATGACTATAAAGTACAGATTTAATAAAATAAAATAAAATAAAATAAATAGTAGAAATATGACTATAAAGTACAGATTTAATAAAATAAAATAAAATAAAATAAATAGTAGAAATATGAATATAAAGTACAGATTTAATAAAATAAAATAAAATAAAATAAAATAAAATAAATAGTAGAAATATGAATATAAAGTACAGATTTAATAAAATAAAATAAAATAAAATAAATAGTAGAAATATGAATATAAAGTACAGATTTAATAAAATAAAATAAAATAAAATAAAATAAATAGTAGAAATATGAATATAAAGTACAGATTTAATAAAATAAAATAAAATAAAATAAAATAAAATAAAATAAAATAAAATAAAATAAATAGTAGAAATATGAATATAAAGTACAGATTTAATAAAAAAAAATAAAATAAAATAAAATAAATAGTAGAAATATGAATATAAAGTACAGATTTAATAAAATAAAATAAAATAAAATAAAATAAAATAAATAGTAGAAATATGAATATAAAGTACAGATTTAATAAAATAAAATAAAATAAAATAAATAGTAGAAATATGAATATAAAGTACAGATTTAATAAAATAAAATAAAATTAAATAAATAGTAAAAATATAATTATAAAGTACAGATTGAATAAAATAAAATAAAATAAATATCTAATAATTTTTTATTAAAGAATATTACAGATCAATGTTTTAGAAATGAAAATTTTTTACATTTTTATTGTATTCAATTGATAATGTAATTTAATATATAAAACAATATTATTGTTTGTTAATAATCTCATTAAATATAAATGATTTTTTTACTTTTTAACATATATAATTAAATAAAACATTTTATTTTTAAAAATAAATTGTCTTTAATATTCTTTAATTAAAAATAATGATAAATATTTATTTTATTTTATTTTATTCAATCTGTACTTTAATAATATTTATATTCTACTATTTATTTTATTTTATTTTATTTTATTTTATTTTATTTTATTTATTTTATTTTATTTTATTCAATATGTACTTATATTTATATTCTACTATTTATTTTATTTTATTTTATTTTATTTTATTTTATTTTATTTTATTTTATTTTATTTTATTTTATTTTATTTTATTTTATTTTATTTTATTTTATTTTATTTTATTTTATTTTATTTTATTTTATTTTATTTTATTCAATCTGTACTTATATTTATATTCTACTATTTATTTGATTTTATTTTATTCAATCTGTACTTATATTTATATTCTACTATTTATTTGATTTTATTTTATTCAATCTGTACTTATATTTATATTCTACTATTTATTTGATTTTATTTTATTCAATCTGTACTTATATTTATATTCTACTATTTATTTGATTTTATTTTATTCAATCTGTACTTATATTTATATTCTACTATTTATTTGATTTTATTTTATTCAATCTGTACTTATATTTATATTCTACTATTTATTTGATTTTATTTTATTCAATCTGTACTTATATTTATATTCTACTATTTATTTGATTTTATTTTATTCAATCTGTACTTATATTTATATTCTACTATTTATTTGATTTTATTTTATTCAATCTGTACTTATATTTATATTCTACTATTTATTTGATTTTATTTTATTCAATCTGTACTTATATTTATATTCTACTATTTATTTGATTTTATTTTATTCAATCTGTACTTATATTTATATTCTACTATTTATTTGATTTTATTTTATTCAATCTGTACTTATATTTATATTCTACTATTTATTTGATTTTATTTTATTCAATCTGTACTTATATTTATATTCTACTATTTATTTGATTTTATTTTATTCAATCTGTACTTATATTTATATTCTACTATTTATTTGATTTTATTTTATTCAATCTGTACTTATATTTATATTCTACTATTTATTTTATTTTATTTTATTCAATCTGTACATATATTTATATTCTACTATTTATTTTATTTTATTTTATTTTATTTTATTTAATCTGTACTTTATATTTATATTCTACTATTTATTTTATTTTATTTTATTTTATTTTATTCAATCTGTACTTTATATTTATATTCTACTATTTATTTTATTTTATTTTATTTTATTTTATTCAATCTGTACTTTATATTTATATTCTACTATTTATTTTATTTTATTTTATTTTATTTTATTCAATCTGTACTTTATATTTATATTCTACTATTTATTTTATTTTATTTTATTTTATTTTATTCAATCTGTACTTTATATTTATATTCTACTATTTATTTTATTTTATTTTATTTTATTTTATTCAATCTGTACTTTATATTTATATTCTACTATTTATTTTATTTTATTTTATTTTATTTTATTCAATCTGTACTTTATATTTATATTCTACTATTTATTTTATTTTATTTTATTTTATTTTATTCAATCTGTACTTTATATTTATATTCTACTATTTATTTTATTTTATTTTATTTTATTTTATTCAATCTGTACTTTATATTTATATTCTACTATTTATTTTATTTTATTTTATTTTATTTTATTCAATCTGTACTTTATATTTATATTCTACTATTTATTTTATTTTATTTTATTTTATTTTATTCAATCTGTACTTTATATTTATATTCTACTATTTATTTTATTTTATTTTATTTTATTTTATTTTATTCAATCTGTACTTTATATTTATATTCTACTATTTATTTTATTTTATTTTATTTTATTTTATTCAATCTGTACTTTATATTTATATTCTACTATTTATTTTATTTTATTTTATTTTATTTTATTTTATTCAATCTGTACTTTATATTTATATTCTACTATTTATTTTATTTTATTTTATTTTATTTTATTCAATCTGTACTTTATATTTATATTCTACTATTTATTTTATTTTATTTTATTTTATTTTATTTTATTTTATTTTATTTTATTTTATTTTATTTTATTTTATTTTATTTTATTTTATTTTATTTTATTTTATTTTATTTTATTTTATTTTATTTTATTTTATTTTATTTTATTTTATTTTGTATACTTGTACTTACTATTGCATTCTTTATTTATTTATTTTTTTTTTTTTTACAAATAATTGAAAAACTAATTTTTCAAAATTAGTATTTAGAATAATATTGGATAATTAATATAATAATTTTAATTATATAATTAAAAAATATTTATAAAAATATAGAAAATCTTATTATTGATATAAGTGAGTCTAACAAAGGAAAAAAATAAATTATTATTAATAAAAAATATAAATTTAATTTTTCATATATAAGAAAAGATCATTCAAAAGTTTATGTACAGAAATAAATGTAAATCTTTTATTATTTTAAATGATAAGAAAGAAATCTTAAAATATGATAGTTCACATAATCATCCTGAAAAAGAATACGATGTATCTCTATCTATAATGAAACATAAAATTAAAGATGGAATTGAAAAAAAGTTCAATTCCTTATGGTATAAAAATAAAACCCATATATAATAAAATTTCTAAGGAAATGAGATTTATATGTTCAGATTATAATTCAATTAAATCCCAAATATCAAGAAATTTAAATAAAAACTACCATCCAACGTAACAACATTTACTGAAATTCCTAGTGAATCTGAATATTATAAAACAAAGTGAGGTGAAAATTTTATGATATTCAAAAAATATTAATTTAATAATTTTTCGATCTCCTTTTCAAGTAAAATTATTTAGGGAATATAATGATGATATATTTGTTGATGGTAAATTTTTTATTGCCCCTAAATTTAGTTATCAAATATTTATTACAAGAACTTACGCTAAAGAATTAGATAGTTTTTACACTACTTTTTTTTGCAATATTACAAAATAAAGAACAAGAAACATATAAAATATTTAAAAAATTAAAAAAAAATGCTAATACATGTAACAATAATATTATAATTGCAGAATCAATAGTTATTTAAATAATTTATTTCCAGCAATACCATCTTATTATGAATTAATAGATAAATTAAATGAACTTGAACATGTACCATATTATGATTATCAAAGAAAAATAAGAGGAATTTGGAAAATAAAAAAAAGAGCAATAAATAAATATAATGAAATCAGTGTCTTAATTGAACGCTACAAAAATATTGAAACCAAGTTAATTGATACTAAATGTGATAGAAATAACACTATTAATTTGTGGTTTGATTGTTTAACTGATTTAAATAATATATTATAAATATTATTTTATAATAAATAATTTAAAATTAGGAATAACCAAACGAAATAATCAGAATTCTGTCATTCAAAAATTTAATTTATAAAGCTTATTAAATTTATACAGTTTAAATAAATATTCAAATACGTCTCTATAATTAATAATTTTATCATAATTATTATTTTTTTTAATAACATTTAAATTAAAAGAATTAAAATCATAAAATCTAACTATTATATGATTTATTTAATAATTCACTTAATAATTAATTTAAAATTTGAAATAACAAAATAATACAATAAAATAATATTATGTAGAATTTTATAGCTATAGCCACAAATTTATATATATCACGTGAAATAAATTGGCGTAATGCAACCTCCCCTATTTTTTCATTATAAAATAAAATATTTATTAAATTATTATTTATTTATATAATAAAAAATTATAGTTATAAATAAATATGAAAATATTTTATTTTATTTTTATTTTATTTTTTATTTTTTATTTTATTTTTTTATTTTTTATTTTATATTTTTATTTTTTTTTTATTTTATTTTTTTTTATTTTTTTACTTTTTATTATCAAATATATATATATTAAATTATGAAATTATTATAAAATAAAATATTTATTTAATTATTATTTATTTATTTATTTATTTTTTTTTAAAAAATTACAGTTATAAATAAATATGAAAATATTTTATTTTATTTCAAGAAAATTAATAAAAAAATATTTTATTTTATTTCAAGAAAATTACTAAAAAAATATTTTATTTTATTTCAAGAAAATTACTAAAAAAATATTTATCTTTTCTTTTTTTTTATTTTATTTCTTTATTATAAAATAAAATATTTATTTAATTATTATTTATTTATTTATTTATATAATAAAAAATTACAGTTATAAATATAAATAAATATGAAAATATTTTATTTTATTTTTTTTGCATTTTATTTTTTTAATCTTTTTTATTTTTTTATTTTTTTTTTTTTTTTTTTTTAATTTTTTTTATTTTTTTAATTTTTTTTATTTTTTTATTTTTTTATTTTTTATTATCAAATATATATTATGAAATTATTATATAATAAAATATTTATTTAATTATTATTTAATTATTTATTTATATAAAAAAATTTATATATAATACGCCATCTCAAAAAACATGTGGCTTATATTTATTCACGTGCGGTTCCGAAACGCTCTCTCCCAATTCTCCAATTTAATATTAAATTGAAGTTAAAAATTAAAAATAAAAAAAAAAAAGGTGATCAGTTGTAATCCTCTCCTCACAAAAGAATTACTATCTTATAATCATCTTAAGATGGAATAATGATCTCTTATATATTATTATTATTATTTTAGTACAGTAATTACATTGTTTAGACTCTTCAATTCTATACAAATATTATTATTATTATTGTTATTTTTATTAAATTTTTAATGTTAGATAATTCATTAATTAACATTTTGAAATATTATTATTTAATAGTTGTGTAATTTTTTTTTTTTTTATTTTTTATAGACTGAAGACTTATGTCTCCCCCATATAATATGGGTGAATGTTTAACAGCCATACCTGTACGACGTCGGCGCTCGCAACCCCATAAGCAAAGAAACTCCAGTATAGAAGCACTCTATACGCGATCCTTAAGGGAAAGCAGAACCCACTATAGGTCTGCTTAATAGTAGTGTAATAAAACTGAATCTGACATATATGATTTAAATAATTCTTTTTTCCTTTACTATCAATTATTGAGAAATAACAATTTTTTAGAAAAATATAAAATAAAATAACAAATAATATATAAAATATATAAAAAACATATAATTATATATATAAAAAAAGCAATTATTTAAATCTAAATATTTATTATTATAATAAATAAAAAATAATTAAATAACTAAATAACTAAATAAATAATTAATTAATAAATAACTAATTAAATAAATAATTAAATATATAATTAAATAATGAAATAATTAAATATATTAATATAAATAAATAAATAGATAGTAAATAAATATATAATAATAGTAATAATAATATACTTAATATTTATTAATGAAATGGTTATGAATATCACGTGTATGAACATTTATTTATTATTTTATTACATTTTTTATTCTAAAAAGAATGTATATATTATATACATAGTACATAGAATAAATTATAATATTGAAAGTGGCTTTTTAATCTTCCAATCATTCAATTGATGATGCAATTATTTTGAAAAAAATATTTTATTAATATTAAACAAATCCTTTTTTTTATTTTTTTTCATTTTTTATACTATTGAGATAATAATTAAGTGAGTATTATAATAAATAGTTAAAATATATTAAAATACTACTTAATATATATTACTATTAGATGTATATGAATGTATAATAAATTTTTAAAACTAATTAATATTATTGTAAAAATAATATAAAACATAAAGTTTAATAAAAAAAAAAAATCAATAATTTATTATTAAATTAAATTATTATTAAATAAAATGTATTAATTATTAATTATAAGTTATTTAATAATACATTAATTTTATTACGTATACAATATTATATTAAATACAATATTAATAATAATGTTAATAAAATAATAAATAATAATAAATTCATAATAAAAAATATTAAGAAAACAAAATATTATATTATTATCATCATTATTTATATTATAATTAAATTTTATTATAAAAAAAAAATAATAAAGCAATAATTTACATAAATATTAAAAAAAAGAATAAATATTATTTTTAATTTTTTTTATCATATTATAATTGATTTAGAAATTAA
>JACVTC010000138.1:247500-265000 GCA_016946835.1 Neocallimastix lanati (nom. inval.)
TAATTATTACTATGATTATGATAATCATAGTTATAATAATAATAATAATAATTTTTTTATTTTTATTTTTATTTTTTATTTTCTTTTCTAGTTTCAGTTTTATTTTTAGTTTTTATTTTTGTTAATGATGTTATATATTTTAATTAAAATCAAAAAAAAAAAAAAAAAAAAAAAAAAAAATATATATATATAAGATAAGGGAGAGTCCTTTTTAACAAATTAAAAAGTAAAAAAAAAAAAAAAAAAGAGAGAAGGAAAGATGATATTTTTTTTAACCTTTTTTTTTTTTTTTTTTTTTTTTTTTACTTTTTTACATTTTTATATTATTTTTATTTTTATTTTTATGTTATTATCTTGTCATCATCATCATCATTATAATTAGTGTAATTAAACATTGATTCTGGTGATCCTAAATTTTTAAAAGATGTTAACTTTTTTTTTTTTTTTTTTTTTTTTTGTTTTATTATTATAGATTTAACTGTCATCATGATATACTTAACACACCATTATACATCATACCAAAATTTTTTTTTTTTAAACTTTTTTTGAACATAGTTTTTATTCTTTATTAACATTAAATTTTCTATAATTAATTAAAATTTTTATTTATGTTTTATTTTTATTTTTATTTTTTTAAACTTTATTTTAATAAAAATATGACATATTTGGCTATAAAAATAATTTACTTAATTTAACCAATAGATAGGCATATATATAAAATAAAATAGGTATATTTTAGTCTATATATATATATATATAACAATAACAAGGTATATGTTATTGATACTCTTTATACTACTTTTTTTTAATAATTCTTATCATAAATATTATGTAAACTAGAGGTATTTTTTTTTTATTTTAGACTTATTTTAATACTATCTCTTATAATTATTAATTTTAAAAAAAAATAATCGTTTTTTTTTTTTTTTTGAAATCATTAAAAATGCCTATATTTCTCTCCCCCTCTCTTAGCAGAGTTAACTATACAAAAAATAATTTATGAGAAATGAAGTTGACTGTAATGATGATGAAAGATAATGTTCGAGTCAGTACATAATTATATAAATATAACGTAACCTAGTGTTAGTAAGAGCACCATATAAACAAGACAGTATTGAAATGTAAGAAGAATATATATATTAAGGAGAATTTAATTTTTCAATTCATATTAATAATACCATAGAATTTTTTTTTTTTTTTTATCATTATTATTATATTGAATTATCTTTTATTTATTTATTTATTTATTTATTAAGTTAATCATTTAATTTATTTCTTTATATCTAATTTATCTAAATATAAAATATATATAATATATATATAGATATGTATATATAGATATGTTTATTGGATTATTATGATTTTTTAATTCTAAATTATTTATTTATTTATTTATTTATTTATTATAGAAATAAAATTATCGTCATATATACATTAATTATACATAACATAACATACATTTATATATATATATTTTTATTATTATTTGTATATTAAATTTTCCTTTTTTTTTTTTTTTATTTTTACATTAATTTATACACAACATAACATACATCAATATACTTTTTTTTTTTTTTATTTTGTTATTCATGCTTTTCTATATTTTTTATTTAAAAAAAATTGAAATTATAAAGATAAATAATAATAACAAATATTAAAAAAAAAAAGATTAAAAAATTTTTTTTTTAATTAACCCTTGTTACCATCAAAATTAATTTTAATTTATATTTAGATATATTTTATATATTTTATATATTTTTATATATTCTTATATATTTTTATATTCTTATATTTTTATATATATACATTATATATATATTTTTATATATTTTTAAATTATTATTTATTAGTAATTGTTTTTGGCTTAGCTTAATAATAATGATAATCATTATAATATAAAAATATTATAATTAGCAAAATATTATTAGTAAAATCAAGAAGCAAATAATTATTATATAGTTAAATATCTATTTATAAAATAACAAAAATAAAAAAAAAATAAAAGAAGATATCATACCTGTACCTTTAAATCATCATTCTTATTATAGTATAGTATATAAAATACAAATAAATAAAAAATATTAATTAATTATATAATATAAAATTTATTTATTAAAGACTTTTCTTTTTTTTTTTTATATATATAATATTTATTCCTATTTATTCCATATGCATAAATATTATTACTACTACTATTACTATTTATATTATTAATATTATTAATTTGTCTATGATATTTATTAAAAAAAAGTAATTGTTACTATCAAAGGTTCTATTTATAAATAAAAGAGGATCAAAATATAAAAAAATAAAATATTAAATATTAAAACAACAAAAAAAAAAAAATATATATATATATAAATTTTTTATTATAAAATTTTTTAATAAATATATATAAATATATATTTTTTTTAAATATTTAATTTGTATATCTTTTCATTATATAAATTGTATTTATTATTAGTATACCTTTTCATCATAAATTGTATTTATTATTAAAGTAAAATAAAATAAAAAATAATTAATATATCATTAATTATATCAGTTAAAATTTTTTATTTTTATTTTTATTTTTTTATTATATAAAATTTTTTTTTATTTTTTATTATTTTATCCTATTTGTGTTTTCAATTGATTAATTACTAATATTTATACTTTTTTTTAATTAATTTTTTTTTTTTTTTTTTAATTTTTATGTAAATAATTGTCATAAAGATTTATGTATTAAACTATATTATTTTGATTAAAAAATATTTACCAATAAAAAAAAAAATCTATAATATTATTTTTTTTGCTTTCTTTTTTTATTTATTTATAAATAATATATAATATTATAATAATTAAAAAAAATATAAGAAATAAAAATCAAAATATTATTATTATTAATAAAAAAAAAATAAAAAATAAAAACAGAAATTAATAGTTTTTTAAAAATATATAAAAGCAAAAACAAAAGTAAAAACAATAATTATAATATAATAAAAAATAAAAAACAAACTATAAATATAATAAAACTAAGAAAACAAAACAAAACAAAACAAAAAAAAAAAGAGAGAAGAATAAAAAATTTTCAAAATGAACTAATTTAATTCTTTTTCAATTCAAATATATATATATATGTATATATATAATAAGAAAATCTAACAAACAACAATAATATGACAATAATTAAATAAAAATGCACTATTAATTCTGTTGAAAATAATAAATATAATATATTATTATAATTATTAATAGGGAATAATAAAGAATAATAAGGAATAATAATTACTAAACGTTAATTCAATAGTAATTATAATAATAAAATAATCAAACAAAGAAATTTATTATATTAAATTATTTATACACTTTTATTATTTGGTTCAACAGTTAATTCGTTAAAAGAATTATGTTTCAAATATATAAATAAGTTCTTTTAGATGTTGCTCTTTTAGTCGTTATATATATATTCATTAAAATACAAATATACCTTTAATTGTTTTTTCTTTTTTTTTTTTTTTTTTTTTTTTACTATTTCAATAAAAGAAAATTCATTATTTAATTTACTTTATTCAATAATTTATATATATATATAATATAAACTTTTTATATAATATATATAATATTGAATGTTTAATTGTATTTTTGATAAAATTAAATAAAAAAAAAAAAATAAAAAAAATTTTCAATATATATATATATTTTAAGATAAAAAGAATAATATAAATAATTTTTCACTGTTTTATTTTTCTATTAACAATTATAAAAAACAAAAATTTAAAAATTTATTTATTTATTTAAATTATTTAATTTATATATTTAATTTTAATTTATAATTCTATCTTTTAATTTCTCCCTTTTCTTTTTCTTTTTTTTTATTTATAATTTTGATATTTTAATTGATAGTAAAATAAAACAAATCAAAATCAAAATAAATAAAGATAATATAATATTATTTAATAAAGTAAAATATAATTATAATATACATATAAAATTTTAAATCAATAAAATTTTAATTTTTAAATTTAGAATACAGTATAAAAGATTAAAAACATATTATATTAATATGGCTTTTTTTAAAACAAAAAGTGGAAAATCCAGTAGGAAATTTTCTTCTCCAATAAAAGGAGACAATAGCAATAATGCTAAAGACATTCATAATAATATTTCAAATAAAATTAATAAAAATAGTACTCAAAATATAGTAACAAATCCTATTTTATCAGACAAATTAGTCGAAGAACCTAACGAATTAGGTACAACATTAGAAGAGAATACTGATAAAAATAATACATTTAATAGTTTATCCAGAAAAGTAACTAATGTTGATTCCAATGAAACCATAAATTGCTTAGTAGATTGTGGTTCAAGACAAACTGGATGTGATACTGGAGATGATAATATTAAAAATAAACCTTCAGTTACTTCTTTAGATACTAATAATAGCAGAAATACAAATAGAACTCAAGGTACAGTAACATTTACTTCGAATTCGAGTGAAAAAGAAGAAAGTAATAAAAGTCAAAGTCATATGGGACATCGAAAAAGAAATAGTATCTTTAGTAGTTTTTCAAAAATGCGAAGAAAATCAAAATCAAATGCCGAAGTAAAAAAATCTAAATCTTCAGGGTAAGTTTTAAATATTATTAACATTAATATTAAAAATTATTCTTATTATTTTTAAAGTCATATAAACTTAATAATAAGATTTTTTCCTTTTTTTTTTTTTTTTTTTTTTTTTTTTTTTTTTTTTTTTTTTATAATTGATTTTAATTTTTAATTCCAATAAATAAATAAATAAATAAATTAATAAATGAAAAAATTTTAATATAATATTATATCAATGTTTGAAACACATATCATATATATTATTTAAAAAAGACATTTGGAAAGTAATTCAAATATTGATAAATCAAATTCAGTTAAAAATTCTTCAGTCACAAAAAATGATGAATTGGAAGGTAGTGGAATGAAAAATTTTATGTCAGTTTCAGATAAAAAAGGTCATTCAAGACTCAACTCTCATTCGAAGAAAAAGGGAGATAATGAAATATTAAATATTAAAACTGATTCTCTTAATGCTAAACAAGATTCGGAGACAATATCTTCTGATTTTTCTGTAAAAGAAACCAATGTTATGATTAGAGATTATGATCCAAAGACTGGAAGAAAAATGATTAATAATTATGTAGTGGTAAAAGAAGTTGGTAGAGGTTGTCATGGAAAAGTAAAATTATGCTATGATATAAATACCAATGAAGAATATGTAAATATATATATATATATTATATTATATTATATAACTTAATTTTATCAAATTAAAAATAAAGATAATATTTATTATAAAAATAATTATAAAAATATATTTTATTATAATTAAATTTATTTAATTTTATTAATTATTTTTATTTTATTATATTGTTATTATTATCTTTTTTAACAAATAAATTACCAATATATATTATAATTATATCTCTTATTATATATTGATATTAATTATATTTAATTTTACAATGTTCGTTATTATTGTTATTATTATTTGTTATTATTATTATTATTTTTTTTATTTTTTCGATATAATGGAATACAAATATTTATTACAAAAATAAAAAAAAAAAAAAAAAAAAAAGGCAATGAAAATTGTAAATAAAAAATTGAGACGTAGATTTTATTATAGAATGACATTAAATCAACATCATGATGCTGTTAACCCATATATGGAAAAAATAAAGAGAGAAATAGCTATATTAAAGAAATGTTCACATCCACATGTTGTAAAATTAAAAGAAGTTATAGACAGTCCAGAGTCAGAAAAAATATATATAAGTAAATATTATTTATTTATTTATTGATACTAAAAAGGAAAAAATAAAAATAAAAAATAAAATATTAAGATTATTAATAAATAAAATAATATTAGTTATATAAACTAATTAAAATTTAATTTTAATGAACTTTAATTTTATTTTTATTTTTATTTTTATTTTTTTTTTTTTTTTATTTTAAAGTATTGGAATATTTGGATGGTGGTGAAGTTAAATGGCAAGTAAGTCAAGAAGAACCTAAACCTGTTATGACACAAGATGTAGCAAGAAAAGTATTTAGAGATGTTATATCTGGTGTTGGTTATCGTAAATATATAAAATTATTAATAAAATATTATTATTATCATATTATTTATATTATAAGTATCAAATAATGAAATATATATATATATATATATTTGATATATTCTAATTGTTAATTTTGTTTAATTATATATATATTATTAATGAATTTAGTTCATCATCAAGGTATTGTACATAGGGATATTAAACCAGCTAATTTATTATGGACCAGTGATGGTCATGTAAAAATTAGTGATTTTGGTGTAAGTTGCTTTATGAATACAAATAACCCAAATCTTTCTGAAAAAGAACGAAAAATGAATGAATTAGAATTAGCAAAGACCGCTGGTAGTCCAGCATTTTTTGCACCTGAATTATGTGGAATAAGTATGTTATAAAAAAAAAAAAAAAAAAATAAAATTTAAAATTAACAATTAAATAGAAAAATAAGATTATAAATTTATTTAATTTATATTTATCAATAAATTTAATTGTATTAATATAATATTAATTGTTTTATTCATTTTATAATTTATTAATGTATTATTAATAATTATTCATATTATTTATATTATTTAAATCATTTAAATTATCTATTATTATTATTTTGCTTTATTTTATTTAATTTTTATTTTATTTTATTTTATTTTACTTTATTTTATTTTATTTTATAATTTATTATTATTATTTATTTATTTATTTAATATAATTTTTGTTTAATTAAAGATGATGATGAAGTTTCTAATACAGTTACTCAGTTTGCTGCTTTATTGAATAGTAGAACATCAAATAAATCTCAGAATGTATTTCCACGAACTCCTTCAAATATTTCATCATATTCAAAATTAGATGTAATTTCATCTCCTCGATCTGTACGTACCCCATCTATTATATCAAGAGTGTCAGATAATTCTATAAATAAGGGTAATAATGATTCCAAATCAATTAATATTCCAGATGATAAACAATCTCAAATAGATGTGAATGAAATTATTGTTGCCAATGGCTCCAATACTAATACTAACATTAATACTAATAACAATGATAATAATAATAACCCAACTAATAATTTAGTAAATGATAAATCTTCTTATTCTTCATTACAACCTAGTAATGAAAAATTTGATATTATTCGTATTAATGATAAACAAAGTACTCTATCTTTAAATTCAACTGATATTAGTAAAAATAATAATCAAAAACCAAGATCTATTAAATGGGTACAATACCCTTCAAAAAGAAGTTTATCTTTATCTGAGGGTACAGTTAATAATAGTAGTTCTTCTGGTAGCATTATTAATAAATATAATGGAGATGATAAATCGAATGTTATCAATTTAATAAATAATAAAAGTTATTCAAATCGTACTCATAGATCCTACAGTAATAATTTGAATTATTCTAGTAATGAATCCTTAAATTTAAAAAGAAAAATATCAGATGCTAGTGGCTATAGTAGCATTATTAATAACAACAGCAATAATAATAATAGTGAACTTAAAATATCGTATTCTTCGAGTTATAGTACTCTTAATAATAAAATACGACCTGATTATGATGGAAAACATAATTTAAAAATATCGTCTAAATCTAGTTTAAGTTTAAATATTGAAGTAATTAATGATGATAGTGAATCTTCAAATGTAAATATTAATAATAATATAAATAGTTGTATGAGTCCAACAGAGTATGAAAAAACTATACCATCCGAATCACCTCTTTTTGTTAGAAGAAGATGCTCCCAATCTTCTGCAAAGTCTAATAGAATAATAAGGTCTCAATCTTCTCATTCTTCTTCTAAATTGCAATTTTTAGGTAAGTTGTTAATATATATAATATTTATTATATATTATATATTTATAATTTATATATTTATATGATATTTATTTTGTTTTAAATATACATATATAATATTTATTATTATTATTATTTTTTTCTTTTAAATATTTATATATGATATATATTTATTATTATTATTATATTTTTTAAATATTTATATATAATATTTATTTTATTTTTTATATATTATTTTTTATTTTTTCTTAATATTAATAATTTTTATTTTTTGTTTTAAATGTTAAACATTAAAATAATAAATGAATATAATACTATAATAATATTATAATAATATCTAAAATTCATTAAAAACATATATATTTTATTTTTTCATATTTAAAATATTTAGATAAAAATAGTTCAGGAAATTTAGTAGATAAATCTTCAAAAAGTGTATTGAGTGGTAAAAGATCATATTCTTCTTCTATTACTCAACTAAATAATGATAATAAAAATAAAGATGATGATAAAATAAAAGAAGAATCATTAATTAAGAAAACACCTCATATTGATGGAAAGTTAATTGATATATGGGCTATGGGTGTAACATTATATTGTTTAATATTTGGTAATGTTCCATTTACAGCAAGTACAGAATTTGAATTATTATCAGTTATTTGTCATCAAGAGTAAGTCAAGAAATTTTATATATTTATTTAGAAGTTTTATATATTTATTTATTTATTTAAATGGAGATATATTAATGTTTTTAGGATAATTATCTATTAGTAATATTAACGTAAATAAATATGTAAATATATATATATATATATTAATTAATTCTAATATTAATAATTTTTGATAATTGAAAGGTTGAAATTCCCAGAAGATATACCGATTAGTGATTCGTTACGTGATTTATTAACAAAAATATTAACAAAAGATCCAAAAGCAAGAATTGGAATGAAAGAAATTGAAGTATAATATATATATATAAATAGATTTATTTAATTTGTTTTATTAATAATTTTTTTTTCTTTCTTTTTTTCCTTTTTTATATAAATTTATATATGTATATTTATTTATTAATTTATTTTTACTTTTTTTTTTTTTTTTTTTTTTTTTTTTTTTTTTTATTTATTTTTTTAATATTTAGAATCATCCATGGGTTACTGAAGATTTAAATGAAGATGAAAAAGAAGAATGGTTTAAATTCGTTAGCTTAAATGATGATCCATTAGATGTTACTGAAGATGAAGTTAAGAAAGCATTAACATTAAAGGTATTAATCAATGTGTATTTAATAAAAAAAAAAAAAAAAAAAAAAAAGAATGAAAAATTTTTTTATAAAATCAATTATATAATTTATATACATAATTTTAAACATGAAAAATATACTAATTTTTAAATATTTGTTTTTAATCAATATTAAAATTAATTAGGATCGAATTAAAAAAAAATTAAGTAAATTTACACATTCATTGAATAAATTTTCTGGTGGACTACGTAGAAGAACTAGGAGTATGCCTTCTGTCGAAATTACGGATAAAAATTTATTAAAACAAAATTTTAATTCTAATAAAAATAAAAAAGATAGTATTGTTGATTCTAGTATTACTAAAAAAATTGAATCAGATAATAGTAATAAAAATATTTTAATAAACAGTACTGTTGCTAGAAGTAATACAGCACCTAATAATAGCTATAGTATATTAAATAACATTAATACTAGTAGTCATAATAATAGTACTACAAGTAATAATGCAATACATTCTAGTAATCATAATACAGATGCAAATATTTCCAAGGTAAAATCAACTATTTATTCTGATACTACTTTAAATATTCAATCTCAAAATAATTCAAATTCTATTTCCAATACAATTAATGTCATTAAAGGATTAAACCATGGAAATAATAGTTCCAGTAAATCCAAAGAACCAAATGTTAAATCATCTCATATTTCTACAATACCAAAAACCTTTTTAAATAAAGATATAGAAAATCTTAGAAATTCTGATAATAATGAAGAAGAAGATGGCGATATTAACGAGGATTCAAGTGGTGAAATTCTTTATATGTCTTTTGATCGAAAATTCAAAAAAAGAAATAATACTCAAACAGAATTAGTTAAAAGAAAACAACAATAAATCTTAATTATAACTATATATATATATATAAAAGAATAAATATTCAAAGCTAAAACTATTAATTTTTGTAGATTAGATTATTAACAGTAGTATCATCATCCAAATGTATTAGAAAGATTCTATTAAATAAAATTTAAATTCTTTTTATATAAACAAAAGAAAACAGAAAAAAAAGCTGATATTAAATTATAAATTTAAATTTATAATAAAATGATAATATATTATAATGTATTCTAATTTAATTAAATCATTCATTTTTATTATAGTATTAAAATTTTTTTATAATATTATTATTATATATAACAACAAAAAAACAAAACAAAACAAAACAAAATAAAAAAAAAAAAAAAGAAAACAAAAACAAAAAAAACAAAAAACAAGCAAACAAACAAACAAACAAACAAACAAAAACAAACAAACAAAAAAAAAAAAAACAAACAAAAAAAAGATAATTAAACAAATAATTAAACCATTAAATAATAGTAAAAATAGCTAAAACCAAATTTATGTCATATCATCTTAACTCTTTTTTTTTTTTTTTTTTTTTTTTTTTTAAGTCTTTCCTATCATTATATACATAATATAAATAATATATTATTTAATATAAAAAATAATATAGTTATGATAATTTAAAAGAAAATTAAATAGATAAATAAATAGATAAATAAATAAATAAATAAATAAATAATAATAATAATAATAAGTAATAATAATAATAATAATAATAATAATAATAATAATAATAATAATAATAGTAATAATAATGGCTTCTTTATAGATTTATTATACAAATAAAAGAAAAAAAAAATTTTTTTTTAAAATATTAAATATTATTAATTATAATAATATAATAAAAGATACTCTTTATTAATTATTAATAGAAAAAAAATACTTTTAAGATTTTTAATATAAAATCAAAAATCCAAAGTAAAAAATTAAAAATTATTAAAATTAAAAAGAATAAAAATGAAATAAAATAAAACAAAAAAAATAAAAAAAAAAAAAAAAATTTTTTTTGTTAATGAGTTATCTATTCAAAAATGAAAAAGTTAAAGTTATGGAGGATGATCTTTTTTTTTTTTTTTTTTTTTTTTATTATTTTATTGTTTATTTGAATATATATATATATATATATATTTATTTGGTGTATTCATTAAAAATAGTTGCTAAGTTATTATTATTATTATTATATATAATATATTCACAAATTTTCATTAAAGTAACAAAAAATATTTTAAAATTTATTTATAATTAAAGTTTATATCTGTAACTTATTAAGCTTGTTATTATATATATATTAAAAAAAAATATAATTTTTATTTGTACAGAAAAAAAAAAAAAAAACCGAATATTTTACTTTATCAATTAACATAAATTTAAAACTTTTCACCTTTATACCCTAAAATTTTTTACATATATAATTCAACAAAATAAATTAAATTATTTAAATTATTGATAAAAAATTTTATTTATGAATTATTTGAATAGTTTCAAAATAACTTTTATAAATAATAAATAATATGCTTATTATTAAAAAAAAAAAAATTTACTTTATCAATATAAAATATACTATTTTTTAAAGTTATTTTTATTTTTCATTAATATTTATCATATATTCATGTATATATTTATTTGAAATAGTGGAAGTAAAATTGGTATTATAATAATTAGTTCTTTAATATAAGGAAGAAACATAATTTTGTAAATTTTATATATATAAAATATTAATAGTTAAAAATTAAAAAAATTAGTATCATTAATTATATATATATATATATATATTTTAAAAATAAAATAAAAAAAAAGAAAAGTTCATAAAAAACTATAGTAAATATGATTATAACTATTTTATTAAAAAAAAGTTTTTTTTTTAATAAAAGATTTAATTTATATTAGTATTTTTCAATCATTGGTTTTAATAAATAGATATTTTTATAAAATAATTATATATATATATTTTTAAAAATTTTAAATTTTTTAAAATTAATATAAATCTAAATTTTTATCATAGAGAGAGAGTAGCCACTAAAAATCATTTTTATTTTATATTTTTATATGTGTATCATACCACTAATTAAAATAACTGGAAGAATATTTAAAAAAAAAAAAGAAAAAAAAGTTCATTTTTATATATAGTATAGAATTTATTCTTTTTTTAATTTTAATATGTAATTCTTCTTTTAAATTTTTATTTTTTTTTTATTTTTTTTTATAAATTTTTTTTTTTATTAGTATATATATATATATATATATATATTTTTTTTAATTTTATATTTAATTTAAATTATTATTATATTAATTTATTTTATTTATTATAATTTATTTATTTATTTATTTTTACTTTTTTTTATTATTATTATTTTTTTTTTTACTAAAAAATTAATATTAATAATGTCGATTGAAATAAATAAGTCTCTAACTTGCTTATTCGATCAAGTATTAAATTTATCAAATTCAAGAATAACTCCATTAGAGAATCATTTAGCATTTTTATCAATACCTTTAAAATGTTGTTACTATAAGAATAAAATTTCTAATAATATAAATAATGAAAATCAATATTTGGATTATAAAAAAGTATTAATTCCTTATTTCGAAAAAAAGAAAAAAAATAAAAAAATTGGTAAAAACTATATTATATATTTATTTTTATTGATATAATATATATTTATTAAATTAATAATATTTAAATATATGTTTAAAAGCTACCATTTTAAATATAACTAATAAATTTTTATTGTATTGATCTTTTTTTTTTAAAAAAAAATTTTTTTTTTACAATTAAATTAATATATATTCATAATTATCAATATGTAAAATTATTTTGCTTTATATATTAAATATCAACTTATAAATAAATATAATAATATATATTACATTAATATATATGTATTAAATTTAATTCTCAATATGTGTTAAAAACCAAACCAAACCAAACTAAACTAAAAAAAAAAAAAAAAACATATTGAAAATGATAAAATTAAATGATAATATGGATTTTTTTCTTTTTTCTTTTTTTTATATTTATATATATATTTTTATTAAATATAATGAAATTAATATATATTGAAGTGGAAGATTTGCAAAATGTTCAAATTCCTGAGGATTCTCAGTGGCAATTATTAAATCAATTAAGAATTGATTCATCTATTCCCGAGAAATCTCAGGATGGAATAGATAGAATTATGAAGTAATTAAAAAAAAAAAAAAAAAAAGAAAAAGATTAATTTAATTATATTTAAATTTTTTCTTTTTTTTTTTTTTTTTTTTTTTTTTTTTTTTATTTAATTATATTTAAATTAATTTGATATTTATATAAAATATTGATATATATTTATATTTACATTTTATATTATATTATATTATTTTATTTTATTTTATTATGATTCATATAAATTATGTCATGATATTTTAAAGATATTATATGAATTTATTATCATTAGAAAAAAAGTTTCCATTTGGATCAGATAAAGTAAAATAAAAATAAAAATATAAATAAAAATATTCATATTAATTAAAAAAAAAAAAAAAAAGAAAGAAAGAGAGAGAATATTTTAATATATTTTATTCAAAATATTTTTTATATATTTTCTCTTATGAAAATATTATTTATGATTATTCATATTATCATGATATACTAAATATATAAATGGTATTATATATCTATGTAATTAATATTTTTTTTTTTTTTTTTATTATATTATATTTTATTTTATTTTATTTTTTTTAAAAAAATTTTTTTTTATAGGTAAAAGTTGAATTTTCATGGTCAGATGCATTTTCTCAAGATAAAACAAGTAAAATTTCTCTCTCTCTATATATATATATAATGGTTTATAAGAGAAAAAAAAATTGAAGAAATAATTATTATAATTTAAATATAAAGTCAACTATTAATTCATTAATCCTTAATTATTATCACTATCATTATCATTATTATTATCATTTATTTTATTTTATTTTTATATATATAAAAGTATCAACAAAATCAATTCAATATGAAAAGGCATCCGTTCTTTTCAATTTAGGTGCATTATATTCACAATTAGGAACGATGGAAAATGCTAATACAGCTGAAGGAATAAAAAAAGCTTCATTTTATTTTCAAGTACTTTTTTTTTTTTTTTTTTTTTTTTTTTTTTATTTTGTATTATTATTAATATAAACTGATTATAACTATATTTAATTATATTAATTGTTAAATTTGATAATACATAATGAATTAAATAGAAAGCAGCAGGAGTATTATCATACATTAAAGATAATATCATTAATCGCTTTAAATTTAAATTAGATAAATCTAGTGATTTAGCCGAGGATAAATTAACATGCCTTATTAATATCATGTTAGCTCAGGCACAGGAATGTTATTTTGAGAAAGCTTTTATAGGTAATATATATAAATTTAAATATATATTAATGGAAATAACGTTATTATTATTAATTATTATTATTATTAATTAATAAATAATAATATTTATTATTATTATTATTATTATTATTAATTAATTAATTAATAATAATATTATTTATTATTATTATTATTATTATTATTATTATTATTATTATTATTATTATTATTATTATTAATTTATTAATTAATTAATAATAATATTATTTATTATTATTATTATTATTATTATTATTATTATTAATATATATATATATATATATAAAAGATAAAATAAGTAGTCCAATTATGTCAATGGTAGCTGGTCAAACCTCAGATTATTATAAAATAGCTTATGAAGGTATCAAAAAAAATGGACTCTTTAAAAAAGCAAAATTTCCAAAATTATGGAAAACACAATTAAAAACAAAAATGTATTTATATGAAGCTATTGCTCATTTTCATGTTAATCCTTCTTTAACACCAGATAAAGCCCTTGGAGAAAGAATAGCACGTTTAATCATCTCCAATAATTTAATTCAACAATCTTTAAAATATTCAAAAAAAATTGGTGGTCCACTGAACGAAATCGTTAAAAATAATGAAAAAATTATTTGTAGTGGATTAACCATGGCAGAGGAAGCCAATAATTCAAAGTATGATCAACTCGTTCTAAATTCAAAACTATTACCTCCGTTGAAAAAAACACCCAATGCTTTTGTGACTTCTATTGATTTTGATAAATATTTGATTGAAAATTTAGAAAACTTTTCTGATATATTTGCTAATACGTCAACAGAATCGATAGAATCCGTCATTTCAACTTCATCAAATTCAACTCTCAATGAAGAACAAGAGAATTACTCAATAGAAGATATTAAAAGTAGTATCAATGAACTAGAAAAGTAATGCAAACAGTAATTTTAATTATTTTTTTTTTGTATTTATTTTTATTGTATCTATTGTTTTTTTTTTTGAATTAAATATTTGAATTTAATTAAATATAAATATATATTAGTTTAAATCAAAAAAAAAAAGAAAAATAAAATATACTTCATTATTAATTTAAACCATATATTATATATTATATATGTAAACTTGAAATAATAATAATTATTATTATATATAATTATTTTACAAAAAAAAAAAAAAAAAAAAAAAAAAATAGAGCAATATTAAACTTAAATGAAAATATAAGAGGATTAAATATAGCAAAAAATGGAATGAATATATCTGAACCAAATAAAAAAGAATTAAATACTGTTATTGATAGATTAATTGAATCAATAAAGAAACAACAACAAATAGAAGCCAATGTTGATAGTACGGATCTTTTGGATAATTTAAATAAAATTCATAATAAAATTAATGATAATATTCAGAAGGTAAAAAAAAAAAAAAAAAAAAAAATTATATTATATTATGTTAATATTTGTTTATTTATAAATTATTTATTAATATATATATATACATATATATATATTTACTAATTAACTAAATATATTATTATTGATATTTTTAAAATAAATATTATTATTAATTATTATCTCCATAAAATAATAATAATAATAAAAAAAAAACATAGATTTACATTTTATTAAATAATATTAATACTAATGAATTTCAAAATAATCCATCGATATTTACTCAAATCTCAAAATTAAGATCTCGGTATACTGAATTAGATTCGCAATATAGAGAAAGAACACAACATTTCCAGGAAATATTAAATATTTTTAATACAGAAATATTAAATTTTTCAATTAGAGAATGGAGTGAGGTATTAACAAACTAAAATTATTAATATTTAATTTTATAATATTAAAAATAATTATAAAGTTTATTAATAATTTCAAAAAAAAAAAAAAAAAAAAAAAAATTAAATATTATTATATTTAATTTTTTTTTATACACACATATATGTATATACCAATTAATTTTATTTTATCTTAATTTAATTTTAAAGGAGGACTTAAGAGATTTATTTAACTTAGATTATGATCAAAAATCGATAGCAAAAATTGAGGAAATATATAAAAATCATTCATTTTTAATTGAAGGCATAAATAAATTAAAAGATAATTTTAGTGAACTTTCATTAAGAGCGGATTCATTAAATAATGGTATGAATATATATGGAATTATTTATGTATTATTATTATTATTATTATTATTATTATTATTATTATTATTATTATTATTATTATTATTATTTTATTTTTGATATAGTAATTATGGAATAAATTTTTTTTACTTATTATATTAATTTTTTATATAGAAAAGTTAAATTGTGAAATCGCAACTCTAATAAAAAGTAAAAAGAAATTATCAAAAAGAACAAGTGTAATTATTCAATTAGAAATAAAAAATATATGATAATCATAATGAGAATTATATATTTTAATTAATAAGTAAATATTAATTTTTTTTTTAAATATACTTTTGAATTTTTAGAATATGATATCTAATATAACTTCAATAATTAATGAAATTAAAGAACATAATGCTTTTGATAAAATACAATCATTTCAAAACAAAGTTCTTTCCCTTGAAGATTTTCGTAATCATACCGATAATGAACTATTGGTATAGCAAATACTACCGATTCTATAATTTTTAGAATTTTTATTTATATATATTATATAAAAATTAAAAATATATGAAATTTTAGGAAATAATTTTGAAGAATTAATAAATAAATTATATTAATAATATATATATATATATATAATATTAATAATAATAATATTTTTTTTATTTATCTTATTAGAAATGTAAAGAAGTATCTAGTATAACGGAATCAATACTTTATCAATGTTCTCAATTACCATTGAATGATGAAGTTCAAGGATTAATACCTGAAGAGTAAATTAACATTTAATAATATATATTATATTTTGATAACATTATAATATAAAAGTTATAATAATATTTAAATTTCTTTTATTTCATACATATATATAAATATATAAATATTAATTATTTTTCTTTTTTTTTCTTTTTTCTTTTTTTTTTTTTTTTTTTTTTTTTAAAAAAAAATTTTTTTTATATGTAATGATATAAATAGAATGAAACAAAAATCTAATAATATAAAGAAA
>JACVTC010000138.1:267500-285000 GCA_016946835.1 Neocallimastix lanati (nom. inval.)
ATATTTATTCATCTAATAATAATAATAATAGTTATTATTATTATTATTATTTTTTTTTTAATTTTCTCCATTTTCTTGAATTATTTCATTATCATCCTCTGTAAAATCTTTATATCCTCCTTCTTCAAATGCATCTCTATCTTCATTACTTTGATTGTCACTAATAATGTTTTCTGATTTACTAATTTCACTATCATCTTCAATTTCTATGGGTTTATTATTATTTCCATTTTCATAATTGAGGTTATTATCCATATTATCATCTTCATCTTCATCTTCATCTTCTTCATCATTGTCATTACCATCATCATTGTTATTATCATTATCATTATCATCATCATTTTCATTGTTGTTATCATCATTATTCTCATCGTCATCGTCATCATCATCATCATCATCATCTTCATCTTCATCGGTTGGAACATTAACACTATCACCATCTTTTTCTACCATAGCTTCTAATTCAGCTTCTAAATCACTATTAACACCACTATTGTTATCACTTTCACTGATTGTAGATTGACTAATTTCTTCTGAATCTTCATTTAGATATTGATTTTCATCATCATCATCATCATCATTGTCATTGTCATTTTCATTATCACTATTACTATCATCATCATTGTCATCGTTATTATTATCATTATCAATATCATTTTCATTATCACTATCATTATCATCATCATTATTATCATTATCATCATCATTGTCTTCATCATTATCATCATCATTATCATCATCATTATCATTATCATCATCATCATCGTTATCATCATTGTCGTCATCGTCATTATCATCATCATCGTTATCATCATTGTCATCATCATCTTCATTATTTTCGAGATGTTGTTTTTTCTTTATATGTTGATCATCGTTATCTATATCACTAGATTCTTCAGAACTACTATCTAATTCATCTTCTTCATCATCATCCTCAGTATTAATACTGTCATCTGTTTTAGTTGATGAAGATCTTTTTCTTTTTCTAATTTTAGCTTTCTTAAAACCATCATCATTTTCATAATCTTCTAAATTGAATTCGTTATCGTCATTATTACTTACGTTTATAACTTTTACTTTTGGATTTTCATCATTATCATCATCATCATCATCATCATCATCATCATCGTCAAAACCATTCATATTATCATTTAGTGTATAATTAGGATCTTCCATATTATCATTATCATCGTCACTACGAATATCACTATTACTTGAAAGACTATCATTATTATTTCCAAAATCATCACCTTCTTCTATAGGTTCATCAATATCCATATGCATATCATCCCATTTATTAGGATATTCAGTTAAATTAAGTGGCTCTGTCATAATATCATTTATCATTTTTTCGTCCTCTGTCAAAAAATCTCCTCCTAAGGATGGATAATTAGAAGAAATATTCATATCATCATTATTATCTAGGAAATCAAATATTTTTGAATCATCATCATTTGCATTTGGTTCAAGTATATATTTTTCTTCATCCTCTAATTTCCAATTATATATTGATTGAAAAAGCCTTTTTTTTTTTTTTTTTTTTTTTTTTTTTTATTAATATATATTAATAGTAAAATATATAATATTTATATCAAATATAATATCAAATATATATTTATTATATAATACAAATATATGAGTAATAAATAAATTATAAATAAATAAATCACTATTAAATATTTATATTACCATTCTGGTTTCACTATTTTTATTCCTGGAATCGTTCTTGCTTGATTTACTTTTGTTGTGTTGTTCTATAAATAAAAAAAATATATAATAAAGAATAAAAAAAATATTTAATTTCTTTAATTTTTTAATATTATAATTATAAAATCAATTTAATTAATTGATTTAAAATTTAATAAGTACCTTTCCTGTAACAACATGTGTTAACTCTGGGACTACTTGTGTATATGGTGTACCACCAAACATTATTGTTAAATTCCAAATATCTGTACTATAATAACAATATTTTATTTTAGTAATTCATTGATAATAAATTAAAAAAAAAAAAAAAAAAAAAAAAAATTAATAAATTTTTTATTTCATTAATTATTATTATTTATTGTTGTTATTGTTATTATTTACTTTGATGGATCTTGATTTAAAGGAATAACACTACTGAAAAGAATATTCTTTCCATTTAAAACTTTATGCCTCATTGTTTTCAAAATTTTTTGAACTGATACATCAGTTTCTTTATTATCATATGAAGTATAAAATGATTTATGAATATCTTTTAATACATTTTTAACAACTTCCAATTCATGATCATTATCAACAAGAACTGTATTTTTTGATGACGTTATTTCTCCTGTATTTAATTTATCGTTACTGTTATTGATTTCATTTTTAACTTCATTATTTTCATCTTTTTTACTATCATTAGTTTCTTTACTTTCTTCTTTTTCACTTGAATTATTATTTTCTTCTTTTTTTATCTTTTCATCTGAATTTTCTTTTTTGTCATCTGTTGCCATTTGTTTATTCTTATAATTTTTAATATATATAATATAAAAAGAGGTATTTTATTTTAATATCATTTACTACATATATAATCTATTTTATTTAATTTTTTTTATAGATTATTGATAATATAATAATTAAATCTATTTATATATATATATATATATATATATCAATATATACTTTTTCCTGTTCTATTAAAAATGATGTATTATTGATATCACCTATACCAACAAAAAAATTATCTAATAACGTGACATATAATATTATTAAAATATTAATTAAAGAATGTTTTATTTATAATAATAATATACTATTATATTTATTTCTTTTCGTTGATTTTTTTTATACAAATATTATGGTTTTTATTAAATACATACATGGTTGAACTTTGATAAGATTTTCAGACCAACTCCAAACATCACCACGATCATCAATAACTACTACCATTGATTGATCACATGGAAATAATCTCTGGATACTTTTTGATGCAAAACCTTCATTTTATTATGTTTTTATTATTTTTAATATTATTATGAATGTTTTAATATTTAATAAGTAAAAAATTAATATAAAATATTTAAATAAATAAATAAATAAATAAATAAATATTATATTAAATAAAAAAAATTATATATAAACATATATATACAATTTTAATATTTATTAATTTTTATTATTATATTAAATTAATTTATTATTATTATTTATTATACTAACTTCCACTTTCATCTCTTGATAAAATTCTATTACCAAAATATTCCGATGTTGGATCAATAATTTTTGCTACTGCATTAGCATAACTTCTAGTACCCATAGTATAAATATGTAATTCATAATACTGTTTTATTTCTTTTAAAAATTCCCGAACTCCAGGACTAAAGATTTATATTATTTATATAAAATTTTATATGTTGGAATTTTGTAATTACATTTATATCAATATAATTTAATAATAAAAAAAATACAAATACAAATACAAAAATAATAAAAATAAAGAATTAAAGAAAATATTACTACTACTACTACTACTACTACTACTAATAACAATAATAATAATAATAACAATAATAATAATAATAATAATAATAATAATAATAATAATAAAGATTATTCATAAATACCGTAATTTTATATAATATACTGTATCACTATCAGGTAATACAAAATGGTAAACATCCTAAATTTTAAATATAATGAAAATTATTAAATTTCTTATCATAAATTATTATTATTAGTAGTAATAGTAATATATTATTAATATATTATTAATTTTACTTTTAATATTTCATAATTTGAATTATTAGGATCATTTTGCAATACACCAATAGTAGGATCAATTGTTGCATGTATGATTGTTTGATCAAGATCTAATATTAATGATAATTTTCTCTGATTTATTAATCTAGTTGAGTTCTCTTTTTCTAATTTTTGAGCTTCCTGAATTTTTTTTTTTTTTTTTTTTTTTTTTTTTTTTTTTATTTTATTTTTATTTTTAATATCATTAATATATCACAACATAATTAAATTATAAATAATTTAAACAATATTAATAGTATTATTTTTAAGAAATTTATATTAACATTCTTCAAAATACATTTTGACTAACGAATAGCTCTGAAGCATCGTGAGTCATTTGAATAGTAGCTCGACTTGAATCTGAACCATCACTTTCATTTTATTTAATAAATGAATATAAATATTAAAATAAAAATAAATAAATATATAAAAAAATATATAAATATATAAATGTGCTTAATTGATATTATTTATAATTATAATTAAGATTTTTTATTTCTCAATTTAAAAATATTGTTTTGTATAATTCTCAAAAATATAATAATAATAATGAATATATAATAATTAGTACATTGAACAATCCTTTCCACATAAAGTACACATTCCTTTCCATTGAACGGCATGACTACATGGCTCTACAATTTTTATTACAGCATAACTGCATAATTGTAATAGTTAAAATATTTACATAATTGTAGTAATTAAAAGACATTTATTTAATATTAATATTAATATATATTTATACTAATATATATATATTACTATATACAATATTATAATTGTTCTAAAATTTTTCTAAAAATAAAATAAAATTAAATATTTGTTTTATTATATTACTTTTTAGTATTAATAATTTGTCCAACTTTAATATTCACTTCTTCAATTTTTCCTAATATATTACTTCTTAATTCTTCAATTTTATTTTTTTCAGAAGAATTTAATTTTGATGTTTCAGGAATATTATTTGAAATTTCATATAAGCAAATTAATGAATTTTTATCAATTTGTTGATCCTTTTCAACTTTCACTGATATAATCTTTACTGGCAAATGTTGTTCTGGAATTTCTATAAAACTTGTAGTTTCCATTCTAAATTTATATTTTTAAAATAAATGTGCAAAATTCTACTTTATTATATATATATATATATATATTATTCTTTTATATCAAAATATTACTAATGAAATAAAGTAATATTTAATATATGTGTAATTTGTTATTATTTTATTATTATTTAAGAATTAAAAATAACAATTGCTATTGTTTAAAATAATAAAATTTTATTAAAAAATGTTCTTTTTTGATTTATATTTTTATTATTAATAATTTCATGAAAGTATTTTTAATGAATGATAAAGTTTTAATAACGTTATTCTAAATTTCGTAAAGAAAAAAAAAATAAGAAATTATTAATTTTATGAATAATATTAACGTTAAAATAAGCTATAAATAAAATATATAAATAGAATATAACAACTAATTATAATATATTGTTTTAATTATGAAATATTATTTATATATATATATTTTTTAGTAAATTACCTTTTATAACTGTTATAGTTGTTATCAATATAAATTTTTAAATTTCTTTCTAAAAATCATTTACTAATTGATCTTCCATTAAAATTATATATATTATTTAAAAAATAATAAAAATGATTTAATATTTTTATTTCACAAATGAAGGTTGATAGCAATGCTAAAAAATGTTATTAATAATGAATAAATATATATATATATATGAATAAAATAAAATAAAAAAAAAATTTTTTTGTGTTATTTTAACATAATAAAATTAACTAATTTATCATCATAGAAAGCTCCATTTTTCAATTTATATCATCTTTAAAGATTGTGGTATATTTTAAATATTTATTTATTTATTTATTAAAATAATAAAAACATTTATATATATATATTATAATAGAGAAAACATTAACTAATGTTAAAATTTAAAGTAAAAATTCTTTTTTTATTATTTCAATACTAATAATAATCTTACAATTAATTTTTTTTAGAATTCAATACTAATAACAATGAATTATACATATATTAAATTAATAAAATATAAACTTTTATTAGTAAATAATAAATTTCTATTTATTACCTCTAATTATTTAATTTACTATTAAAATATTTTTATTCAAATAAATTTAAAGTAAAAAAAAAAAAAAAAAAAGGAAAAGAAATAAATTAAATATAATTTAAAAAATTCATAATTATTGAAAATCAAAAATTTTGGTAATAAAATTGTTTTTACATTAATATAAATTTTAATATGTATTAAATCAAGTAATTATATATATATATTTTTTTTTACTTTATAATCATACTAACATATATAGAATTCCTAATATGTTATAGTAGTTTAATATTTAAAATTTTAATTCAAAAAAGTATAGAAGATATTTATTAATAAAAATTATTAACATTGAATACTGTTATAAAAAACAATAAAAATATGTTACATATAATGAGTATAAATTATAAATATTTTTTTATATAGATTTTTATAATAGAGTTTATTTTTTATATAAAATTATTATCATCATTGAATATTGTTATAAAAAATAATTAAAAAATATGTTACATATGAGTATAAATTTATTCATTAAATAAAACAAAACAAAAAAGTTCAGTTTAATTATATAAATTTTTTATAGTAGAATTAATAATACTTTTATAATAGAATTAATATTTTTTTTTTTAAATTAAACTAATTTTAATAGTATTAAAAAATTAATTAAATAATAAACATAATGAAAATAAATATATAAATAAATTAACTAATAAATAAATAATATATAAATAATAAATAAATAAATAAATAGATAAATAAATAAATTATTACATAAATAAATGAATAAATTATTAAATAAATAAATGAATAAATATAGAATAAATAAAAAGAAAAATTGATAAATATGAAGTATATAATAAATAATAAAAAAAAATAATATATGAATGTATTTATAATTAATTGATAAATAGAAAAAATATTAAAATTATCATTAAAACTATCTTATTTAATAACTAATTATATAAGAAATTAAATATACATTAGTAAATAATGTATATGGAGAAATATAAATTAGTAAAATATATGATAAATAATAATTAAAAATTAAAGTTAACCATGTAGGTTTACTTTTTGAAAGAATTATTATAATTATTATAATAGTAATTGAAAAGAAATCATAAAATATATATTATATATTATATAATATTATATAATACATAATAAATAATAAATAATAAATAATAAATAATAAATAATAAATAATAAATAATAAATAATAAATAATAAATAATAAATAATAAATAATAAATAATAAATAATAAATAATAAATAATAAATAATAAATAATACATAATAAATAATAAATAATAAATAATAAATAATAAATAATAAATAATAAATAATAAATAATAAATAATAAATAATAAATAATAAATAATAAATAATAAATAATTGAATAATAAATAATTGAATAATAAATATTAATATTAAATATTAAATAATAATTAATAATAATAATAAACAATTAAATAATAAATAATTAAATAATTAAATAATGTAGTATAATATATGTTAAAAATATAGTAATTCTATTCCAATAGAATTTTTAAAATGTTAAGTATAAAAAAACTTTTTTACTAATTTAGAGATTATTAAAAATAAAAATTTCTGTATTATTAATATAATATTTATGAAACTTTCAATATATTAATATATTAATATAATATTAAATACATATTTAATTAAATAATTATTTTAAGGCTTATTCTACATTTTATTTAATCTTTTTTTTTTTTTTTTTGTAATTTTAGCTACTTGAATGATAATGAACACATATCCTTTAAAAGGAACAATTTTAATTAATGTCAAAACAAACTTTTTTATAATTGAAAGACTTTTGTTTATTAATATAATTATTAAAAATATGAAAATATTTTATTGAATTGAATTCTATACATATTTAACTTTTTTTTTTTTAAAAAAAAGAAATAAATAGTATAAAAAATTTTATTTAATAAAACAATTGAATTATTTTAAATAATTATCTTTATTTATTTATTTATTTATTACTCATTTATCAAAATTAATACCAAAAGTAATTTTTTTATTCCAATACATATATTAGTAATTATAAGTCAAATAATATTATAATTGGTAATATTATTATTATTAATATATTATTATTATAAAACTTTTTTATTTATATATTTATTATATATTTTAAATAAATATATAAAATATTCATTGTATTCAATATTGTTACACATAATATTAAGTAATTAAGATTAATTTTTTATAGATTTCATTAATAATAATGAAAACTTTGTATAATGATGGTTATTAAAATAAATAAAAGATAAAGTATTTATTTATCAATTTATATTTATCTATTTCTCTATTTTAAACTTTGGAATTCTAGCTTTAAAGGATTTTGAAATTATAGAGTTTAAAAATTATAAAACACATAACTAAAGTTTTAGAATTCTAGCTTTAAAGTTCATTAAAATTAAATATAATTTCAAAATTTTTTTAAGTAGTAATAAAATATTAATTCATAAAAAAGAAGTTTATATAATTAATAATAATAATAATATATATACAAATAAATTATTAACGTTGCAAATTAATTTATACTAATAATTTTTTCTGAATATGTTGTAATAAATAAAAATTTTTTAGTTATTATTTAATTAGGTAAGTTTTTATAGCATTAAATTTTAAAACTTTATAATAAATTATAATTATAACTCATATCATATCATATTATCATATTACATCATATCTTTTTGAAATTGTTGACAAAATAATAATGAATAAGATATGAAGTAAAGAAATTAAATTTCGTATTTTTATTATTTCTGTGAAATTTACAATGTTATAAATTATATATTTAAACATAAAAATTTTGTAAATCACTATCTCAAATACAGGTATCATTATATTAATATATTAATATTATAATTATTTAGAATGAAAATCCAATAATTGATTGCTATCATTGTTTATGATATAGTAATATATATTATTACAATAAATTGAATATTATAAATTTGTAAATTATATTTTTACTATTAATGATTAAAATATAAAAAATAGATAATTTATGGTATTTAATATGAATATTGAAATTAGAAAAACTTTATTTGATACTGTAAAGTATTTATATATTATTTGAAATTTTGTTAAATATTTAAAGTGGTCTAGAAGATACAATAATCTAAAAACGAAAAATTATATAACCATCCTATAAAAATTAGTTTTTATAATTTTATGGTAAATTAAATTCATATTTAAAAATATAAAATAAAAAATAATTATATTTATATTCATTCTTAAAAATTTAAATTTAATTATTTATAGAAATAATTAATCCTTTAAATATATGAGGAAATCATTCTAAACGAATGAAAAAATTTTTTAATTTATACTCTTAAATTTATTAATATTATTATATTGTTTATTTAATATTAGTTTGGTAATATTTATAAAATTTTGATTGTTTGGAAGCTAAAAATCATTAAGATATTTTAACAAATCTTTAATTTCTAGGTTTTACTTCATTATTTATACTCTTAAATTTATTAATATTATTATATTGTTTATTTAATATTAGTTTGGTAATATTTATAAAATTTTGATTGTTTGGAAGCTAAAAACCATTATGATATTTTAACAAATCTTTAATTTCTAGGTTTTACTTCATTATTATAATTATTATTATTATTATTATATTTAATTATATTTAATTATATTTAATTATATCAAGTCTTTTTTAATATTTTAAAAAAAATATTCTTAATATTTGTGGCTGGTGAGTATTAAATAATAATGAATTGTAAGGAGAAATAATTTAAAGATATAATCTTCCATTGTTCGTATTTAAAATATTAATAATATATTAAAATATACTAAAAATATATTAATTTTATATTACAAATATCTAATATTAATTTAAGATTATTTTATTGCCAATCAAGGAAGTTAATAATATATTAAACCTTAAAAGTGGCTGTTGATAAAGATCCAATTAGAAAGTAGTATATAAAAGACCCTGTTTCTGTTTTTTTTTTTTTTTTTTCGCAATTAAAGATTTTAAAATTATATAATATAGATTATAATAATTATATAATTAACTTTTATAATTAAAAAAAGGTAAATAAAATAAAATAATAATATATGTATTTTTTTAATATTATATTAACAATAAACTAATCTAATATTATTTTAATATTATATTAATATGTATGTTCTTTTAAATATATATCAAAATAAATATTCAAAATTAAAATACAAAATAATCAAAAATAAAAATTAACTTAATTGTTGGTTAAAAGATTAATTTATTATTAAGTTTTTTTCTTTTGAATTTTAATTATGTTAGCTTCCAACAAAAACGAAAATGAACAAACATCTTCATTAGAACAAAGTTTTTCTAAATTAGGTGTTTCTAATAGTCCATCTAAGAAGTACATTCCTCCACATCAAAGGAAATTCAATAAAATGGAAAACACTGTAGAAAGCTCTGAAATTAGAGGTATTAAAGCAGTTGCTCAAGATCAACGTTTTAATAAAACAAGATCTCAATATGGTAATCAAAAACCATTTAACAATTACAATAATGGATATAATAATTTCAATAACAATAACAATGGCTATAACAATAGTCCATTTAATAAGAACAACTTCAATAATGGATATAATAACAGATTCAACAATGGTTATAACAATGGTTTTAACAATGGTTATAACAATGGATATAATAATATGAATTCATTTAGAAAGAATGATAACTGGAATAATGATTGGAACAACAACAATGGCGTTGCTGGCTGGGATAAGAAGAATAGATATAATAAGTTTAATGATAAGTGGTCAGATATTCGTAGTGACGGTTCTTTCAGACATAAGAGAAAGCAACAAAATAACTACGAGGAATACATGTATCCAAATGGTTATGAGACTACTGATCCAAATGATAAATTAGCCAATATTCCATATGTTAAACCTAGAGATGAAAAGCTTGAAAAGCAATTATTTAAGGAACATTCTAACAGTGGAATTAATTTTGATAAATATGACAATATTCCAGTTGATGCTTCTGGTCGTAATATTCCAGATCCAATTAGTAGTTTTGCTGATTCCGAATTAAGTGAATTAAGTAAATTCAACATCGAATTGGCTGGTTTTACTGTTCCAACTCCTGTTCAAAAAAGTTCTATTCCAATTGTACTTAAGAATCGTGATTTAATGGCATGTGCCCAAACTGGTTCTGGTAAGACAGGTGCTTTCTTATTCCCAATTCTTAGTCAATGTTTCAAGAGTGGTCCACCAAAGACTCCAGTTGAAAATGATTTCAAAAAGAATCAAGTTATTTATCCAGTTTCTCTTATCTTAGCTCCAACAAGAGAATTAGCAATTCAAATTTACGATGAAGCTAAAAAGTATACATACCGTTCATGGGTTAGACCATGTGTTGTTTATGGTGGTCATCCAATGGCCGATCAAATCCGTGATCTTCGTAGAGGATGTGGTTTACTTGTTGCTACTCCAGGTAGACTTTGTGATTTAATTGAAAGAGGACACATATCTTTAAGTTTAATAAAGTATTTAGTTTTAGATGAAGCTGATAGAATGCTTGATATGGGTTTCGAACCACAAATTAGAAGAATTGTTGAAGAAGAAGATATGACACCAACTGAAGATCGTGTAACTCTTATGTTCTCTGCTACATTCCCTAAAGATATTCAAATTTTAGCAAGAGATTTCTTAAAGGATTATATTTTCTTATCAGTTGGTCGTGTTGGTTCCACTTCTGAAAATATTACTCAAATTATTGAAAATGTTGAAGAAAATGAAAAACAAGATTTACTTTTAGATATTTTAACTTTAGAAGCAAACAGTGAAGAAGAACAAGGTTTAACTCTTGTATTCGTCGAAACCAGAAGACAAGCTGAAAACATTGCAAACTTTTTATATGATAATAACTTCCCAGCTACTGCTATTCATGGTGATCGTTCTCAACATGAAAGAGAAGTTGCTTTAAAGAAATTCCGTACTGGTATTACTCCAGTTATGGTTGCTACAGCAGTAGCTGCAAGAGGTCTTGATATTCCAAATGTTAAGCATGTTATTAACTTTGATTTACCATCAGATATTGATGATTACGTTCATCGTATTGGTCGTACTGGTCGTGCTGGTAATGTTGGTAAAGCCACTGCTTTCTTCAATATGACTCACGATAAGAACATCCTAAAGGAATTAATTGATTTATTAGAAGAAGCTAAACAAAAGGTTCCAGACTTCTTATATCAATATAGATATGAAGTTGAACAACAACGTCAAATGAAAATGATGAATAACAACCGTAAGTTTAGAAACTACAAGAATAATAACAATATGTATGGAAGATTTGGTGGTGTTGATCATCGTAAAGAATTCTCAAATACTAGATATAATTCAAATTCAGGCAATGCTCAAATGGCTCCACCAATGGGTATGCCATATGGTTATGGATATAATAGTGGATATGTTACTACTGCAAACAATGGTGCAAGCAGCTGGTTCTAGATTTAAAATATTAATTTATTGAAATTATTAAACACAATTACATTATATATATAATATTAAAATTATTATGGAGGAAATATTTATTAGGGAAAGTACAAAAGGCTGTATATAAAAAATAAAAAAGAAGGGAATTTAATATTTTAATCTTTTTTTAATTTAAATAGAAGTCTTTTTTTTTAAAAAAAAAATAGTTATCAATTTTTTAAAAACAAATATAAACGCATAAAAAAAAAGATAAGAAATTAAAAAAAAAGTTAAAGAATTAAATTAAGGCATACATAATAAAAGTTTTTTTTTTTAAAATTAAAATTAATATCGTAATTATATAAATAATTATATTAATGATTAAAAATAAAATCTTTTTTTTATTTATTTATTTTTAAAATTTAATTTATTTTTAAACAAGTCTAGAAAAGGAGAAAATAATTGAAAAAAGAAAAATGGAGAGTAAAAAAAAATGAGATTTCATTCGAAATACTCTTTTTGGTTATTTTTCTTATTCATTTATTTATAATATAAATATTTTATTAATAAGGTATAAATATTAAAAAAAAAAAAAAAAAAAGGAAATACTAAAAAATTAAAAATATTACAAAATAATAATATAAATAATATGAATGAATCAAATTTAAATTCAATTTCAAATTCCAAAAAAAAAAAAAAAAAAAAAAAAAAAAAAAAAAAAAAAAAAAAAAAAAAATAGGAACAAATATATATTTTTATTAAACTAAACATTAATCTGAAATATTTATTATTTTTTTTTAATAGAAAAAACTAACGAAAACTTTAATTTAATTCTTAATATATATAAATATTAATTTTTATTTTTTTTTTATTTATTTTTCTTTCATAATAAAATTCATCAACATAATTTATATTACCTTATAAACATATTAATAATCGTCAAAACATAAACATAATATATTTAATTAGAATTTATATTCAACTTAGAAAGTAACATAAATTATTTATTTCAAATAATATTATATATATATTTATTTTTTTTTTTTTTTTATTTTTTATTTTTTTTTTTAAAGAAAAAATAAAGATTAAATTTATAAATTTTTTTAATTAAATAAAAAAATTTAAAAGAAAATGTAAATAAAACGATGTATGTGTAATTTAATTTATTATTTTTATTATATTATTATTTTTATATATTAATGTAATTAAAGGTCTGTTTTTTTTTTTTTTTTTTTTTTTAATTTTTTGGAAGAAGTTATTTTTAATATATTCAATAATAAATGTGTAAATATAGGAATTAAACTTCTTAATTTTGTTCAATCCTATTCTTATGAAGATCTATTATTTCATTTTAAAATGCGCTCTATTTCTTAGTTTTTTTTTTTTACCATTAACTTTTAAAACACATTTTACAATTCTTTTAAAAAAAAAAAAAAAAAAAAAAAAAACATATTAAGAGTATTCAATTCAATATTTAATTAATACTACTTTGTTAGGATGTATTGGTTCATTTTTATAATATCAAAAAAAAAAAAAAAAAAAAAAAAAAAGAAATAAATTAAGGAATGTTTTGTCTTGTAAAAGTTATAAGTCCTTGTGCATTTTATCGAGACCTTCATACTTTTCAAAATTTAATTGCATTATAAACGAATCTTTTTAAATATATTCTAAATATTATTCATGTTGTCATGTTGTGATGAAGTAAAATAAGAAAATTGACTTATTTGTAGATTTGTAAAAAAAAAAAAAAAAATCAATATATTTATTAATATGTTCTTTATTTGTGGGACATTAGTTTTAGAGGAACAATAAATCAATACTAAGAAATAAGAATATTAATCCTTTAACAAAAATATTAATCATTTTTTTTCCATAAAAATAAATCATCTGATATTTCTTTTCTCATAATTTGATGATGTGATCGATGAGCATTGAATTATCTTATTTATTAATGTTTTCCTTTCTTTTCTTTTTTCTTTTTTTTTTTTTTTTAAAAAAAAAAAAAAAAATAAGAAAAAAATATTAATGTTGTAGACTTCATAAGTAATATGATTTTTTTTTTTTAGAGAATAGAAATTATTACGAATATATCACAAAAAGTATGTATTTGAGTAAAATATTTTGAATCGTAACAATGTTCTTATTAATTTTTATATTTAGAATTGTAATAGTTTTTACTAAAACGACTACTATTCAAAATGTTATAAAAGAAATGAAAAGTTAACCAAAATTGTAGTAATCCTATTATCATTAAGAAATTTTTGTAAATAAGGGTTTAATGGTTTTTCATGAATATCATTATTATTATAAAACATTAACTAATAATATTATAGTCTAATTAATATACTTAAAGTAGTATATTTAGAATCTTAATATATCATATAACAAATAAATAAATAAAAATAAATAAATAAAAATAAATAAATAAATAAATAAATAAATAAATATTTACAAATTTTTCATAATAGAAAAAAAAAAAAAAGAATTTTTAATTATCAATATATATATATAAATACTATATAAAATCTTGTAATATTATTTAAATTGCTATTTTCATAAAATTAGACTTATATTATTTTTAGTAAAATATGAAATATCTTTCATATAAATAGACCATTCTGGATTAGCATTGATAAGAGTAATTACATCTTCTTTCATTTATATAATTCATGTTAAAGTATAAACATTTAATAAAAGTACTGGAATTTTTATTATTGTTGACTAAACAATTTTTAAAATTAGTTTTAAAATAAATAACTATGATTTATATATTATTTTTTTTTATTGTATATTTGAAATATGAATTAAATTATTAAATTTTGAATAAATAAATGAATGAATGAATAATTAATAAATAAATAAATAAACAAGTAAATAAATAAATATATCATATGTAAATATTATTTTTAATTACATATTGAAACATAATTATATTTTAATTAAAATATTTATTGTTTAAAAAGTTTGGTTATTTTATTTATTATTAATTTCATGTTAATTTAAAAAATATAAAATGAAAATGAAATTTATATTAATGTATATAATAAGCACATATTACATAATATATTATTTTTAATTTATTTATTAATATAATATATTTTATAAAAGAAAAAAAAAATTTTTTTTTAAAAAAATAAAGAAAAATATAAATATAAAAAATAACAAAATTAAAATGAATAATACTACACAGAAAAAAATATTTTAATAATTTAACAATTAATTATTAAAATAAAAAAAAAAAAAAAAAATACTTTTTTATATAGTAAAACTTTAACATTTAAACATTTAAGAGAAATCTTTTTTATTTTTTCAATTTTTTTTTTTTTATAATTTAAAAAAACCTATTATAGTAATTATTAATATATGTATTGATTTTTTAAAAATAATAAAATAAAAAAAATATTAATATTTAAAGAAAAAAAAAATATTTATAATAAAATAAAGAATATTTATAATTGTAAAAAAAGAAAAGAATAATTTTTTTTTTTATTAAAACCAAAACGCAAACACAATCACATATAAAAAAAAAAAAAAAAAAAAACTAAAAACTACTAAAGAAATAATACAAAAATAAAAACAAAATAGCTATAACTAAAATATTAAATAAAAAAAATTAGAAAAAAATAAATCAAAAACAAAATAAAGATAATAATAATAATAAAAAAAAAGTGGAAACAAATAAATAATAAAGTAATTTATTAAAAAAGAAGAAACATTTAAAAGTATAATTTAATCCAAAAATAAATCTTTGAAAAATTTCAGTGTATTTTTAGCAGTAAATATTTAAAAAAAGAAAGATTTATAATATATATTCAAAATGGCGGATAAAAATAAATTAAATCATGATGGTTTATTACAGTTGGAACAACCATTAATTAAGGTAATAATATTAATAATTACTACTACTACTACTAATAATAATATATATGTATTTATTTTTATTTTTATTAATTTTGAACTTTTTATTTAAAACTATTGATATTAAAAAATGTTAAATTAATACTATTAAATTGATTAATAAATTATTTAATTTAACATTAAACATATCAATTACGTCTTTTTATTTTAATGTAAATGAACTATGTTATAAAAAGGCCCCATTAGAACAATTAAAAAAGAATTTCCGTTTATCTCAAAAACATATAGAAAAAGAAATGATGAGATTAAATCAGTCAATAATTGATATAACTACAAAAGAATCTCAGCATAAAATTGATTCACAAGAGGCTAAAAAATTATTAGAAGGTCTTGTTATAAGATTAAAGAGTTTAAAAAAGAAGGTTACTATTGATTAAACAAGTGATATAAATTATATTTTATTGAAATTTAAAATAAATATAAAATTTTATGAAATTTACCTTAATATATTATATTATTATATTAAATTTTTATTTTATCACTAATTAAATATTTTTAAACGAAAAGTTGGAAGAACTTAGAAAAGAAGAGGATAAAGCAATAAGTAGTTCAAAAGTAAGATTAAATCATTTAACTGAATTAACCGAAATTCAAAATGCAGATTCTGATAAATATTATAGATGGAGTAAAACTAGATTAAATAGATATATTGTTGATTATATGCTACGTAATAATTACATTGAAAGTGCAAAATTATTAGCAAAGAACTCTAACATTGAAGTAAATATTATTATTATTATTATTATTATTATTATTATTATTATTATTATTATTATTATTATTATTATTATTATTATTATTATTATTTATCATTATCATTATCATTATCATTATTATATTAACGGGAAAAACAATTTTTATTTAATATTTATATTTTCATTATTATCAATACGTATACATTTATCATTTAGGATTATGTTGATATCGATTTATTTATGCAAGCAAATATAATAGAAGAAGCATTAAGAAATCATAGCTGTACTGAATGCTTGCAATGGTGTAATGAACATCGTTCAAACTTGAAGAAAATTAAAGTAATATTAAATATTCATGCTATATTTTATTTTTATTTTTATATAAAAAATGAATTTTATATAACTATTTATAATAGTATTTATAATAATACTTATTTAATTATTATTATTATTTTTATTATTATTATTACTTTTGTTGTTAATTATTATATAAATAATTGTTATTAATATATTCTTTATTTTTATTTTTATTAATTCAATTTTAATAATTAATTAGAGTAATTTAGAATTT
>JACVTC010000138.1:290000-352500 GCA_016946835.1 Neocallimastix lanati (nom. inval.)
TTATTATAAATAAAAAAATTTATATATATATATATTAATAATATAAATACTATTTTATAGTTTTTTTTCTCTATTTATAATACATTATTTTAATTTATTTTTATATTTTTTTTATAAAATAAAACATATATTAATAATATTTTATTTTTACATTTCTTAATTTAAAGATTCTGAAGATACTCAAGATGAAGAAGAAGAGGTTAAAAGAGAAAATGATGAAGAAAATAAAGAGAAAAATAATTCAGATATTAATGATTTTATAAATGATTTGAATATTAATCGTAATTTGACAAAGTTCGATAGTTATTCTAATATGAAAAGACCAAAACGAAATGATGAACCTATATATAATTTATTACATATTGCTACAATCACCTCCGGCTACTTCCCAGAACTTTCAATAAATCAACCTTGGAATGTAAGAACATTGCAAAGACTAAGAGTTGCAGCAGAACAAAATCATTTAAAACATGCATATGCAAGTGTTATTGCAGAAAAAAGATGTGAATGCATTGTTTGCCCAGTGGCTTCATTTATTACATGCCTACAGGAATATGAGCGTAATGCCTTACCGATGTGTTTCGACACTTCTTTTGATGTTGAAGATAATGTAGATGATATTTATAAACAATCAAAAAATGCTGTTCGAGATCTTATTACCAGTACTTCAGGATTTATGAATATTCCATATGAAGATCTAAGAAATGCATTCATTAATGAAAGAAAATGGGAAATATTTAAAAAGGAAACTGTTGAAGAAGTATGGAATGCTCATAAAGCTAGACAAGAAAGAAAAAGAAATAAGTTCTGGTTTATGAAATAAATATGACAAAACAAAAACAAAAACAAAAACAAAAACAAAAAAAAAAACAAAAAAAAAAAAAAAAGATTATATATAAATATATTACTATAAGGCTTTTTATAACAATATAGATATTATAAGATTGAAAGCATTTTGTACTTTTATGATTCATTATGTTAAAAATATTATTAATTAAATTATTAATTTATATATTTATAAATTGTAATTGAATAATAATATTAGTAGTAAAATTAATAGTAAAATAAAGTATATAATATATAATTGTATAATATAATAGAGACCGAATATATATAGAATACATTTAAAAATATTAAAAAAAATGATAATCTATTAATTAATAAATAATAATAAAAAAAAAAAATAAATAAAGAAAAGAAGAGGTGTTTAGAAAATCGTTTAATCTTTATTTATTAAAAAAAAAAATTATAAAATATATGGTAATAAAAAACATTAAAAATTTTAAGTATTTATTATAGTAAATCTTTATTAATAATTGTTATATATTTTTTATTTAATTAAAGGTAAAAGGTATTATATTTTTATTATAATGTTAAATTGGAGAAAGATGACTTTTATAATATATATATATATATATTTTTTTTTTTTTTTTTTTTTTAAAATATTTTTTATAAATAATAAAATTTCAACAATGAAATTTCATGAAAATTATGTATCATTTTTATTTAATCTACTCAAAACAAAGCTTCTTAATAATGTTTCCATATAATATTTGATTTGATTTAATATAACGGACTAATTTAAATACAAAGTTTAGCTATAATTAAATTCAGCTCATTATTATGAAAAAATATGATTTTAAATATTTATATATTGTAAATAATTAAATATGTGAAATATTTGAATATTAACTTTTAATAATATTTAATTTATTATACATATATATATATATATATACATATTTTTTTTTTTTTTTTTTTTTTTTTTGAATATATATTTACGAATTATATGTATATTATAAAATTTTAAAAAATTAAATATTTAATAAAAAGCTTTTATTATAGTTACTTAAAATAATATATATTTATTTATTCTTTTTGATTATAATACTAAATAATAATATATTTTTAAAAATAAAGATATATATATAGGTTTATAATTCATAATATATAAATTAATATAATTGATTGGATAAAATCTAAAAATATTTATCTTTTTTTTTTTTTTATTGTATATTTTTTTTAACAAGGTTTTAAATTTTTTTTTTTTTTTTTTTTATTTTAACCAAATTCAATAATAATAATAATAATAATAATAATAATAATAATAATAATAATAATAATAATAATAAGTTAAAAAAAAAAAAAAAAATGAAAAATCAAACACATTTTAAGCAAGTAGTTACTAGACTTGTTATAAAATTATCACCATGTTTTACTTCGGAACCACGTAAAGGGGTTGAAGAATATTTAAAAAAATTATTAATGAGGTATTAATAAAATTATAAAAGAAAATTCACAAAAAATAATGCCTTTTTTTATACATAATAAGTTATAACTCATTTATAATGAATGTTATATTAAACAAATGGGATATATTTAGTCATAATAGAGTTTTATATATATATATTATTTAATAAATTAATTCAAAAATTTAAATTTTAAAATCTAAATTTCAAGAAAAAAAAAAAAAAGAAAATATATATATATAACATTTATCTATAAAAATATATTTATTTTTTTATTATTATTATTTTTTTTAATATATTATACATTTCAAATTTTAATATTTTTTGACTTTAATATTTTTTATATTATTATTAATTAATGTTTCTTATATTTTTATATAAAAAGATATGTTCCGGAATTTGATGGTATTGTCATTGGTTATACCAATATTCAATTCTTACAAAAGAATGCAGATATTTTATTTGATTCTCCATATTTTAGTGTTAAAGTTGGTGTCATTTTCAATTTATTCTCACCAAAAAAGAATTTAGAAATTGGTAAGTATGATTAATAATAGTTTATGAATATAAATTTTTACTATTAAATATTACTATAGTATATCTAATAAAAATAATGGATAATTATATCATTTTTATTTTATTTATAATAATATTATTGTAGTTGGTAAAGTTAATAAAGTCTCTGCTGATCACATTGGTTTGCTTTTATATGGTGTAGTTAACGCTTCAATTCCTTCCGATAAAATCAGAAAGAAGAATTTCAAATGGGATGAAAATTCATTTGCTTGGAAGGAAACATTTGGAGATAGAAGAAAGATTTGTAATGGTTGTGTTTTGAGATTTACTATTGTTGAGTATGTTTTTTTTTTTTTTTTTTTTTTTTTTATGTAAATCAATTGTACAAAATATAATAATAATAATTAATATATTTAAATAAAAAAATATTTTCTGTATAAATTACAATTAGTAATTAAAATAATTTAAAATATTTTTAATTTATTAATAAATATATATAATTCTATTTAATATATTATTATAATATTATATTATTATTTTTTATAAAATATATTTAATTAAAAACAATAATACATACAACTAATAATAAAATAGCGTTTTAAAAGCTAACGATATGCTAACAGTAATTGGTTCATTATTAGAAAAACCAAAGGAAACTGGTATCATCAAGGAAGGTGAAGATGAAACAGAACCAATGAAAATGGATATTGACGAAACAAAGAATACAACGGCTCCAGCTAAAAATAATAAGATTGTTTGGGACGATGATGATGATGATGATGAAGCAGGTGAAGAAGAAGAAGAGGAAGAGGAAGATGATAGTAATAATAATGATAGTGATGCATCTACCGAAGAAAGTGATGATAATGATGATTAAACAAATTAATTTATTTTAAAAAAAAATAATAAAGATAAAAAGTTTTTTTTTTTCTTATCAATTCATCATCAACATCTTTCATTTATTTTGCTTTGTATACCAAATATATATTTTTATATAAAATTTTTATTTTAAAGAAGAAAAGACAAAATTTTATTTAATTTAAACTATTATTATATTTAATTCTTTTTTATTTCAAATTTATAATTATTATTATTTTTTATTTTTTATTTATTTATTTATTATTATTTTTTTTTTTTTATATTTATAACAAAGAAAATAAACTATACATAGACAACACCAATTAAAAGAAAAAAAAAAAAAAATAGTAATAGTAATAATAATAATAATAATAATAATAATAATTTATATAATTGAAATAAATATATTTGTGTAATTTTAATTCGTAATAATTTATTTTAATAAAAATAAAACATAAAATATAGAGTATAGAAAATAAATAAATAAAAAAAAAATACTTTAATTTATTTCAACTTTTAAAGTATTCATTATTTTTAATTATATTATTATTATTCTAAAATTATTGCTATTACGACATCATGAATTTTGTTATTACAATGAATAGTATCAAAAAATTTATAAATATTTATAAAAATTATAAAGATTGAAAAGAATGTATATAAAGATAAAGAAAAAGTTTAAGAAGAAAAGAAAAAAAAAAAAAAAAAAAAAAAAAAAAAAATCTTAAACTGTTTTTAACATGTTTCATAACGAGTGTGACCAGATGAAATATATTTTGTCGGTACTAAAGCATTATCACTGAAACATCTGGCCATACCTTTAAGATGATTCATATCTATAGCATTATTTTGATAAGGTCTGTATTCACGGAAAACTGGCTTATTTCCAAGTTGATTCTTTATTTTTCTTAATTTTCTTATTTTATTGGATACATAGTTATGAGAATAAATTTCTATTCCAACAATTTTTAAAATATTGTTAAATCGTATATAACCACCCTTTTGAACTAAATAAATATTATTATAATTGTTTAATATATATATAAATATAATATATAAATAAAAATATAAATATAAATATAAATATAAATATAAATATAAATATAAATATAAATATATATATAAATATAAATATAAATATATAAATATAGATATATTAAGTTAATGTCCATATTTTTTTTTTTTTTTTTTTTTTATTAATCATTATTTTATATATATATATAATTTTTATTAATAATTATTTACATGATTCAACTCTATCATTATCCACAATATCGTCAAAATCTTTTTTTAATTGTTTAATTGCATTATCGAGATTTGGTACTTTGAACCCTAAAAAAAAATTACATTAATAAATACAATATAATAAAATAATAATAATAATAAGGTACAATTTAATAAAATATAATTTAATAAGAAATCTTTGATTAAAAATTACAGATTAATATTAAAAGAGAGAAAAAAAAAAATGTATATATATATATATATTTACCTATAGCTACTAAATTAAATTTAGTAAGAGCAAAACTAGAAGTTGGTTTATATTCTTGAGTTTTATGAATTAAACATAAAGTACATTTTCTATTTCGATCTTTATCACCAAGCCAATAATATTGTTGTCTTGTTAAACCTACATAATATATATGTATGTTTTATATTCATATATATTATTATTATTATTATTATTATTATTATTATTATTATTATTATTATTATTATTATTATTATTATTATTATTATTATTATTATTATTATTATTATTATTATTATTATTATTATTATTATTATTATTATTATTATTATTATTATTATTATTATTATTATTATTATTATTATTATTATTATTATTATTATTATTATTATTATTATTATTATTATTATTATTATAATTGCTTTTTTTTTTAATAAGTATAAAAGAATTTTATATTCTTTAATATAAATCAACAAAATTTTCACTTTCATTAATAATAATAATTACCAAATGTAATATCTTCATAATCTAAGATTTTAATACCCTTTCGTTTCACTTTTTGATTTTCACTTGATCTTCCTGTGCTTCTATAAGTATTACTTGGTTTAGAAATATTTTTGGTTGAATTTTCCAAAGAATCCTCATCACCAGTATCAACTACCTTACTTGTTTTACTTTCGGTATTTTTTTTATTAGAACTTTTATTACCACCATACCTCATAAGAGAAGCTTGAATAGCTGCTACAGCTTCTTGTGCCGGTGTTAAAAATCTATTTCTTGATCTTTGTTCTACCGAAAAAATACTTTGTAAATATTCTGAAATAACACCTGCTTGAGGAATAGGCAAAGCATAATAACCAAGTTTTGAAAACCACTATTGAGAGAAAAAATAAAAAATAAAAAATAAAAAATAAAAAATAAAAATAAAAAATAAAAATAAAAAAAAAAAAATAAAAATAAAAAAAAAAAAAAAAAAAAATGAAATGAAATATAATAAAATTTATTATTATCAAATTAATATTAATATAATCAATTTTATTACATTATTACATTATATTAAATAATATTATTGATATATATTATTTACTTGAACTGAAAGTAAATGTTCATTTAAATATTGACTTGGGAATTCCATTATTCTTATTTCAATATCATTTGGATCCTTGTATATGATATATTTGATACCATTACTTTCTTGAAGTGGAATATAACTTTTTATACCTTAAATTGTTTTTTATCATTTATTTTATTTTATTTCATTTCATTTTATTTATTTATTTATTTATTTATTTATTTATTTATTTTTTTTAAAAAAAAAATAAAAAATATTTCATAAATTTATAAAAAAAATAAAAAAAAAAAAAAAGTTAATATAATAAACCGAAATAAATTGTGATATATTTATTTATATAATCATTTTTATAATATAAATATATAAAAATATCATTATTGGTAATAATAATAGTTAATACTGAAATTAAAGGAAAAGTATTAATATTTATTATTAATAATAGTATATTATTATTAATTTTTTTTTTTTTTTTTTTTTTTTTATAATTTCTATTATAATACATTACCTCTTTGATCCAGTCTTTTTATTAATCTTTCAATAAAGTGAACATAAATTAAAAGATATTCCTCTGATAATCGAACTTTTTTATCTTTTCCATTAATTTCATCAAGCAATGTCTCTTTTTTTTCCATTGTCTAAATATTTTAAAAATAAATTATATATATGTTTATATGTATGTGTAAATTATTAACATTTTTATTCTATTAACCTTCTTAATATCTTATTTCATGATATTATAAAAAAAATTTTTTTTTAAAAAAAAAAAAAAAACTATTTTATAGTACATTATAATCAAATATAAGCTGAACATTATCACATTCATCTTTTTCCGAGAGAATAACATTTTTATAAATAAAACAAAGAGTACAATCATCACTATAATCTTTTTTTTTCTTAAATTCAAGAGACATTCCAATACTTTCATAAAAGTTTATTGTTTTTTCAACATCTAATTGATATATCAATATTTAATTATTGAAAAGTAAATATAATATATTTATACACACAAATAATTTAAATATATGATATTACAAAGATTAATTAAAAATATATAAATATACTGTGATAATATTATTTTATTTTTATTTTTTTTTTTTTATCTCATAACATACTGTAGCAACGAAATCGAAGCCATTTTAATTGTACTTGCCCAATTCCTACTATCTTTTTTCTTTTTGGTTTAGCAACAATTTGAGTGTTTAAATTATTATATTCTCCATTCATTTTTATATTAAATATATATCAAAATAAAAAAACACTATATCTATAATTATTTTTTCGGTTTTTTTTTTTTTTTTTTTTTTATTATTATTATTATTATTATTATTATTACACTAAAATATTATATTAATTATCTGGAAATTAATAATTAATATAGACTTTATATCTTCCTTTTATTAAAATATAAAAAAAAAAATTTTTTTGTGTTATACTAAATTAAAATTTTATTAATATAAAAAAAAAATAAAATAAAATAAAATAAAATTTTAATTGTTTATTAACATAAAATAAATAAATAAAAAAATAATAATAATAAAAATAAAATAAAATAAAAAAAATATATTCAAAATTTAAAATTTTAAAAAAAAAAAAATTCTTTTTTTTTGTTTTTAAAAATTTCACGATATTTTCAGATGTTTAATTAAATATTATGTAAAAAAATCATACATTATTTTAATTTTTATAAAATATTATATTATATATATTTTACAATATATTATTATGATTGGATATTAACCTTTTTACTTATTTTTTTTAAAGAAAAAAGAATTAGAATTAATTATCTAAAAACTACGAAGTTAATAAAATAAGTGTATATAAAATGGCTACAAATTTACAAAATTTTGATGCTGAAAATGCTGATAACCTTCCAGAAATTGAAAAACAAGTAAATATTTATTTTAAAAATTAGTACAAATTTTTAATTAATAATATAATTTTATAATTTCTTTTTTCTTCCTTTTTTACTTAATTTATTTCGTTTCTATGAAAATGTTAAATTTATGTTTATAAAATATATTAATAATGAAAAAAAAAAAAAAAAAAAAAAAAAAAGTATATATAAATAGATATAGATATCCATAAAAAATAATAAATAAATTAATTATTAATTCTTTTAAAAATATTACTCTTATTTTTATCATTATTAAATAAAATTAAATATTCCAAACCAATAAATAATTAATAATTTCAAAAAGTGGGCTGTTAAAGCTACCCATCATGCCGAAACTTATTGGAAATTAATTACTTCCATTCCAGGTTCTAAATTACGTTTAACTCCGTATATATCATAAAATTATTATTATTATATATATAATATAAATAAATAAGGAAAAAAAAAAAAAAAAATTATAATTATACTAATAAATAAAAAATTTTGATTACATATATATTATTATTATTATTAATTGTAATAATAGATGTGATGATGAAATTTATGCCGGTAATTAACAAATTTAATGATATTTATTAATTCAAAATTTAAATATATTGAAAATTTTTTATTTGTAATACATGTTTTTAGCTTTCCTTGTTACTTTTCCAAATTTCAATATTAAAAATATTGACGAAGATTACTTTAAATCTGAAAAGAGTAAAGCTAAATGGAGAGAATTCCATAGAGGTCTTGAAAACAAAGTAGAAGACCACAATTTCGGTACTTTATTACGTAAAAGATATGATGGTGAATATGGTCCAGACAATGGTCTTTTTGGTATATATATATTATAATATTTTATTTTACATAATTATTTATTAATTTTTTTTTAATTATTATAAAAATATAAAAAGTATAATAATTTTATAATATTTTTAATAATCTAATATTAATTATTATTATTATTATTATTGTTATTATTATTATTATTATTATTATTATTATTATTATTATTATTATTTTGTTATAATATTACATATTTATTTAAATTAAATATAATATATATGTATATATATGTATTAACAATAAAACCATAAAAGCCACTCGTCTTCAATTTTATGCTATTGAAATTGCTCGTAATAAACAAGGATTAAATGATATGCACTGCAAAAAGAATTAAATTCATTTTATACCTATCTTATAATTATTATTAATTAATTCAAACCCAAAGTTATATATATATATAAAAAAATAACAATATCAATAATAAATATAATTATAATTATTATCTATTAAATTTCAAATATAAAATAAATAGAATATAATTATTTTATAATAATCCAAATAATTTATTATAATACAGGACAAATAATAAAAATAATAATTATCTAAATTAGTATTTTAACCTTTATTTAATAAGAAAAAAAAAAAAAAAAAAAAAAAATAATAGAAATATACCTTAATTTATATCTTTATTAAATTTCATACATATAATAATATAAATAAATAAATAAAATAGTAAATAAATAAAATTACACAAAAAAAATTCATTCCATTTTATGTTTGCTTTTTTTTTTTTTATTTTTATTTTTATAAACATGGCAATGTTAATAAAAAATGATTAAATTTTAATTACTATTGAAAATGTTTTTGATATTAATTTTTATTTTTATTATTTATTTTTTAATATTTTAATTTTTATATTTATTTTTAATTTTTATATTTATTTTTTCTTAATTATTTTAAAATATATATCTATAATATGATATTATACTATTAATTATTGATATTTTTATATATATATATATATACTAAACTTTTATAATATTTGTTATATTATTAATATAATTAATTTTATTATGGTAATTAATATTTATTACTATTGTAATTATTAATTAGCTTCTAAATTCAATTACATATTGTTAATTGAATTTATTCTTCCTCTTCATCCCCCTCTTCTAATGCTTTTTCCATAATTTTTATTCTAATTAATGCTTTCTTTGCTAAATCTTTTCTTCCATATTTTTTAAAGGCAATTGCCATCATTCTGGTATTTGCAATAGAATCGTTAAGTTGTTGAACATAGTCTAATATTTACATATATATTATTTATATTTTTATGTTTGTTTATGAATACAAATTAAACAAACAAACAAAAAAAAAAAAAAAAAAAAAAAAATGTAATAAGTAACAATTTATTTATTTTGTTATTTTGATTTTAAATTCTTTATATATAAATAAATATTTAAACTAAAAACATGATATAATATATATAAAATAAAATATAAAACTGAGCTAACCTTCAATCGAAATTATTCCACTTTGAATATTTGTAACAATAATTTGAATTTGTAAATTAACAGCTTCCAATTTATTGTTTAATTCATCATAAGTTGGTAACTTTTTAATTTTGGCTTCAGCAACTTGCTTTTGTAAAATACTTTGCTCATTTTCTAAAACTTCATTAGAAACTATTTTTGTAGGGCTATTTATGATTTATTAATTATTAATTATTAATTATTATAAATTATTATTCATTATTCATTATTCATTATTCATCATTGTTATCGTTATTATTTATTTATTTATTTATTTATTTATTTATTTATGATTCAATATTAATTTTTTTATTTTTATTATCATTACTTAATATTATTATTATTTAAATATTACTAATTTCAAATTAATTTATTTATGATTATAAATACTTACTCTTCAAATTGTTCTATTAATTTTTCTAACTCTTCATTAGCCTTAGAAACAGATGGTGATTTTGATGGTTTTTGAACAGATGATTTAACGCTGGGTGATTTAACGGATGCTGCTTGAGAACCATGTACAGGATGTACAGGGTTTGTTGATACAGGTCTTTTTCCATTATTCACATTATTAGAAAGATTTTGTATCGATACAGATGATTGGTTTATTGATGGTGATGAATGATTTGATGAGGATGGGGATTGATAGTGAGTCGATGATTCTCTAGCTGGTACAGACGGTCTTGAAGCTGTTTGTAATTTCTGTTGTGCTTGAATAGATGGTTTGTTTACTTGTGATGGCAATTGTGATTGTGATTGTTGTTTTTGTTGTGATGGTTTATTGCTGGGAGTAGCTGTCATATCTAAAATTGCCCATTTTTCTGTTTTTGTTATATATTCATGTTCAGTTAATGGCATATGAAGTCTAACTTTAATATCAAGTTTACTATTTAATATTTTTCTTGGGTTATTTGGATCACATAACTTTTTTTTTTTTTGTTCGTTTATTTGTTTATTCATTTGTTAAAAAAATATATATTTAAGTAAATAAATATAAATAATAAAAATAATAAATTAAATTATTATTCTAACTATATAATTAATTTTTTAAAATAAAATATTTATAAATATCATACATTAACAGAGAAATTAAGTTCACTATTAGTTGATAATTTATTTATTTTTATAGTAGCTTTTCCAATTGAAATATTTCTACGTAAGAAACCCTTAACATGGAATACTTCAAATACTAATTTTTTCTTTTCTATATATCTTAAGAACGCTTTACCTCTATTAATCTTAATTTTTCTTTTAAAGTTGAATTCTATCATAACATCAAAATAAAAATAATAATAATAATAATAATAATAATAATAATAATAATAATAATAATAATAATAATAATAATAATAATAATAATAATAATAATAATAATAATAATAATAATAATAATAATAATAATAATAATAATAATAATAATAATAATAATAATAATAATAATAATAATAATAATAATAATAATAATAATAATAATAATAATAATAATGAAAATTATAATAAATATTATATAAATAAAATATTGTATATTGTAAATATAATATAATAAATATAACAATATTATTAATGATAATAATAAATTAATTAATTATATTTATTGAATAATTTTTGTAATTATTAGTTTTATATATATATATAATTTAATATTGTCTATTTTATATAGCTATTTTTACCTGGATTACTAGTATTATTAACAGTTTTTGTTTGGAAAATTTCAGCATTTTCATCTGTTGGATAATGTGAATTACATACGACATAACTATTAAATGAACCTGTTTTAACTTCTTTTGAACATAAATCAGTAGCTTTTATAATACTAATTTCCATTTCTGATATATCAATATCTTCATGAAGATTCTCAACAACATAATCAACACTTTCATATAAGAAGTTTGGAATTTCCACATCACCTAAAACATTAACATTTGATTTTAATATCTTTATACTTTCAATAGATTCATTTAAGAGTTTCTTTATTTTATAAAGACGTAATGCTTCTTGCTTATTTTCTTTACTATAATAAATTTTAATAGCAAGATCACATTTTGTCAATTGTTTTTTAATCTTAGTTTCAATTTCTGTGTAAAATTTAATAGCCTGAGTTCCATTCTTAAATTTCTTTCCTGTGCCTCTAACATTTGGAAGAGAAAACGCTGAGTTTGGATGAGACTTCTTTGGTGCAGCTGGATTTAACGATTGATTAGAAGAATTTCTTGAATTATTTAAATTTTGACTTTGACCTTGAGGTAATTTTGATAATTGTGAAGACTTTACAGAATTAATAGAACTTTTTGGATTATTACTATTTAAACTGTGAGAAGATCCATTTGAATTGGATTGAGTAGAAGACCTTGAAAGACTTTCAGGTACTTCAAAGTCATTTGGTAATCTTCCTGTTAATTTAACAACTTCAATTGCAGCCTTTATAGACTTATATTTATTAAGAGAAGTAAATGCTTCTGATTTTTTACCTTGTCTGTTTAAAACAACTGCATTTGTTTTATATTCATTTTCACGTTCATTTAATACCTTCAAAAGTTCCATTTTATTCATATTTGCATATGGAGATATTTTTTGAGGAGGTTGTATTTGTGGTTTTGGTTTTTGTTGTTGTGGTAGTGGTGGTCTATTATTTATATTATCTCTAATAATTGTATTATTAGCTTCATCGAAACTAATATCATAATTAATAATACTATTATTCATATTAATTGAATCATCAGAATAAAATTCGTTATTATTCATATTATTCATTGGATAATCCATACCATTCACTCTTCCCATATTATCATTAATATTCATATTATTCATATTATTCATTCTTCCTATATTATTATTCATATTCATATGATTCATATGATTCATATTATTCATATTATTCATATTATTCATATTATTCATATTATTCATATTATTCATATTATTCATATTATTCATATTATTCATTCTTCCTATATTATTCATATTATTCATATTATTCATATTATTCATATTATTCATATGATTCATATTATTCATTCTTCCCAAATTATTATTTATATTGAGATTATTCATATTATTGTTCATATTCATGTCACCTTTATTATTGTTCATTCTATCCACATTATTCATATTATTGTTCATATTTATATTATCTCTATTACTGTTCATATGATTATTCATATTATTAATTATTGGAATTTCAGGGAAACTTATTTCTAATTCTTGTGATTGTGATTGTTGTGATTGTGGTGGTTGTAATTGTGGTGGTTGTGGTTGTGGTTTTGATTGTTGAGGTTGTGGTGGTTGTGGTAGTTTACTGTTCATATGATTATTCATATTATTAATTATTGGAATTTCAGGAAAACTTATTTCTAGTTCTTGTGGTGGTGATTGTTGTGATTGTGTTGGCTGTGTTGGCTTTAGTGTTTGTAGTTTGAGTTGTTGAGGTTGTAATTGTGATTGTGATTGTGATTGTGATTGTGATTGTGATTGTGATTGTGATTGTTGAGATTGTGGTAATTGTGGTTGTGGTAGTGGTTTTGATTGTTGAGGTTGTGGTGGTACATCTAATATCTCATCTTTTGGTGCTTTATTTAATATTTTAATTAGCTCTTCATCATAAGCAGCTAAATCTTCATCATCATCTATATCAACTTCTATATCATCAATGTTACCAAAATCAATATCAAAATCTGCACCTAAACCTAAATTAGCTCCATTAACCTTCATTTTTCCATTAATTTTTGTTTCATCTATTTCTTCTTCTTCGTCATCTTCGACATCTTCCTCTCCTTCATTTTCATTATTATTTAATAATTGTTGTGGTTGTGGTTGCTGCTGCGATTGTTTAGGTTGATTTTCTTTAATATTATTTTCATCTAATGCTTTTTGATTGCTATTTCCTATAACTTGCTTTTTCTTCTCTTGATTTAATTGTGAAAATCTTTCTCTTAATGTCTTCATATTATCCATTGCCTTTTTAGCACCTTGAATATCTTTTTGCTTTAATTTGGCATCAGCTAACTTTCGCTCTTCTTCAATATACTTTTCTAAACGTACTAAATCTTGGCATTTCATCTTTTCTTCAAATGAAATTCCATCATTATTAATATTACTATTATTATTTATATTATTATTGCTTTGAGAAACAGCTGACTGCAATCTCTTTGGTCTTGGTGGTAATTGTTTTCCACCAACATTAATACCCATACTTTGTAAAAGTTCATTACTTTCCGAATCATCTACTTCAATATTTTCATTATATATATTATTAATACTACCGATATTACTTATATCTGGAATTGGACCCTTACCACTAGTATTTTTTAATTGTACAGGTGTAATTTTCTTTTGTTTGAAATTTGGTTGAGTCATTGTTGATTCCAAAATATCATCTTTCAAAACTTCACTACTCATTAAACTTTTTAATTCTGGAATATCATCAACATCATTATTTCCAGAATTATTTAATATTTTATTTCCTTTACCCCCCGTAATTAAATTGAGTTCATTCTATTAAATTAATATTATTTAATATTATATAATTTTAATAATTATATAAACATTTAAATTATTTATTACATTAATATATTATATATATAACAAACAAAAAAAAATATATATATATATATATTAATTTATAATAAATATAATTAATAATATTTACTAATAATTCCGGGTCATTTAAATCGTCATCTTTAATATCAATATTATCAATATCATCAATATTAATAGTATTAATGTTAAATTTTGAACTTTGATTTACTGAATCATTAAGTGCTTCCATTAATTTTTTTTCGTCCATAGCAAAATTTTCCAACCCAAGTTCTTCCTCTAATGACATTTTATTATTTTCAGGAATCGTAGTACCAATTTCTTTCATAAGCTTTTGATATTCACCCTAAGTATAAAAATTTAAAATATATATATATATTTAAATAAAAAAAAAAAAAAAAAAAAAAAACATATATATATACATCCGTAATTATGTATTAATAATAATAAAAATTAAAGTTCATTAAATATTGAATTAAAAATTAAAAATTAAATAACAAATAAATAAATATAAAAAGATTAATTACTACTTTTAATCATTACTATTTATATATACATATAACACTTACAATTAAATCTTTATCTTTCATATCAGCATCAGATAAACCAAAATTATTCAAATTTGGCATAGTAAATTCTGGTTGCTTAGACTTTTTCTTATTTCTTCCAAACATTTTTAATATTATTATTTAATCTAATTAAAATTTTTTATTTATTTATTTATTTAGTTTTTTTTTTTTTTTTTTTATAAAAGTTAAATTAACTTTTATAAATGTTTAATGATAATAAGCAAAATAATTTAAAAGAAAAACAATTTTACACTTCTTCACTATTTATATTTTTGGTTTTTTTAATTGTTGTTTTTATCTTGAAATTAATTTTATTTCACTTATTGAATTCAAATTTGTATATAGGGTTATTTGATAATATAAATATGAAAAAGAAAAGAAAAAAAATAAATATTTATTTATTTAATTTTATAATAAAACTTATTTTGGATTCAATTACTAATAAAATAATATTTTTATTCAAATATAATGTTACTGTTAAAATAAAAATCAAGAATTGACAATAATTAAATAATAGTATAAATATTAATATAAATAAATTATTACTATATTTATATTTCTTTATAAAATTTTTTACTTTATTCTTGTTTTTTTTTTTTTTTTTTTTTTGATGATTTTATGTCTAAATTTTTTTTGTTCTTTTTTTTTCAGATAAATAAAAGAATTACAAACCGAAATTGAGAAAAAAAAAATATAAAGAATAAGATTTTAAAAAAAATATATTAAAATAAAATTTTAATTAATATTTAATATATTACAATATATAGCTTTATATATTATTTAATTTATTGAATCTGATGCTTATTAATGAAAAAAAATTTGGAATAATATCAAAAAAAAAAAAAAATTGTTTAATTAAAATTAAATTTAGAATTCTAATTTAATAATTCCCTGCTTCTTTTTTTCTATATGACTTTTATTTTTTTAAGAGGTTTTTAAAAGTTATTAGATTTACTAATAAAATCTTATTAATAAACTTCAATCTTTTCAAAAAAAAAAAAAAAAAAATATATATATATATATATACCCTTAAATAAAAAATATGTTTCAATAAAAATGTTAATAATATTAATAGAAATTAATAATGTTATGTTTTACAAATATAATTATTTTTTTATGCTTTATTTAATTGTTTTATTTTATTTTCCTTACGTTATAATATTAAACATAATAAAAATGATTTTTGTTTATTTTTTTTTTTTTTTTTTTATTATTCTAATTAATTTGTATAAAAAAATTTTTTTAAAATCTTTTAAAATTTATAGAAATAAATAAATAAACCACTTTAATTTTTAAATAACAGTAATAATAATATTTTTTATAAAAGAATTGAAACTAATTATTCATTTTAAAAAATAACAATATATATTAAAAAAAATTTTTTTTTAAAATTCATTTTCACATTTAACAACTATTACATTATTAAATAATATTTCACTCCTTTTTTTTTTTTTTTTATCCTTTTAATTTCAAAATATTTAAAAATTTTAAAAAATTAGTATGGTCGTACAAAAAAATTGAATATTTAAATATTTTAGTAAATCTCTATTACATTATTAAAAAATACAAACAAAATGTTTATTTTGTAATAAAAGCCTCATATTTTATAGTTTTTTCCTTTTTAGTTTTACAAGGTGGCATGGAAATTTTTATTCATAGTAATAATAATACCAAATAGTTTTTAGATAATTGTAAAATAATATATATGTCAATAAATAATATAAAATCAATAAAAATAATTATTAATGATTATTTATTAACATATTATTATTATTTATTATTATTTATAACAAATAAAGTATTGAATTTTATTATTGTTTATTTATAATTATTATTATTATTATTATTATTATTATTATTATTATTATTATTATTATTATTATTATTATTATTATTATTATTATTATTATTATTATTATTATTATTATTATTATTATTATTATTATTATTATTATTATTATTATTATTATTATTATTATTATTATTATTATTATTATTATTATTATTATTATTATTATTATTATTATTATTATTATTATTATTATTATTATTATTATTATTATTATTATTATTATTATTTTGGATTATTATAAAAAAAAAAAAAAGATAATAAGCCAAGTATTTACATATGTTTTATATTTGTTATTTTAAATGATCAATGATATATATTTTAAAAATTTATTTGCCATGTTTCTCTTTTTATATTAAAATAAAATAAAATATAATGTTTATATATTTATATATATTTATACATATATATCTATATTTTATTTTTAATTCTTTTAAACTTTTTTTAAAATATATTGAATTTATTAGTTATATATCTATATATTATACTATATTTATATATTTATATAATAAATTTTTCTCTAAAAAATATCCTTTTTTTTTTTTTTTTTTTTTTTTATATACTTTTTAATTAGTATTTCTTAATTAAGAGGAGATAATGTTATTATTAACAATATTCCATTAATAATAATAATTCTTATTTGTATTATAAGAATAAATAAATTAAATAAAAGTGATAACTAAAAATTTTTAGGAATTAAAAAAGTATTATTAAATATATAATAATAAATTATATTAAAATTCATTTGATTCTTATTATTGATAAAATTTAGGAATCAAAAACTAAAGAGTATTTTATCATATTAGTATCACAGAAAAAAAAATAATAAATAAATAAATATTTATATATATGTAGATAAAGCAAAAGAATATATATATATATATTTCAAAATTTTAGCTATTTTCAAAAAAAAAAAAAAAATAAATAAATAAATATGAAGTTTATTTTAAATAAAAATATTTTAGGTATTTCATATAATAATTAACAAATTCTGAAATTCAAAATAAATAAATAATAAAGATAATATTTTATAATATTTTTTAATTTAACATAATATAAAATAATATAATAATTATTATTAAATATATATATATGAAAATGAATAAGCAAAATATATTTATTTGTATTCTTTCACACGGAGTAAATAGCTCTAAATATGATTTAGAATTACTAAAAAATAAAATTGAAAAATCTTTTAAAATAGCATTTGGTAATGAAAAAAAAGAAGAAAAAGATAAAGACTCTAAAAAAGAAAAAAGGAATAGTAGTAGTACTAATAATATAGATAATACCATATACTGTATAAATTCGAACTGCAATTCTTACATTAAATCCCATTCTAATATCGAGATTTTAGCCAAAAATTTAATAAATGAAACCAAAGAAACTTTGGAAAACGAAATTTTCCCTTCTTTTGAGAAAAAAATATTAGAAAAATATTATAAAAGTGAACCAAATGATTATAACGATTCAGAAAAGTCAAAGAGTGAAGAAAAACTAAATGAAAACAAAAAAAATAAATACAATGAAGAGGAAAGAAAACTTTTATATGAGAATTGTCAATGCAATTTATATATTTCTGTTCTCGGTCATTCCTTAGGTGGTTTGATTTTACGATATTTTATAAAACTTTTATATGATAAAAACAGTAACATTAATAATAATGACGATAGCAATGATAATAATATAAACGATATAAATGAGGAAATATATAATTCTTTATCATTATTGGACTATATTAAACAAAAGCATTCCTATATAAAAAAAATTATTCCATGTTCCTATATTAGTGTCGCTACACCACATCTTGGTTCTTGTATTCCTGATATACAAACTAATGTTCAATTAAGATCGAAACTTACTAATAGTTTTCAGTCAATAATATTTTCAACAATATTTGGAGATACAGGAAGAGAATTAAATATACCCAAAAATTCACTTTTAGGAAGTGTACTATGGAGAAATAGTAATAACAATAACAACAACAATAATAATAAATCTACTTCATCTGATAATAATAATAATAATAATAATAATAATAATAATAATGAAGAAAATAATAAGAAAATTAATATACGAGGTAATCATACTCGAACTGGAAGTCGTTTAGGCTTAAGATTATTATTAAGAAAAGATAATAATACTAATGAAATAAATAAATCAAAGGAGAGTTATTCATCCATGGATAGTAATATAAATAATGATCAGAATATTGATGATTTTAATGGTATAGATGCGTTAAACAATATTACATTTTTAAATAAACTTGAAAAATTTCCTTGTCGTACATTAGTAGGTTGTTTAAGAAATGACTGTTTCGTACGATATGTTTCAGCCTTAGCGACAGTTATTGATCCAAAACAAAATCTACAGAAAGAAGAAAAATTAATTCCAGATTATAAGGAAGATGTCAAATTAATATCATATTCTGGATTTGAAGAAGAAGGTAATGATGAAATGAATGCCTTTTATCAAAAACGATTATTTGAACCAAAATATCCATTAAATATCGTCGATACTACCACAGAAAAAGTTGAGGATCCAGATATTGATGGCACCATTAAAAAAATGATTGATGAACTGAACGAAGTTAGATCAAAATATCGTAGAACGAAAAATAATTTATTTGACTATAATAATATTGATCCATCTGCGGTCTATGTTGATAAAGATAATAATAATCAGTACTCTTTAAAATTGGCAAAAGCCATCAATAGTATTAAATTTAGACGTTTAACCGTTGATTTTCAAACTTATAATTATATATTACAGCTTATGACTCATGGTTTAATTATTGGTAAAAATTTACCATGTGATAGTCGTACAAAAGAACTTATGAATAAAATGGTTAATTACTTAGCAACTTTAGTTATGGTTGACTATTTATGGATATCAGGACAAACAAATATTACTTTGAATAATTATTAAAAATAATAATAAAATAAATTATCTAGTTATAATATATATGCATATATATATATAAATTTTTAATCATTTAAATATTTATTTATTCCTTAAAATGAAATTAATTCCTTATAAAAGTGTGTATATATATATATATATATATATTATTCATCCTATCTATACGTTGATCTATATTTAATAAATCATTATCTTTTTAACCCTTTTTTTTTTTTTTTATGTATGAAAAATATATTAAAATTATATATTATATATTAAAAATTAACAAAATAATATATATATATATATAAAACTGGCAATTATAAATAAAATACCATCATAAAGCATAAAATAAAGCGATATAAAGTTAAGATAAAAATAAATAAATAAATAATTAAAATACAAATTCAAATAAGTGGAAACAATTATATATAAATTTATTTTATTTTTTTTTTTTATTTTTTTCTATAAATAATAATAATAATATTATTATTAATATTAATATTAATAATAATAATATGAAAAATATTCATAACTATAGTAGAGTATTTTATTATTATTATTATTATTTATTTATTTATTTATTTATTTATTTATTTATTATTATTTTTATTATTATTATTTATTTATTTATTTATTTATTTATTTATTTATTATTTATTATTATTATTATTAATTATTATTATTATTATTATTATTATTGTTGACTGCACTCATAATTTAACTATATATTTAATTTATTTATTTATAGTATTTATTTATATTTATGTGTATTTATTTATTTATATTTAATGATTACTTAAATGTATTATGATCTATCGTCTTGTATAAATCTATGTTAATTATCTTTTAATATATATTTAATTAATTTTTAATTTATTTTATGTTATGGAAAACGCATGTAGTAACATGTGACTTTATTACTTATTTAAAGCTGAAAGATAGATCATACACTTATTTCCCTTGTATACCATATTCCATAAGGAATATTATTATAGATCTAAATTTAATAAAGCTAACAGATTAAGAGTCTCAGTTGACTCATATCATTTATTATTAAAAGTACTTAATTAATACGCTTCACCGCTTCGAAATCATGCAAGACTTTAACTTAGCTAAGGACCAACGCCTCCATGGAAAATCCAACTTTAATGAGTGGAAATTCCTTATTGACAATGCCGCTAAACGTCAAGGTATTAAGGAATTCATGGAAGTCGACGTCATTGGAAAACTTAATGATGTAGGTTTTAATTACAACCCCAATGTCAACGATGTTATCAACAAGGTAATTACTAAATTAATTACCAAAATGTTGCCGCAAGCTCCTGCCGCACCTATTCGAAACAATGCTGAGGTTAATCGAAACAATAATGTTGATATCAATACTCAGCTAACTAACTTTTTTGGTAATCCTCTTAATCATATCAGATTAGTTGAGGAAGCAGAAAGGATCGATGCTGACATGATACTCATGATCAGTAAGAATGTTGATGATTCTGTCTTAAGAGAAATCAGCAGACTTAATAATGGTTTCCGTATAATGGAAAGACTCAAATCAAAATATGGAAATTCAAATGCTGATATGGAATACTGGCTTAAAAGGTTAAGAAGTATTAAAGCCAGAGATAGAAATCAAATCATCGAAAAGCTAGAACTTATGAAAGAAACTTTCGATGATATGGAAGAACAACATGTGGAGATCACTAATAAGGAAAAATTAAAATATCTCTATAACGTACTACCGGATGATTATAAAAATATCATTCAAATTAATTTGAATAGTGACCCTAATGTATATATTAATAATCTCAAAAGTTTTATTTATGCAAAATCTTACCTAGAAAATTGGGAAGATAACAAAACCATTGAAAAAGATGATCCAATGGACCTAGATTTTATCAGTAGAGGAAGAAGAACTAGTAATTCCTCAAAGAAAAATGAACACAACAACCATAATAACAAAAGCTCTAACTCTAAGAAAAGAGGAAAGCAAAATGGTAACCAATATAACAATAATAATAAAGATAATAGTAACAAAGACAATAATAATAAATCATATTGTCACATTTGTGAAGTTAAAGGACACTCTACCAGAAACTGCATATATAATATGAAGACGAAGTCAAATAATAAAGGGAGGCAAGAAAAGCTTCAAGTAAAGACCACATTAAATGATCATCCAAAGAAGTCTTTACATTTAATAAGTAAAATTTCTGATCCAGACAGTGCCAGTAGTTATGACGATAATTTTGATTTTGAAGACGCAAGGGCACTGATAGAAAAACAAGAAGAAATAAACATTGACAATAAGGTTAAATTTTCTGGATTAATTGAATACGTGAATGATAGTTTTATTATTCCAAAGGAGATAACAATTCCTAATAAAAAAGAGGAATTATATGTAAACAACATCAATTATTATGAAGAAAATGATAAGACTAGTGAATGGTTATATGATACTGGTGCTGGAGAACATATAACTAATGATTTTAATTTGCTAAATAATTTTATTCACTGCAAAATAAAGTTAAGATGTGCCAATGGGACAATGTGTAGCTTCGAAGGATATGGTACTTACGAATGTTACATTAATGGAATATATTTACGACTAGACAAGGTATTATATTCAAAATCTTCAACTAAAAATCTTATTAGTGGAATAGAACTGGCCAAAATAGGATATAGAGTCATTATTGACACTGATGATTACACACGTGGTAGATTTAACTTATGGGGTCCAAATAATGTATATATAGGAACTTATTATTCTACAAATGATAATCAATTCTTAGTAAATACTTACAAGATTAATAAAAACTTTGAAGAAAAGGATAAAAATATTATGGCTTTAAACGAAGTTGATGAAAAAGCCTTGAAATTTGGCATAGAAGACTAGGTCATTATTACCTAGAAAACATAAACAAATATCTAAGTTTACACCAAATAAAAACTTCTAAATGCATAGAATGTAAAGTAGCTAAAATGTCAAGGAAATCACACGGAGGAAAAACACCGAAAGCTACGAAAATATTAGAAATAATACATTCAGACATTTCAGGTCCATACAATTCATCTATCAATAATAAAAAATACTTTATTACATTCATGGATGAATTCTCAAGAAAAGTATGGATATATACTTTAAAATCTAAAGCCGAAGCTCCCGAATTAATTGTGGAATTCTTCAAGTACTTAAATAACCAATTTGAAGAATATAATATTAAAATATTTAAATCAGATGGAGGAAAGGAATTTAAAAATAAAACAGTTAATAAATACTGTAAAGAAAATGGAATAGAAAAAACCTATTCTCCCCCAGGTTGTCCTGAAGTTAATGGAAAAGCTGAAAGAATAAACAGAACTCTTAGAAATTCAGCTAAAACTCTTCTATATTGGGCAGAATTATCAGAAAACTTTTGGAATTTTGCCATAAAACAGGCATGCTACATATATAACTTAATTCCCCATTCAGGAAATAAATTTTTAATACCCAATGAAGTATTTTACAACAAAAAGGTAGAGTTAAAACATTTAAAAACCTTTGGTTGTGTGTGTTATTACAGGGATGATACACAACACAAATCAAAATTTTTACCAAATGCTAAGAAGGGCGTATTCTTGGGATTTGATGATAAAAAATATTCATATATTATCATGGATATTGAAAATAATAAAATACATTATACTAACGATGTAGAATTCGTTGAAGAAGAGCCTAGTAAACACAAATACGAAACAAGCAATTATAAAGACTCTTACTTCTCATTTATGAAAGACAACAATAGAAAAGATAGGAATCCAGAAGATAATATTATAAATGAAGATAATAATATAAATGAAGATAATAATATGAACAATGAAAATAATTTTAATGGAAGAAACATCTTAAATGAAGAAAACAGTTTAAATGAAAATATTAATAATGAAAGGACTACTAATACAGAACATAAAAGTAATTACATTAAAAATAAGCATGTCAATAATATATCGTTAAATGAAGAAAACCAAGAATTTGATAATAAAGATATAAACCAGAAAAATAACCATAATTTAAATAAAGATGTTGAAATTAATTCTAAAATTAATCCTGAAATTAAAAATAAAAATAATTGTGAATTTAAATTGAAATTCAATTTCAACAATGTTGACAAAAATAATTCTGAAAATAATTATTTGAATGAGATAAATAGAAATTTAGAAATAATAAATAAAAATTATAATAAAAAGTTTAGAAATAATATTAAGAATACCAATTTTAATTCTAACATTATTGAAAAATATAAACCAGAAGATCCTGCTTACGCCGCCTCAACTTCCAGCAGGAACAAAGGAAAAGAAAAAATAACCGAATTTGAAAATTTTGATAAAAATAAAATATTTTTAAATAATGAAAAATCAAGCCAAAATTTACAGAATTTTACAATAAATAATAATAATATGAAAAAAAATTTTAATAATAAAAATTTTTCAAAAAATGATGAAAATTTTCAAGAAAATCTATTGGCTGAAGCAAAATCACATTCATATCATATCAAAAAATCTTCAAATAATTCAATAATAACATATGACAACAATAATGATTCACATAAATCTATTAATAATTCAAATAAATCAATGAATATCAAAAATTTACCAAAAAATGATCAAAATTTTATTAATAAAAATTTTTTATCGAAAAATAATAAATTAATTCAACAAAATTCAAAATCCAGCGACTCTATGAAGAAAAACTATAATTTCTCCACTCCTACAATAGATATCAATAATATTCCTTCAGATAATAAAAATACGGTAATGGAAAATCTTAAAAATATAACTCTTCCATATAATTTTAATCAGAATTTACCTTTAATAACCGATTCTTCAACCAACCAAATTTCTCAAAAAACAGACGAAATTTCACTTACTAATAATAACGAAATAAATAATAAATTTAACAACAATAATATAGTAAATAAAGAAAATTATGCCCACAAATCTCTTATAGATGCATCAAGTGTTATTGATTTTAATAAAGATGAAATTATGGATGACATTGTAGCCAATACAGAATATGGCAACATCTATAAAAGACCACTTAGTCCAAAATATAAAGAGACTGCACCTACTAATATTAGTTCTCGTAGAAAACTAGACCAAATCAACGACATTATTATTGCTTCTATATTTTGTCACATTCCTAATACATATGAAGAAGCAATAAACAGTGAAGACAAAAATAACTGGATTGAGGCTATTAATGATGAACTTAATAACCTTTATTCTAATAATATTATGACTTTTGTTAAAAATGTACCTAAAAACAAAAACATCATTACCACAAAATGGGTTTTCAACACTAAACGTGATTCAAATAATAATATTTATAAATATAAAGCTCGTTTAGTTGCTCGTGGATTTAAACAAAAATGGGGAATCGATTATGAATTAACTTATTCTCCTACTCTAAACATTGATGGTCTTAAATTAATATTCGCTATTTCTGCTGCTCTTAAGTGGAATATTTTCCAGCTAGATATAAAGGCCGCTTACCTTAATGCTCCGCTTGATAAAGATATTTATACTACTATTCCTAAAGGCGATACGCGCTTTGGGCGGGGATATTGGAAGCTCAACAAAGCTTTGTATGGCCTTAAGCAATCTGGTAGACAATGGTATAATACCATTAGAAAATTCCTAATAAAAAATGAGTTCATTCAAATTAAATCCGAACAATGTATTTTCAAATTTACAAAAAATAATATAACAAAATGCATTATCGGCTTATACGTGGACGACATGGTCATCGCTGGAGAAAACAAATACATTAAACAAATAATAAATAAAATAAAATCAAAATTTAAAATATCTAAATGTGATCCAATTGAATACATATTAGGAATTGAAGTAAAGAAAGAAAATAATTCATATATTATTTCACAGAAAAATTTTATAAATAATATGTTATATAAATTTAATATTGATAATACAAAGAAAAGAAAAACACCATGTACGGGTGATAATAAAATATCAGAAAACAATAAACCTTTCGATAAAACAATCTACAAAAGCGCAATAGGTTCCTTAATATACCTTTCGAAATGTACTAGACCTGACATAGCTTTCGCTGTAAATAAAGCTTCAAGAAAATGTGAAAATCCAACTATATCGGATTGGAACAAAATAATAAATATTCTAAAATATATTAATAGTACCAAAGAATTTAAGATAGAATATAATGGAAAGGGGGAGCTTGTTGCATATACCGACTCTGACTTTGCCGGCTGTTTGGAAGATAGAAAATCTACCTCAGGAGGAATAATACTTATGGGAACAAGTCCGATATGCTGGTTGTCCAAGAAACAAACAAGTGTTGCTACGTCTACTGCTGAAGCAGAGTACATAAGCACTTCCGAAAATATAAAGAAAATATTATGGATTAGAAATATAATAAAAGAAATTTTAAACAAATGGATAACTGTTAAAATCTATACAGATAATCAAGCAAGTAAGAAAATAATGGAGAACGGAGAAATAAATACAAAATTAAAGCATATAAGTGTAAGATATCATTTCAACAGGGACAATATTGCAAAGAAGAAAGTAAAATTAGAATATATTGATACTGAAAACATGATAGCGGACATATTAACCAAGGACTCAAATGGACCAAAGATACAAAAATTTACAAACAACATTTTTATCTAAAAATATTATTTGAGGGGGAGTGTTGACTGCACTCATAATTTAACTATATATTTAATTTATTTATTTATAGTATTTATTTATATTTATGTGTATTTATTTATTTATATTTAATGATTACTTAAATGTATTATGATCTATCGTCTTGTATAAATCTATGTTAATTATCTTTTAATATATATTTAATTAATTTTTAATTTATTTTATGTTATGGAAAACGCATGTAGTAACATGTGACTTTATTACTTATTTAAAGCTGAAAGATAGATCATACACTTATTTCCCTTGTATACCATATTCCATAAGGAATATTATTATAGATCTAAATTTAATAAAGCTAACAATTATTATTATTATTATTATTATTATTATTATTATTATTATTATTATTATTATATTCAATTTGTATTTTATATCTATATTTCAACTATTTATTTTATTTTATTCAATCTGTACTTTATATTTAAATTTCTACTATTTATTTTATTTTATTTAATTTTATTTTATTCAATATGTACTTTATTTAATATTATACTATTTATTTTATTTTATTTAATTTTATTTTATTCAATATGTACTTTATTTAATATTCTACTATTTATTTTATTTTATTTAATTTTATTTTATTCAATATGTACTTTATTTAATATTCTACTATTTATTTTATTTTATTTAATTTTATTTTATTCAATATTTACTTTATTTAATAATATACTATTTATTTTATTCATGCCTTATTCCTTTCATCGATAACATTCTTAAAAACTGAAGGTCCTTTACTATATGTATTGATTTGTGAGAAAATTTTATGATACATAATTAGCATAGTATTAAGTATGAAATTCTACAGGTTAATAAATAGGTCATCTAATTAAGATCTAAATTATTAAATATATGAAAATATAAAAAAAAAAATTATAAAGTAATTCTGTAAAACTTTAAATTATAATAAATATCTTAATAGATAAAATTGTTTAATTAAAAATAATTTATTAAAAAAAAAAAAAAAAAAAAAAAAAAAAAAAAAAAAAATTAATAATTAAATTTATTATTATTATTATTATAAAATATTTTTACTATTTTTAATTTTTTTTTTCTTCTTTTTTTATATTATATTATTATATATTTTTATTATTTTTATTTTTATTTTTCTAATATTGAATTTTGTTTTCCCTTTTTATTTTTTAAAAAAAAAAAACATAACCTAAAAAGAAAAGAAACTATTAAATAATATTTTATATAAAATAAAAAGAATAGGCATAAATTAAAAATTTAAAGAATGGCTGATTTAAAGAAAGTTTATAGTCATGAATTTACAAGTGCAAATTTTCCATTAGACGAAGATGGTAGAACTGTAGGAATTAGAATTTCATTTATTTAATAATAATAATAATAATAATAATAAATGTATAATATATAAGTAGAAATAATTATTATTTATTTTATAGTATTGCTAATATATATATTTTTTATTTTTATAATTATTAAATTTCATTTTAAAAATAAATTTTTAAAAATGTGAATTCAAAAATGATAAAATGAATAATACATTTTGAATTTATGAATATAATCTATAATGATATTGTCACTTACCCATGGAATAAAAATAACTATTAAACAATAATTGTTATTATTATAATAATATTCATTATATAAATAAAACGTTTTCTACAGTATCATGTTAGTACAAAACCTGGAGAAGGTATCATATTATAATTTTTTATATAAATTATATATATTAATATTAAGAACACTCCAAAAAAAAAAAAAAAAATATATATATATATATATATATAAATATATCAATATCAAATAATATTACTTTTTTTTTATTTTTATTAAAGTAATTATTTATTGAAAAAAAAAAAAAAAAAAAAAAAAAAAAAAAAAAATTAAATAGTTGCTAATAGAGTAGTTACAGTTGGTGATCACTACAGAGCCTTTCAAATAGCAGAATATTTTGATAATGTCACCAGGGAAGATTTAACAATAAAAGAATCAGGACCTTTTAAAGTTAGTAATGACCATATCTTTATGTATATGTCAAAAAGAAATTTTTTAACTATTACTGGTACCTATAAAGGTGTACCCGTTTCTGTTGTTGCAATTTGTATGGTTAGTAATAAAAAGAAATTATTTACTTTTAATAGGTCAACACTTTACTTTTAATTAAATTTATTCATAAAAAATATTATATAAAAATAAAAAAAAAAAAAAAAAAAAAACTACTTAATAGTAAAGTATATAAATATATATATATCAACTATTTATTGTATATTATTTATAATTTTATAATGTAGTCTTTATTATATTATATATTATATTATTTTTATATGATATATTAATTTTATATATTGAAAAATTTTTAATAGTAGTAATAGCACTCTAATATATAAAAACTAAATAAAAAAAAAAAAAAAAAAACTAAATTAAATAATACTTAAAAATATAAAAATAAAAATAAAAAATTATTAATTAAATTTAAAGGGTATGCCAATGATGGATTTCTTTATTAGAGAAACAAGACATGTTGTGAAAGGACCTATGGCTATTATTCGTTTTGGTTCTTGTGGTACCATAAAAGATATTGAAACGGGATCTATCGCAGTTGCCACTGGAGCTTTCATGGTCTCTCGAAATTATGACTACTTCACCAGTGAAAATGAAACCTCACCCTACTATATATCAGAAGCTTGTAGTGCCGACAAAGAATTACAAGAAATATTATATAATAATTTAAAACATGAATGTAAAAATGATAATATTAAAGTAGTGAAAGGACTAAATGGTTCGGCAGGTATGTTAAATGTTAACTTCTATATAAAATAATAATAATAATAATAATAAATAAATAAATAAAAATAATAATAAATATATAATAATAAATAAATAAATAAATAAAAAAAAAAAAAAAAAAAAATTAAATATTTTAACAAAATAAATTTTTAAATTAATAATTATATATTTATTATGTATATCATAAATTTTTAAAAAAAAAAAAAAAAAAAAATTACAATATTTTTTAGATTCATTCTATAGTAGTCAAGGTAAATTAATAAATAAAATTTAGTCATATGAAAAAAAAAAAAAATAATAATAATAATAATATACACAATTAAATACTCTATAATAAAATATAAATATTAGCCTATTATATATACTAATTTTTTATTATTTATTTAAAATATATATATATTTATATTTTTTATTCCTTTATTTCTTCATTCATTTATATGATTATGAACATTTATATAATTTATATAATTTATAATAAATATTTTATATTAAAAAGCACGTTATGATAGTAATTTTGTTGATTCTAATGAAAATTTATTTAAAGCTATTAAGGAAAAGCATCCCGATTGTATTACTTTAGAAATGGAAACCTTTGGATTATTTCACTTAGCTAAATGTGTAACGTCTACCTACAACAAAAACCAGGAACCAAAATCTAAAAAGGTTAAAAGAATTAGTAATGAAATAAAAACTGCTGCCACTACCATGATTTTTGCTAATAGAGTAAAGTAAGTTTATAAACACACCCAATCAATGTATTATAAATAAATATAAAAAAAAAAAAAAAAAAAAAAAAGAAAGAATTATTATTATTATTATTTCAATAACAATAATTTTTTTTTTATATGTACATATATATATATATAATTTTTCCATTTATATATATATATAAAAAAAAAAAAAAAAAAAAAAAAAAAAGTAATACTTTTATTTCGACAGAAAAAGTACCAATTTTACAAGAAAAAATGATCAAGAGTATATTAGATTCTTTAATTGAAATCAACTTAGGAGATGAAAAGGTAAAATCAAAAAATTAAAAAAAAAAAAAAATAATAATAATAATGAATATTCTCTATGAAAATTATTTAATATAATTAAATATATATAAACTACTACTACTACTACTACTATTATTATTATTATTATTATTAGTATTATTATTATTATTATTATATTTTATATATATATAAATATATGTATATTTATCCAATTAAATTAATTATATATAAATATATATTTATAAAATTTCTCTTTCTCTCTCTTCTCTCTCTCTCTTTATATATATATATAATTATAATAATTTATTAGAATCTTCAACCTGTTAAAGGAAGTGTATGGGAATCGATGATTAAAAATTTTCAAAATTAATACTAATTATATAAACGATAAATTGAATAAAATTATTTAAAAAACAATTAAAAAATAAAATAAAATAAAATAATAATAATAATAACAATAATAATAATAATAATAATAATAATAATAATAATAATAATAATTGTTAAGGTTCACACTTATTTTATGTACATTATGACATTACATAGTGTATACATACTTATAATTATATAAAAGAAATAATGTAATTTTATATTTGAAATTGAGGTCTTTTATTTTAATAAAATATAATATAAAATAATAGTTAATTGACTAATAATATTATATATTTATCATTAAGTGTGCTCTAATTTCTTAACAGATTAAGAGTCTCATTGAATTGAGACTAGCATAGTAATGTTTATAATCTTACAAATATTTTAAATTTTACAAATATTTTAATTATACATTTATCATTGAGATAAATTTCCGTTATTTTAGATTTTATAAATAAATTATTAAAATGACATTAAAGAAGAAACAAAAACCTTCTTTAGAAGATAGCTCAGCTTCTTCTACACACACAGAAACAAGAGATGTTGAAGATGAACAATCTGATAATGAAATTAAATCAGATAAAATCATCATTCAACAAGTAAAATACATAGAAACCTCAACCAAATCCGTTTTCAATTATAAGGATTTTAAAATAGATAAAAACAATTTTGAAAGATGGTATGATGCATTAAGGCGCCATCTTATAGCACAGGATTATGAAGATTATATAGATAAGAATATAGATTTAAAGGACATGAACAGAAATCAAATTAAATCTGATAATGCTGTTCAATCTATTATTATTAATAGTCTTGATGAATCCTCCCAAAATTATTTAAAAGGATGCAAAACTGCTTTCCAAATGATTGATAGACTGAAAAGTCGCTTTTATCAATCTGGACAAGCTTTGTTAAATATTTTGGAGTACAAAATTAATAATTTAGAAATAATTAATAATGATTACATTTTATATTTAAATGAATTAAATAATCTCTTCGAACAACACCAAAGTGAAAGTGAAAAAATTAATAAAAATCCACTAGACGAAGAGACCAAAATTTTATATTCAGCAACAGAATTAAAAAAGGTTGGAATTACAACTTCAATTATTTATAAATTTACGAAATTTAAAGAATTATTATCCGAATTAATAAAAATTCATGATTTTGATGAAAAGGTTGAAATATTAAAATCAACCAGTAAAAATTTAAAAGACATAAATATTAATAATGTAAACAGTAACATTAAAAGAAATAATAATAAAATTAATAAAAATAATAGAAATAAAAATTACTATTGTGATATATGCAAATTAAATGGACATTCAACAGATTATTGCAAATATAATAATCTCAATAAAGATAAAAATAAAAATCAAAACAGCAATAATAATAAAGTTCAAAATAAAAGGAAAATTTTCCGTAATTACAATAAGAATAACTATCATACAGGAAATATCAATGAAGAAGAAAATAATTCATACTCAACAAGTGATTCAGAAAATGAAGATGTATCACATATTTATTTCACCGGAAGTGTTACTGTTTCAAAATCCAATAATAATAACTCAAATAAAATGACACACTGGATTATAGATAGCGGAACTGGAATCAGTTTAACGAATGACATTAAAAATCTATTATACATCCAGAGTCAATAATAAAAATATTATTTATCCAAATGGCAAAATTGATGAAATTAAACAAATTGGAAATTACATAGGAAAATTCAATAACAATGATTTTACATTATCAAATGTATATTATACATCTAATATACAAAACAATTTAATCTCTACACATTCAATTTTAGATAATGGATGTAAAATAATTATGGAACAAATTGATGGTACTGACAGATTACAAATCTATAAAAACAATAAATTAATAGCTAATATCTTTGAAAATGACGAACATTTATTTACATTTAAAACATTCCCATGCAAAATTACATCCAACAACAATAATCACATTCATAACATCAATTACGATTTATGGCATGCCAGACTTGGGCATTTCAACAATAACAAAGATATCAAATTGTTCGTTTTAGAGCATACTTCAAACCATAATAAAAAAGACTGTCATCAATGTAGAATTAGTAAGTTAAAGAAAAAACCTTTCTATTCCTCTTTTAAAAAGGCGGAAAAACCAATGGAACTTGTTCATACTGACGTGGTTGGTAAACTTGAGAATTCTTATCTTGGATTTAATTATTATGTTACATTTTTAGATGACTATTCTCATAAGGTTTGGGTATTTTTATTAAAAAATAAAAGTGATGTTTATAATACTTTTATTTTCTTTAATAAACACATTTTAAATACTACACCTTTCAAAATTATTAATTTAAAATCCGATAATGGCACAGAATATATTAATAAAAATTTAATATCTTATCTCCAATCCGAAGGTATTAATTTTATTCACTCAACACCTGGTAATCCTCAACAAAATGGAAGAGCCGAAAGGTTAAATCAAACCTTAAATAATTGTGCTAAAACTCTTTTAAATTCTGCTAAGCTTCCTTTAAAATTCTGGGATTTAGCCATTCTTTGTGCTGCTCATTTATATAATTTAAATCCTCATCAATCTATCAACAATAATATCCCTTATGAATTATTCTTTAAAAAACCAGCTGATATTACTCACTTGAAAGTTTTTGGTTGTAAGGCATTTTTTTACAATAATCATAAAACTAACAAATTTGAAAATAATTCTAAACCAGGCATTTTTGTAGGATATGCTAATGATTCTCTTGGCTATCGGATTCTTGACTTAGAAACAAACTCCATTGTAACTGCCAGAGATGTATACTTTATGGAAGAAGTACCTGGTACCATTAATACTTCTTTCTTCACCAATAAATATATTGATTCTATTATCGATTTTCAAGATTCTTTAATTGAGGGGGAAAATAATTTTTCTTCCGATAATGATAATATTCAATTAAAAAATCTTTCAAATCCTCAACAGCATAATAATAATAATAATAATAATAATAATAATAATAATAATAATAATAATAATAATAATAATAATAATAACAACAATAACAATAATAATAATAATAATAATAATAATAATAATAATAATAATAATAATAATAATAATAATAAAAATAACTCCAATTATAATAATAACAATGATGTGAAAAATAATTCTAAAAATTCAAAAATTGAAAATGATGTCATGAACAATGTTGATGAAAACTTCGGAAATTTAAATAATTATAATACTCTTATACATGATAATATTGATAATAATACTAATTCAAATATAAGCAAAAAATATACTGAAGTTAGTAATAAAGAATTCAACAAAAGGAAAAGATCAACAGATGATAATAATACAAATGATAATGAAAATAATGATAGTGATTCTGATATTGAACCACTCAGTCAGAAGAAAATAAAAATATTAAATAAAAATAAAAATAAAGAACATAAAATATTAAATATTTTAACTAAAGACCCAACCAACTTCAATCAAGCTCTTAGAACAAAAGAAGCTGAAAAATGGAATTTCGCAATTAATGACGAATTGAACAATATGTACAATAACAAAGTAATGGAAATAGTGGATAAGATTCCAACTAATGCAAATATTATTGATACTAAATGGGTATTTACTACAAAAGACAATAATATCAAAAAGGCACGACTTGTAGCTAAAGGTTTTCAACAAATTCCAGGTCAGGATTTCGTAGAAACTTATTCACCAACAGTACAAGCAGACAGTTTACGACTAACAGTAGCCATTGCCGCTAACTTAAATTGGAATTTAAAACAACTGGATATTAAAGCAGCTTACCTAAACGCCAAACTTGATCATGAAATATACACTAATATTCCAGAAGGTGATAATAACTATAAAAAGAAAAATAAATATTGGTTATTAAAAAAGGCCTTATACGGATTAAAACAGGCTGGTCGTATGTGGTTTAATGAAATATCAAAATTCCTATAGAGTACTGGTTATATTCAATATAAAACAGATAAATGCTTATTTGGAAAATATAATAAAAATAAAAAACTAATAAGTTTATTGACTTTGTATGTTGACGATATTTTAATTACAGGTTATGATAATGAAATAAACAAAACTATTGAAAAACTTAAATATAAATATAAAATATCAAAGGAATCATCTGCAAATAAAATTATTGGTATCAACATATACAAAACTAAAAATGGTTATAAAATAAATCAAACAGACTATATTGATAAAATTATTGATAGATATAATATGAACAAAACCAAACTTATTAAAACCCCTACTAGAAAGATCTCTGAAAAGGAAAGAGAAGGATCCCCATCCGTAAATGTTCAAGAATTTAAATCCTTATTAGGAGCATTACTCTATATTGCCGTAAAATCAAGACATGATATATCATTTGCTGTAAATCAAGCTTCCAGACATTGTGAAGAACCTACGGAAGTGGACTATAAATCTTTAATGTATATATTACAATATTTAAATTGTACAAAAAATAAATCAATTTATTATAGCAGAAACAGTGAATTTATTGGTTATTCAGATTCAGACTTCGCAAATGATGAGACTACAAGAAAATCAACCAGTGGATATATTTATTTATTAGGTGATAGCCCTATATCATGGAAAACTCAATTACAAAAGACTGTTACTTTATCAACTGCAGAAGCAGAATTCGTAAGTTTAACAGAATGTGCTAAACAAGGCTTATGGTTTAAAAATTTATTTAAAGAGATATTCGATAAAGAAATTAAAATTAAAATAATGGTTGATAATAAAGCATGTATTGCTATTGCTCAAGATACTAACTCAAAAGGTAGGTGTAAACATATTGATATAAGATATAAATTTATTCAAGAGAAAATATTAGAAAATAAAATTCAATTAGAATATATCAACACAGAAAAGATGCTAGCTGATCCTTTAACGAAAAGTATTTCTGGAATTAATATGAAAATATTTACTGATAAAATATTCAAAGATTAAAATAATTAATTAAAAAAAAAAAAAAAATAAGATAAAATAAAATAAAATAAAATTAAAATAGATTAAAATAGTTAAACTGGTAATGAATAATGTAGGGGGAATGTTAAGGTTCACACTTATTTTATGTACATTATGACATTACATAGTGTATACATACTTATAATTATATAAAAGAAATAATGTAATTTTATATTTGAAATTGAGGTCTTTTATTTTAATAAAATATAATATAAAATAATAGTTAATTGACTAATAATATTATATATTTATCATTAAGTGTGCTCTAATTTCTTAACAATAATAATAATAATAATAAATAATAATAATATAATTAAATATATACATCATAAAACAAATTTTTTTTTTTTTTCTTTTTACATGAACAATATATCTATAAATGAAATAATTTAATAATTTTTTATGTAATCTATACCTAAACTAATATCCATTATAAATAAAAATAATTAATTATAAAAAAAATAAAAAAAAAAATAAAAAAAAAAAAAAAAAGATAAATAAATTTATAAAATAATAATAATAATAATAGAATAGAAATTATATTCATGATAAAAAAGTTTCTGTTTATATATATATGTATGTATATATAAAGTAATTTTAATTTATATATTTTTAAAAATTTTTTATTTTTATTTATTTATAAAATATTAAAATATTTTTGGATATTTAAGATATATATAAAATGAAAAATAAGAAAAAAAAAAAAACTTTTTTTTATATTACTTTATGAATTATCTATCTATTTATTTTATTTATTTATTTTTATTATTAAATTTATTGAGTTTTTTTTTATTTATTTATTTTATTTTAATTTTTACTTTAATTAATTTAATTTTTCCTTTTTTTTTTTTTTTTTGAAAAAATAAATAATATATTGTTGTTGTTGAATTGTTTTGCTAAAAAAAAAAAAAAAAAAAAAAAAAAAAAAAAAATCTTGTTTATTTTTTCTACTTTTATTTTATTATACTTTATATTTCTTCTTGTTTTTTTTTTTTTTTTTTTTTTTTTTTTTTTCTTTTCTTGTTTTTTTGTTTTTCTTGTTTTTTTGTTTTCTTTTTTTTTTTTTTTTTTTTTTTTTTTTTTCTTTCTTTCTTTCTTCTTCTTTTCTGTGTATATAAAATATTTATTATTATTATTATTATTATTATTATTATTATAATTATTATTATTATTATTGTTTTTATACAAATTTTAAATAAAAAGAAAGATAATTTTTTTATTCTAAAGTTTATTAAAAATATGTATGTATTTTATATAAAAAATCCCAAAACTTTCTTTAATATCATAATTTTTTTTTTTCAATTATTAGTTTTCTTCCTTTGGTTCTTCTTCTAATTCAGCCTCTTTTTCTTCTTTTTCTTCTTTTTCTTCTTCCTTGGCTTCTTCAGTATCTTTTTCTGATTCAACACCATCCTAATAAAAATATTAAGTATTAAATAAAGAAAAAAAAATTTTTTTTTCATTAATATAAAATCATTAATAACATTATAAAGTAAAAATATAATATTTAAAGTATAATATAAAATAATAATAATAATAATAACATATTATTTTTATTATTTTTCATTTATCATTTTTATTTGAATTATTTATTTTTTTTTTTTTTTTACCTCAATGTTGTAAATCTTCTTTAATAATTCTTTACATTCTTCTGGTGTTTTATTGGTATCATCAATATATTTAACGGTAATAACATCACCTTCCTTTAAATCCTTAAGAGCTACAATAGATAATTCATTATTATTATCAAGGAATTTAACTTCAACATTTGGTTCAAGAGAGTTATGAATAAAACTAGAAATATGGTATAAACCGGCACCAATAATTGGTTCACCAGCAACGTATCTCTTCATTTCATCAGACTTTTCAAGTACTAAAGAAGTTTCTTCCTTTGGAGCTGGAATAGCATAGATATTATATAAGAATCTAGATTTTAACATGTTGTAATATTCCTTTGGTAAAACTATTACGTTAAATAAAAAAAAAAAAAAAATTGTTTTATTTTATATATATATATATATATATTAATTAATAAGTATACATATATTTATATAAAATTAAGAATAATATATATATTTCATATTTATATTAATCATATAAAACAAAAAAAATAAAAAAAAAATAAAAATATAAATAAAATAAAATACAATAAAATAAATTAATATTAATATTAAAAATTAAAAATAAACTAAATTATACATTCAACAAGTTTAAATTTTTTATAAAATGTTTTTAATAACAATGAATATATCATATATTTAATAATAATATATATAATTAATTAGTTAGTTTAAACTTACTTTCATTAGAATGTTTACCAATAATTGATTGAATTAAAGCTAATTCCTTATCATCGACTTCGGAATTTTCTAAATCATCAATGAACTTAAAACGTTCTAAATGATCCCATTCAGAGTATTCTTCAGATTGTGATTTGCCATTGATTTCACGATCAATCATCTTAGCAACAAATCTAGCAATCATAATTGGACAAGTTCTTTTAGTTTCCTTTAATAAATCCCAGAACTTTTCAATATCACCTAATTCAATCTTTTCTTCGGATTTCTTTTCATCCTTAGTTTCTTCATTACCTTCTTGACCTTCTGGTTTTTCTTCTTCAGCAACAATAGTAGTTGGAGTTTCATTACCAACTGGATCGGCATTACTAATTTCAATTTTATCGCCAGATTTAAGAGCTTCAGAAATATCATCTAAAGTAGGTTGGTATAAGTATTTGTTGAATTTTTCCCAGGATTCATCAGAACATTCCTTACTACAGAAAACAATGTTCTTGTCCTTTCCTCTGTAACCTTCACCTTCGAATCTCTTTAAACAGTAAGAACAGTAGTTGGTATTCTTTAATTATTTTTTATCATAATAATTATATTCATTATTTAATTATTATTATTATTATTATTATTATTATTATTATTATTTGTTTTTTTTTTTTTTTTTTTTTTTTTTTTTTTGTTCATGTAAAATATATTTATATCAATGGTTTGTTATAACATAATTTGTAATTTAAGTGATTATTTATTATGATTGAAATTTGAAAATAATGATATTAAGTGAATAGTATTATTATCATTATTTTTTTTTTTTTTGATAATATAAAATTTGGATATATAGATATGTAGATATTTAAAAAAAAAAAAAAACGTAAAGATTTTGATAATGTAATATGAAATTATATATAAATTTTATATATATGAAAAAAAAAATTTTTTTTATAAATTATAATTAGTATTTAGATATTTATATTTTTATAATATTGTAATTAACATAGAGATTTATTATATAATTATTATTTATTTTTATTATTTATTTTTTTTTTTTTTCATTATTATTATTATTACTATTGTTATATATATTATTTTTCTTTACTTTTCTAAAATATAAATATAATAATTATAACATATATATATATATATTTACTTCAACTCTTGGATCTAAGGTAGCCATCATTGGCTTTTCCTTATAAATTACTTCACCAGCAGCAATATCTTTAGTCACAACGATATCGTAATCTTTCTTATCAATCTTCACATTCATATCCTTACTTGGATATAAATTAAAGTATTCTTCTTGCTTCTTCTTAACCTAAAGAGAAAAAAAAAATATAAATTTATATAATTATTATTAAATAAATAATTATTACAAATTAAAATAATAACAATAACTAGAGGAATACTATCTTTTTTATTTCTTTTTTATATTTATTATTATTATTATTATTATTTTTACATACATCAGCTGAAATCATTTCAATAATCATTTTATAAACTGGTTCTGGGGTAGAACGTTGGAATAAAACAATTAATTCTGTTGGGTTTGGATAAACCTTAAAAGCTCTGTAATAACATAAAGCAGAAACTTCATAATATGGTTCACCTAAATTAATTTTTTTAAAAAAAAAAAATCATTTTAATATAAATATTCATTTAAATATACATAGCTTTATTTAATTCTTATTTCCTAAAATTAATTAATATATATTAAAATGAAAATATAGTAATAATATATATAATCAAAAAAATGAATTATAATTTTATTAAAGTTTTTTAAATAAAAAAAATACCTTGGTAAGATAACATTTCACCCTTTTGTAATTGTTGCATAAAGAAAGTTTCTTTAGCTTCCATTTCTGTTGGTATTGGTTCATCATTAATAACCTTTTTAATAGCTTCAATTTGATTTTCAATTCTTAAGGAAGCTTCATCTTTTGGTTTATTTTCATCTCTAGTCTTTTTTATTTTCTTTGCTAATTTTCTTTGCTTCTCTAAAATTATACAATAAGAATAAGAATAATATATATTAATAAATTTAATTAGGTTATTCTTGATTAAATATATATATTATAAAAGCTAATTTTTCTTTTTTTTTTTTTTTTTTTTTTTGAAAATGAATAAATGAATTAAAAAAGCAATAATATAATATTAAATTTAATTTTTATTAAAGTTTAATTTTATATATATAATTTTCTTTATCCTACTTTATATCCTATTATTATCTTATTATATTTAATATATGATATACATTTAATAACTATTTTTTTTTTATTTTTCTGAACAGAAAAATAAAAAAAAAAAAATATATGAAAAAAACTTTTTAACCAAAAAAAAAATTTTTTTTCTATAATATTCTTTTATTAATAATTTTATATTTATATCTGTAAATATTATATAATTGTTATTAATAATACACATAATATATATTTTTCTTACTTAATTTTTTTCTGAATTGTGGATCATTTCTTCTTTTATGGTCAAAATATATAGCATAACAGAGGGTACCTACAGCAAGAGCTGAGACAGTACCAACAACAACTTGTTTTTTTGTTGGCATTTTCTTAAATATTTATACCTAAACAAAGAATAAAGTTTTATTTAAACATGTTGAAATATTTTATATGGTTTTAAATTGATATATTAATAAATAAATATGTATATAAAATAGTTAAAACATTAATGATTAATTATTTCTCTTTTTTTTTTTTTATCTTTAATAATAAATATAATAATAATAATAATAGTAGTAGAATATAAAAATATTTTATATATGCTGTTAAAAATTAAATAAGAACAGTTTAAATATTCGAATTAATGTTTTATCATTAGTATTATTGTTATCATAAATTATCAACAAAATTTATATTTTATTATATATACTATTGGTTCAATTTATTTTTGTCGGAGTGCTTGTTTGTTTTAAAACAATTGTACAATATAAACAAAATTTAATATATTACGATTTTATTTTCATATTTGCCGATTTAAATAAAAAATATATATACATTTGATTTTTATTATTATATAGATATTAAAATAAAATTTAATTTTTCGAATTTTACTCTTTTTTTTTTATTATTATTATTGTTATTATCATTATTATTTTTACTGTAAAATTGATTTTTAAACTTTTAATAATGATTTTCTTATCAATATTACAAATTATACATATAACTTAATTTATTATTCAATAAATATTTAATTATTCAACAAATATTTAATTATATATAAAAGATTTAACAATTGTAATATAGAATATTATTCAACAAATATTTAATTATATAAAAAATTAAAATTATTATAATAAAGTATAAAATACATATAAAAAATATATTATTTACAACAATAAAAGAAAAAAAAAGTAATCGATTTAAAAAAAAATGAAATCAAAGTTTGCGAAGAAAAAAAAAAGAAGTAAAAAAAAAAATTTTTTTATACCTAATTTTTTATTACTTTATTTATATGATTTTTTTAATGAAAATCTTTTGCATAAAAAAAATTAAAAAATAAGAAAAAAATTTTTTTATTCTTAATTCAAAATATAATATAATAAGAATATAATAAGAATATATATTTTTGAATTAAATATTTGAAATTCTCTAGGTTCAAAAAAAAAAAAAAAAAGATAAAATAAAAAAACAATAAAAGAATTACAAACTTTTGTATAGAATTAAAGAAATAATTAAATAAAATATATATAATAAGCACTTTTAAATAAAAAATTATATAAAAAGATTAAAAATAATAATTTATGAACTTTTTATAATAATAATAATCAATCAAAATTTTATTTAAATTTAAACTATTCACTTATTAATCAAACATAAAAAATTAATATATTTGAAATTATTTATTTAAAAATTAATTATTTATATATTTAATTTATAAAGTGATGATTTCCATTTTATAAAAAAAAAAGTTTTTTATCCATTATACCCTTACAAAAATGAAATAATTATTTAATTAACAATAATATATGTCTATAATATATTATCAATTAATTCATTTTCAAATGAATTTTAGAAAAGTTGAAAATATTTTAAATTTTTTTTTTCTTTTATTTTCAAAGCATTTTTTTATGTAAAATAACAAGAAATATTATATAGATATATTATAAATATATTGTTAATATATATATTATAACTCTTTTTAATATAAAATTACATAAAATGTTAAAAAAGATTAAAATCACGTTAAATCTCTAAGCGATATGATTGGACCGCTTGAATCAAAATTATTTTTCATCCATTTTTTTTTTTTTTTAATTATTCTAAACTTGCTTATGATAATATATTTTAGGAAAAGACGTAGAAATAATAATTCAATAGATTAATGTAATTAAAATAATTATTTATATTAGAATGATTGATATAATGTAATGTTTAAAAAAACTTATTTTTTTACAGTAAATTCAAAATTTGATTATATACTAATATAGTTTGTTATGATGTTAGTATTTAATATTATTTAAAACAATATTTTACTTTATTAAAATTTATGAATAAAAATTACTTTAAAAAAAATCCTTCTTTTTAAGTATTCTTAAAGTATGTAGATAAGAATTATTTAAAAATATTATTAAAATTTAATTTCATTTTTGTGTAACTATTAATTATTTATGTATTATTTATCTATCTACTATTAATTATATTATTATTATTTATTATTTATTATTTATTATTTATTATTTATTATTTATTATTTATTATTTATTATTTATTATTTATTATTTATTATTTATTATTTATTATTTATTATTTATTATTTATTATTTATTATTTATTATTTATTATTTATTATTTATTATTTATTATTTATTATTTATTATATTATTTATTGATTATTATTTATTGTTATTTATTATCTATTATTCATTATTAATTATTCATTATTTATTATTTATTATTTATTTATTTATTATTTATTATGTATTATCTACTATTAAAAAAAAAAAAAAAAAATAGACTTGCACATATGGGTACCCATCTCCCATATGGCCATACAGTTATTATCTACTATTAATTATTTATTATAATTTATTATTTATAATTTATTATTTAATTATTTATAATATTATTTACTATTTCTCAATTATTTAATTATTTATTATATCTAATAAATATAGGGATTCTAATTTTATTCTTAATCTATATTTTATATTCACCATTTTGTTTTATTAAGATGAAATTTGTAAATATATAATTATCTATTTAAAATCTATTATGATAATTATAATGAATACATTATTATAATAAAGTTTACTAGTAAAAAAAAAAAAAAAAAAAAAAAAGAAACATAAAATATTTTTTTTTTCTTTTTTGATACATTGAATAAATTTTCTTAAAATAATAATAAATAGTAAAACTTTATAACTATATTCCTAGAAAGTAATAGCTATAACTCTGTACAGCAACAATAACTATAATAATAGTTGAAAATTATTAGGATATTAGAACATTTAATATATAGTAATTTTTTTAAATAGCTACATTTTATTTAAAAAAATAAAAAATAAAAATAATAATAAAAAAATAACAAATAAAAAAAAATTTAATTATTCAATAATATTATTATATGAAAAATAAATAATCTTAAATTGAATATGTAACAAATATAGTTAACATAAATTATTTTTTCACTATACATTATATATAGTTATTTCAAAAAAAAATAATAAAATAAAATAAAAATAAAATGAAACAAAAAAAGAAATAAAATAAATAAATAAATAAAAATAAAATAAATAGATAGATAAATAAATAAATAAAATAAATAGATAAATAAATAAAATAAATAAATAAATAAATAAAAATAAATAAAAATAATAATAAAAATAAGATATATATTATATTAATATAATCTAGTAGAAAATCACCAATTTTTCTTAAATTCATTATGATAGAACTATTTTATTAAGAATAATAATTATATATAAAGTAAAATTATCTTTGAACTAATGATATATATTTATTATCTTTGAAATTCACATATAAAGTACAAATTAAAACAACAAGAATATATACAAATAGAATATAATTTTAAATCTATTTGATAATGTATATATACAATTATAAAAAAAAATAAAAAATAAAATTTTATTATTTCATCTATATACTTTTCTCTCTATTTATTATACATTTATATATATTAAACTTTCAATTCCTTTACTAATATTTTTTAAAAATATATATATTGAAATATAACTGTATTTATTTTTTTTTTTTTTATTTTTTGGTAAAGGATAATAAAAAATAAAAAAAATAAAAAAAAATATACATAAAAAATATATCATTAGATAAAACGGTTAATAATTGTTTTTTTTTTTTTTTTTTTTTTATATTATTATTTTTATTAGCATACAATATATTGTATAAAATCTAATGAAATTGTGGAAATTAAATTACAATAATAGTAACAATTATAATAAAGATAATTTATTAAAAATTGTAAAAATAATTTATTATTTAAAAATTTTTGATTTAAAATAAAATTAAAAAATTATTGAACGGAACTTTTCTATTAATAATTAATGTTTTTTTGTTTATATTTTTATATATATATATATTTTTTTTAATTTAAACAACAAATGAATTTAACGTAAATCGCATGGCTTTTTTTTTTAATTAAAAATTGGAGAAAAAAAATTTTTTTTTTAAAATTGCTATAAATCTCTATATATTATAAATATTATTAAATAAAGTTGATGATTCCTATATAAAAAATATATATATAGTTCAATGTTTGATTATTTATTTATTTATTTATGTATTTCACATGTAAATTTATTTATTTATTTATTTATTTATTTATTTATTATTTATTATTTATTTATTTATTTATTTATTTATTTAAATTATATATATATATTTATATTAAATATTTATTAATTATTACTTTTTAAATACTAGATTTTCTTTTATTTTTTTTTTATTTTTTTTTGTTTTAATATATCAATATTTATTTAATATAATTTTTCATTTCAATTCTTTTGGTTGTGAAACATTTTTATGTTATCTCAACATCCTTTTTTCATTTTAATATATAATTAATATATATAATTCAAATCAAAAAAAAAAAAAAAAAAAAAAAAAAAAAAAAAAAAATTTACTTCTTTAAAAAAAAACATATTATAGGAATAAATAAATAAAATAAAATAAAAATTTGAAATATTGAATTTAAAATATATATATATATATTATAGTATTAATTGATACTGTAGATTTCATAATATATATAATAATAATTAATAATAATAAACTTAAAATTAAAGTAATATACAATTAAAAGTAAATTGAATTTGAAAAAAAAAAAAAAAAAATACATATATATATATGTCTATATATAATTTATAGTAAATCAAGAAAATAAAAAAAAAATAAAATAAAATAAAAGATAATGGAATCTCAAAATAAAAATACCATTGACAAAATAGATGATTTCTTGACCATAAATAAATTTTTATGTCTTTCACAAAGTGTTTCAATTAAAATTTGTTCTGGATTATTAATAGTAAGCTAATTCTTCATTCTAATAATTTAAAATATTAAAATTTTACAATTATATGTTTATAATTATTATTAATAGTATTATAATAGTATTGGAATTATTAATATTTAAAAAAAATAAATTATAATAGATATTATAATTATTATTTTCAATATTATATATAATATAAATGATATGAATAATTGATTTTTTGTTTATTTTTTTTAAACAAAATATATTTATATATTTATATATATAATATTTCTTCCTTAAAAAAAAAAACAATAATAATAATAATAAAGTTAGGTTTAGTTTTACTTAATATTATTGAAATCAGTAGATGGTATAAAGAAGATGCTCCATTAATGATAATCGCCATTGCTCTTATGGATATCAGTATTCTTTGTGGTATGATACTATTTTTCATAGGATTAAAAAAGGTACTTCTTTTTTTTTTTTTTTGTAGTAATTTTAACTTAATAAGAATTTTTTTTTTTTTTGTATAAATTTTAATTTCTACAAAAAAGTATTATATAACATTTGTTTATATATTATGATAATGCATTTATTTTTAAAAAATAAATTTGATTTCTGTTATGATGTATTTAATATTATAATAACAATAAAGAACTTTCATAATAATAAATTAATATATATAATTTATTAATATATTATTTATACTATATTAATATATCATAATATTATTATATATAATTATATTTTTATATAATATTTATTTTTTTTTTTTTTATTTTTTTATTTCTTTTTTACTTTTATCATTAATAATGAAAATATTTATTAAAAAATGTAACAGAATGAAATGAAATTCATAAATTTCTATATGAAACTCCTTTATCTTTATATTGTGATAGTTATATTTCAATACTTTTTATTTGTAATCAACGAGATATTATATAAATTTGTGATTGATGAAAAGAAAAATGAAATGGCAGCAGATTTATATAATAAATTTAAAAGTAGTCATGAAGGTCTCTCGGACAATGAAACTAAAAGTTTAATGAAAAAATTATCATTATTAAAAATTTCTATCGTAACCGTTATTTTTATATACATTGTAAGTACTTTTTTTTTTATTTTTTTTTTTTATTTTTTTTTTTTGTTTTGTTTTTGTCATTATTTGGTTGTTATATATATATATAAATATTTTACTATATGATATGATAAATATTTTTAATACTAAGTTATTAATAATATATAGAAAAAAAAAAAAAAAAAAAAAAAAAAAAGATATAAAAAATATTTATAAAAATAAAAATTAGTTTACTTAATTAAAAAAATAATATATATTTATTAATTGTTTTTTCTTTTTCTTTTTTTAATATATATATATTAACTCATATATTATCCCTATTTATTTTAATATTCATATTTATTATAATCATTTTTATTACTATTCAGATATATTATGTTATATTAATTAAAACTTATGTTAGAAAATTAGTTAATAGAGATAAAGAAGAAAAAATAATAAACGCCGAAGATACTGCTATATTAATCCATTGAAACAAACAAACAAAAAAAAAATAAAAAATAAAAAAAATAATAAAAAAATCATTTAGTAGGCATGACATATCCTACGCCAATATTAAATATATTTATATTAAATAATTATTAATATATATAAATATTATCATTATAATCATTATAATAATCATATTTATATTTATTTATAAAAATACTATCATTTGAATTATTAAAAATAATAATAATAATAATAATAATAATGAAAAAATATTTATATAACATATATACAGTATAGTATATATATATATATATACAACTTTTATATAAAAAATATATGTATAAATATATATATATCAATATCAATTTAGTTAATAATTTAGATATACCGTTAATAATAATATATTTATATATTTATATATATAAGCAATAATAACTAAATAATAATAATTTAAAAAATAAATTTGAATATTTTTATTATTATTATTATTTAATAATCATATAGATTGAATATTTTTGTTATTATTATTTAACAATCATATAGAAAAAATAGATTAAAATAAGTAGAAATATGAATAAAATTAAATAAATTATTAATTTAATAAATTATAATTGATTAAAAAAAAAAAAAATTTAAAATACTTTAAAACTCATTAAATTCTTTTTTTTTTTTTTTTTTTTTTTCATAATTTATTTTATTAAATGAAAATTATTTTTTATATTTTCATTTAGTTATGTCTCTTTTCTATTAATTTAACAATAGTATTATTTTATTTGCAATGTAGTATTTCATAAGAAATTTTAGATACATAGAATAAGAAAAATAAATTATCTTTGTATTGTAATGTTATTTATAAAATATTATTTATAAAAATTATTTAAATAATACCTATGAATCCTTTATATATATATATAATAAAAGGTTTTTGTTTTATTTAATTTTATTATTTTCTGTAATGAATAAGAATAAAAACTAATTAAAAAAATATATATGTATATATATTCATTTTTTGATGGAGAAGAAGAAAACGTAGTACAAAATCAAACCTTAAAAAATTTAAATACTTTGATTTTTATAATTTACAATTAAATAATTAAATAAATATGATTAAATAAAATTTATATTTACATATATTTTATATATATTATATTAATATTCTAATTTTTAAATTTAATAATAATAATAACAGTAAAACAGTATTAATAAATAATTTAATATCCTAATTTTTTTTATTTTTGTTTTTATTTAAAATAAAAAAAAAATTTTTTTTAGTATTAAGATTTTCTTTTTTTTTTAATATGGTTAATATTATTAGTTTTAATTTATAAATTTTAAATTATTTAAATAAGTCTTTATTATTTTATTATTTAAATAACTTTTAATTATTTTTATTTTTTTTAAAAATTTTATAAAAAAAAAAAAAAAAAAGTTATATATATTATTATATATATGATGTGATTTTTCTCTAATAAAAATTGAAAAAGGATAAAAAATAAAGATAAAAAAGTTTATTTTTTTTTTTTTTTAATTCATTTCTTTTCATTAAAATAAGAATTATTATTTAACTTGTTTTATTTTTTATTTATTTTCTTCATTTATTTATTGATTGATAATTTTATAATCTTTAATCTTTTCTTTTTTCTATTAGTTATTAAATAAAAAGAGAAAAATTATATATTCATATTAAAAAAAATATATATATATGTATTAATATATTTATGTTAAAATAAATGTTATATTTTTTTATTTTTTTTTTTTTTTTTCATATATTAAATATAATTTAATTAAATTTAAGAGGTTAATGTTTTTTTTTTTTTAATTTATATATTATTATTATAAAATATTGAAAATATATAAATATATATATATATTTTAGGGTTTTTTTTAGAAGTAAATAATAAAATAAAAATAAAAGCAATACTATTTGGATTTACCTTTTTTTTTATTTTTTTTTTCTTATTCTATGAATTCATTCCATTTTGAAGAATGAAAAACTACATAAAAAATAATTAAACTATTCACCTAAAAAAAAAAAAAAAAAAAAAAAAAAAAAAAAAAAAAAAAAAGCTTTTTTAATTTCCCTTTAAATAAAGCATCAATTTTTTATCTATAAAAAACATGAAAAATAATACTTTTTCTTTTCATTTTTTTTTTTTTTTGTTTCTTTTTTTGTTTGTTTAAATATATATATATTTCTTTAATAATAATTTTTAATCAATATTTTTTTTTTTCCTTTCTTATTGTTTAAATTTATATTTATTTATCATATTTTAATAATTTTTATAAATTTAAATTTTTATTAAATTAAAATTTTAAAATTGAAATAAATTAAATTTTAATAATAATAATATATATTACATAATGTATTTTAAATTGTATTTAATTTTGGTTTAATTTATTTGATGATTAATTAAAAGGAATCAAAAAAATATAAATAATAAATAAATAATAAATAAAAAATAAAAATAAAAAATATATATATATATATATAAATATCTAATAAATACGAACAATTATAAATAAATAAAAAATAAAAATAAAAATAAAAAAATTATAAATAAATAGAATTAAATAATTATTATAAAAAAATGATTAAATAAGTTTTATGTAAGGTATATATATAACGAAGTTGAAGTTGAAATTAAAATTTGTCTTGTATCATCCTTGTTTTTTATTATTATTATTATTATTATTATTATTATTATTATTATTATTATTATTATTATTATTATTATTATTATTATTTTTACTTTCTTTTCTTCTTTTCTTTTATTTTAAAATTTTTCTTAATATATATAATATATATTTATTATATTTATATTTATGTATTTTTCTTATTTTTTTTTTTTAATTATTTTATTTTTTTTTTTTTTATTAAATATATATACAAGATAGATTAAAAAAAAAATTTGATTATTTAGTTAACTTTTTCTCATTATTTTAATTCTAAATTTTCTCTTTTTATTTTAGGATCTTTGGGGTTTTTTTTTTTTTTTTTTTATTAAATGATAATTATGAATATATATATATATTGATTTATATTTTGAAAATAAATAAAATAATATTAATATTAATATTAATATTAATATTAATAATGAATAATGGTAATGAATATTGGATAATGAATAATTTGAAATAGGATAGAGATTATTTTTTTTTTTTTTTCTTTTTCTTTTCTTTTCTTTTTTTTTTTTTTTATTTTTTTGCTTCCTTTTTAAAAAAAAAAAAATATATTATTTTTTAATATTTTGATGTATAATACTTTTGTAAAATTATTAATATAATTTATATATTGATGTGATAGTTCTTTTTTTTTTTTTTTTTTTTTTATACAAATTAAATTATTTTTTTTTTCTCTAAGCGTATTAGTTGTATAAAAATATTTCTGTTATCCTCTTTATAGAGAGAGAGAGAGAGAGAGAGAGAGAAAAAAAAAAAAAAAAAAAAAAAGTAATAAATAAATAAATAAATAATGTATAAATATAGATATGGTATTTTTTTTTTTTCATATAAAAAAAAATAAAAACTTTAAAAAAAAATATTAATGATAATTAATACATATATTCCTAAAAAAAAAAAAAAATTAACACTTTCCAATTTATTATATAATATAACAAATTTTAAGCATAATTTTGGTTAAACCTCATTATTATCTAATGGAGGATTATTTGATTCTGAATGACCATCATAACAGTAAAGATACCACATTGTAGCTCCAACAAACAAACTACCTCCAACTATATTACCAAGAGTTACAGGTAAAAGGTTGTTATAAAAAAATTTTCCCCAATTGGCATCAATACCAAGGAAAAGAGAAGTTGGAATGAAAAACATGTTGGCGACACTGTGTTCAAATCCAGAGGTAACAAAAGCCCAAATAGGTAAAAAGATACAAACGATTTTAGATACACCATCATCACTACTATTAGCCATGAAAAGAGCTAAGCAAACAAGCATGTTACATGAAATACCACGAAGGAAATTATTCATCCAAGAGTTGTTAATTTTACCATAACCAAGATTTCTGGTATATTCAGCCCAAGCACCAGTCGTTAATGGGGCATCTGCTAAATAGACAAGGAAATAGGATACCAGAAGAGAACCGATAAAGTTACCAATAAAACTACTAACCCAATTAATGAGAACATGTTGTATCTTACATTTTTTCTCTAAGAATGCCACCGTCATGAATAAATTATTACCAGTAAATAATTCCATACCAGTAAAAACAATTAAACAAAGACCAACAGGGAAAACTAAACCAAGTAATGTTTTTTGAAAAGCTGGTGGAGCTGCTCCAGCAGTGGTTATTGCAAAACATCCACCAAAAGAAAGAAAAACACCAGAAAGTATACCCTTTAGAAAACCCTTAAACAATGGTAGTTCTGACTTTGCCTTGCCAGTATTAGCAATAGCAGCTGTAATTTCAGCAGGTGAATGCATTTTTTTTTCTCTTTATTTATTTATTTTCAATTTTTTTTTTTATTTTCTATAAATAAAAAATAATAATAATAATAATAAAATATAGAAATAATATATATATAAATAAAATATAGATATAAAATATATTAAAAATAAATATATGGAAAATATATAGATATATATAATAATAATTTATATTTAAAATAAAAAGTGTTATAACAAAATAAAAAAAAAAAAAAAAAAGATAGTATAATATTCAATAAATAAAATCTTAAACTTTATATATAAATATATATATATATTTATTTATTTATTTATTGTGTTTCTATTTCTTCTTAATAATTGTATATTAAAATTCTTTATTTCATTATCATTAAAAATATATATATTGTTATATTGCTAAAATTATCCTTTTAATTATATCTTTATCATTTTTTCCTTATTTTTATTATTTCTATATTATTTTATTTTTTTATTATCCAATTGTTATAATAATTAGTTTGTATCCATGAAAACTCATTTTTATTTTCTTTTCCTTATATTATTTTTCATTTTTTGAAATAATGATATTTTATTTTTTTAATAATACATTTAAAATAATAAAATATATCTTACTTTTATTCTTTCTTTTATTTCTTTTATCTTTATATATACATATATATAGAATATTTTTAACTTTATTTTGTTATATGTATTTTTCTATTTGGTATAATATATAATATATTATTTTATTTATATTTTTTTTAGTAATATTATTTTTTATTTATTTAACAATAAAAAGTCTTGATTTTAAATATCTTTGAATTTTTAAATAAAAAATAAGAAATAAAAAAAAATAAAAAATAAAATAAAATAAATAAAAAAAAAAAAAAAAAAAAAAAAAAAAAAAAAAAAAAAATTAGTTTATATATATATATTTTTAATTTAATTGGCAATAAATACTATTAATTTAATTTTTAATTAAAAAATATGAAATAAATAAATAAATAAATAAATTTTTTTTTTAATTTTAAAGAAAATAATTTCAATTTAATTATATATTCATCATATTGTATTGTATTGCATTAATTTGAAATGTACAATTATACTAACTAATAATAATAAATTTTTTTCTATTTTTTCTTTTTTATTATTTTTATTAATATTTCATCTTCATATTATTATATAATATATATATAATAATCATAATAGAAATAAAAAAAAGTTTCTGCCCTTTTTTTAATTATATATATATATATTTTGAAATATTTATTTGTAATGATTTTTATTCTATATTTTATCATTCTATAATTTACTTTTCTTTTAATTAATAATATTAATTATTTTTTAATTTCATATTTCCTCTGATGTTGTTTGTTTGTTTTTTTGTTTGTTTTTTAATCCTTTTTTTTTTTTTGTTGTTGTTGTTGTATTTTAATTTGTTAATAATTTATATTTTAATAAAATTGTTGTAATAATTACTTTATTTATTATGATTTGGTTTATTAATAAAAATGATTTAGAACTGATGACAAATTTTATTATAAATTAAAATAAAATAAAATAAAATAAAATTTTTTTTTTTTTTTTTTTTAAATCTATTTCTATTTAATTTCTAATAAAAATTTTTATGGATAAAAAAAAAATTTTTTTGAATTAAATAATATCTTTTTTTTTTAAGAATATTATTTATGATTTTATATTTATATATAAAGGTTATATTAAATCAAATAGAATATACCAAAAAACATATTAATTATATAATTCTATAATATATTATAAAAAAATTTTATATATGGATACTTTATGAAGTTTTTGTTTTAATAGAATTATAGAAAACTTTAATTGATTGCATATTAATAAAATATATATTGATTATAATAAATAATATCTTATATGTATTTTTGTTTTAGAGATATAAAATTGATAAAATATTTTTAATAATAATTAATTCCAATAAGTATTTGAATAATGATTAATGATAATACCTTAATTAATAATACAACTAAATAAATAAAAATAAATAACTAATAAAATCAGAAGCATTAATAATTAATAATAATTTTTAAATTGTAAATGAATGCTTATCAATAATAAAAGGATAGAAATTAATAATATAACTAAATAATAATAATAATAATAATAAATAATTAATTAATAAATATTAGTAATTATATCATGATAAATAATAGAAAGATAAAAATAATACTAAAACTATAAAATTAATTAATAAAAGTAGTTTATTATGTATTAGTTATTATATTAGAAAGTATAATCCGTAGTATTCGATATTTAATTAAAAAAAATTATATGATGTATTAATCATTAACTATAAAAAAACAATTTTCCTTAAATATGATAATAAATGTTTTCATTTTTTTTTAATTTTATAAAGAAAACTATTATTATTATAATTATTATTATTATTATTATTTATAATTAAAATAAGAAAATAATGATTAATTATTATTATTATAATAAACATTATTTTATAAAAAAAAAAATAATAATAATAATAATAATAATAATAATTTTAAAATTATTAATTTTGTATAAAAAGTATAAAAGCATGATATTTTTATTTATAAATAATAATATATAATAATTATAATAATTAATTCAGTCATTTTTATTAAAATGAAAAAAAAAATAAGAATAAAAAGCATAATAGGAATAAATAATTATATATATATTTAAATATAAAAAAAACAAAATCAAAATTTTATATTAAATTTCATTATATTAATTTATATTATATTTTAAATTTTTTTTAAATTTTAATATTAATTTATTAAATTAATTTTTTTTTTTTAAAATTTTTTATTTATTATATTATTTATTCAAAATAAATAATCTAATTCCATATAAATTTATTTATACATTCAAAAATGTCACAATTCAATATTACATGTATTACATGTATTATTATACATATTTTAAGTATATATATGCTATATAATTCATATTTAATTAAACATTTTATAAAAGCCATTTATTTATCAGCCATTTATTTATAATTTATATATTTTATTAGTTATTTTTTCAAAATAGAGGTGAATAATAAAAAAAGATATTAAAACACTTAAAAAAAAAAAAAATTAATTTTACCGTTTTATCTTTGTTTAATATAATTTAAAAAAAAAATTATTTATAATATATTATTTATTATTCATAATAATATATTAAAATTGGTTCCTATCCAATAGTATTTAAGTAACTTATTTAATTTAAAAAAATTAAATTAAATGGAATGAAACAAAAAAAATAAAATAAAATAATATAAAATAATAAAAATAATAATAGTATTAATTAGAAAATAAAAATAAAGATGGACTTAAAACTGAAAATTTTAATATATTTAAAAAATATTTTTATATATGACTGGTATGAAATAAGAAGAATATTTCCCTTTTTTTTTTTTATTTATAAAACATATTGAAAATTGAATTTTATATCTATTTTTAAAATAATATTTGAATATTGAAATATAATGAAATATAAAAAAAAATAATAATGGACTAGTAATTATTTTTTTTTTGTTTTAAAAAAAAATGAGTTATGGGATAATAATTAATAAAAGTTTTATATTCTAATTAATAACAAATTAAATAATAATAAAAAAATCATAAGAACTAACAATATATAATAAAAAAAAAAAAAAAAAAAAAAAAAAAAAAAAAAAAAACCTTTTTCCCATTATTATAAAAGCCATTGATAAAAGGGATAATTAATTGATGAATATTAAATTTATATATTATATTTATTTATTTTTAAGCTAAATGATTTATAAAAATAATGTTTAATATTAGTAATAATATGATTATGTAACAAATATAATAATATATTTAATAATTTAATATTGGCAATAAATAGTATTTAAAAATCCTTTAATATTATATACTTTAATAGAATAATTATATACATTTTTATTAAAAAAAAAAGTTTTTTTTAAAAAAAACATTTGTCTAATTTAAATGTATTTTATATATATATATATAATTTTAATATTATTACTTATTATAGTTTTACATTATTATCAGTATAATATTAAATTTAGGTTAATAGTTTTTTTTAAAAAAAAAAAAAAAAAAAAAAATTGATTATAGCTTAAAAATATTAATTAAATATTAATATCTGTTTAATTAATTAAAAAATGGAAAAGGGATTTGAACTCTATTAACTAATTCAATATACAAATGATATCTTTTTATTTTTTTTTAAAAAAAAAAAAAAAAAAAAAAAAAAAAAGATAAATAAATTCTAAAGTTTAAAAAAAACTTAATTTTTTATTTTTACTATTAATATAAATAATATTTATTTATGTAATTATTATTATATATTAAATATTATTTTTTTACTAATTATGATTAATTTACAATATTTAGGATTTTTTCAAAATAAACTTTTTTTTGTTTTTTTTATATTTATCTTTTTTTTTTATTCATTGTAAAATAAGAATAGAAAGGAAATTCCAAACATGAAAACTTAATTTTTTATTCTAACTATTATTATTATTGATATTAATAATGTTATTTATTTATTTATTTATTATATATTATTTTTCATTTTTTATTATTTTTTGTTAATTTACTATATTTAGGCATTTTTTTTAAAATAAACTTTTTTTTATTTTGTTTATATTTTATTTTACTTTCTTTTTTTTTTCGCTTCTTTTGTAAAATAAGAGTAATAAGGAAATTCCAAAAAGAAAATCACTTCATATAAATTAAAGTATAAAATAGTTTAAAAAAAAGAAAAAAATAAAATAAAATAAAATAAAATAATAATATATATTAATTCTAATAATATATATTTATTTCTGACCTTTTTTAAATATCAATAATTTAAACAATCATATAATTCACTTTTCTTTATATGAAATTATAAATTATCTATATATTATTTGCTTTATTATTATTATTATTTATTATTTATTATAATTTATTATTTATTATATATTAATTATTTATCTATTTATTTAATAAAATACTTTTTTTTTAATATATTTATTCATTAAGAATACAATACATTTTTTCACAATTTTTTATAAATTAACTGAATATTGAACAATTACCCTTATAAATTTTAATTTACTTTAAAATATGATATATAATTATTTAATAAAAAGAAGTTTTCATTTAATATTATATATTATTTTTTTATATTGAATATATTTGTGACTGTGATCTTAAAGGAATCATATATATATATATATAAAAAAAAAAAAAACTATGTTATTTTATTTTTTTAGTCGAATATTTACTATCTGTGTTAATACATTTAATATATTATTTATATTACGAAGTATTAAAGTTGATCATATATGTTTATAATTACAATATTGCAAAATATAATCTTTTTATATCTCTATTTTCTTTTTGGAAAAAAAAAAAAAAGTACAAAAATTAATAATAAAAACAGGACAAAAAATTATGAGGTTACAAATAAATTAATCTGGTTAATATAATATAAATCAACTGTATATATATAAAGAAAATTTATTCAAAATTACGTACTTTCTATTATTATAAGTAGAATATTAAAATACTTGAATTAATTGTTTAAAATTATCGTAAAGTTAACTTAACCTATTAATTTAAATTTTTCATTAATATGTTAAAAAAAGAATATAATTTATAAAAAAAAAAAAAATCTCAGACATAAATAGAAATAAAATAAATTATTCTAAAAATTAAGTATTTAGGATAAAATATAAAATTAAAATATTGTATTAATGAAAAAAAAAAAAAAAAAAAAAAAAAAAAAAAAAAAAAAAAAAATTAAATTGATTTTACTTTATTATTTACTCAAGGTATTCGCTTTTTCACTATAGTTTGTGGTAACATTTCCTTAGAAGTAATATTATGATCACCAGAAATTTCTCTAATTTCCTCAATTTTAAAATATCTATCAATCATTTATTATTAGATTCCATTATTAATAATCATGGTGCTAAAATTAATATATCATAAAATTCATAACTATCATATGATAAATATATCATTTTTATTATATTAATTGTAGCTATAGAAATAAACATAAAAAAAAATTATTTATTAAACGTTATTTGAAATGATAATTAATAGTATTAATATGTAAAACTAATTAATTATTAAATAGCCAATAGGTTTAGTTCTTATGATGGACATGAATAAACCATGATTTATTTATTAAAATTTATTATTTATTAATAACTTTTTAAAAATAATTAAAAATTTAAAAAAAAAAAAAAAAAAAAAAATAGAAAAGAGCGAATAATTGTAATTAATTATAGAGTGTATTTACCAAGAAAGATTTATTTAATTGTTGATATTACAAATACTAAAAAAATAAAAATGTAATTATAAATAATTAAATTATTTGTTCATGGGATTAAATAAATGAATTTCTTTCTTCAATTTTTATAAATAAAATAATAATTAAAATATAAAATAAAAAAAAAAAAAATTAAATAAATAAAAAATAAAATCAATAATTAATATTATCCTAACAATTTGAATTTTTCATTTAAAGTATATTAGATGTTAATTATATATTAATCTATTAAAAAAAAGTAAAAAAAAAAAAAATTATATATACATTATATATATATATATATATGTGTGTGTGTATGTATAATTTATCTTTCTAAGAACTAAAATTTTTCTTTTTAATAACCTCCATAAAAAAAGATGACATTATGTATTATTATAATTATTATTATCATTGACATTTAAGCAAAAATAAATTATATATATATATATATATATATATATACTTAATTAAAAATTAATAATATCATAAACTTTATATAGAATAAATGTATATTATATTGTTATTCATTTCTATTTTGTCTTTTTTTTATAAATTTAAAGTTTTTTTTTTTTTTTTTATTCTTTTATTTATTATTATTATTATTATTATTATTATTATTATTATTATTATTATTATTATTATTATTACTATCCTATAGCGTGGCATTTCGCCAGGTCTTATTTCGTCATATTTTTGAAAGCATGTGGCGTATTAAAAACATGTTGCATTTCGCCAAATGAAAATTATTATATTATTATTAAATTAATTACAGAAACATCTAATCATCAATGAGAGCAACGACGCCTAAATGGAATGGCATGAGAGCACTTTATATGGTCATCCTGATACACCCGGTATAAAATTTGTCTGATATTAATTTTCTGTTGTGGCTGGAATAACATGATTAGATTTACAAGGGATAGTCTAAAAAAAAAAAAAAAAAAAAAAAAAAAAATTTATAACGATGAAAATAATAATATATATAAAAATAAAATTAAAATTATATAATATAAAAATTTTTATACGTAAAAAAATATTAAAAAATAAAATAATCTCCTAAATACTTTATACTTTATATTTATCAGGACATTAAAAAAAGGGAATAATTTAAATATAAAAGAATTAAAAAAAAAGAAAAAAAGATTTGGATAATTAATCTTCATTTAAAATATATATAATTAAAAATATAAATTATAAAAATTAATCATTAAAATATATAATTAGAAACTTTTATTAAAAAAAAAAAAAAAAAAAAATGGAGAAAAATCAAGAAATTGAAATAAGCAAGACTAATAGAGGAAAAGAACAAATTATTTTAAACAGAAAATTTATAAGTTTAATCTTTCATCCAAAAAGAAAAACAATTCAAAAAAAAAAAAAATATATATATATATATATAAATGTACTGAATATAAAACATTAAATAGATGTCCATCTTTTCATTATTTTTGAACAATGAGAATCAAATCTTAAAATAGGATAATTCACAAAATCATCTTGAAAATAAATTTGAAGCAGCTAAATCAATTGTAAAAAAATAAAATTATGAAATTTCAAATAGTTCAATACCTTTTTGAATGTAAATATATAACGAAAATATGATGAAATTTCTCAAGGTATGGATCTTATATGTCCTGGATATAATTCAGTTAAATCCCAAGTAACAAGAAGTAGAAAAAAAAAAAAAAAAAAAAAAAAAAAAAAAAAAAAAAAAAAAAAAAAAAAAACAGCTTCCTCCTGATATAACAACATTTGATGAAATTCCAAATAAATCAAAAAATTATAAAACAAAAAGGAATGAAAATTTCATGATATTCAAAAATCATGATTTAATTGTTTTTTTAATCTGCAGAATTATTTATTGTAATATTATTTTTTTATATAAAAATATACTGTTAATTTTTTTTTTTTTTTACAAAATATTAAAGTATATTTTTATAATTAAATATATATTTATAATTAAATATATTTTCTTAATTAAATATTATAAATAATTATTTTAATTCTATTTTACAAAATATTAAATATATATATATTGGGTAAAAATAATATTAAAATAATATTGATTATTAAATAAATATTATAAAAAAAATTTTAAAAAAAGCATATTTTAAATTTTTATTTATTTATTTATTTATTTATTCATTTATTTATATCAATACATCACTTGGCGAAATGCAACTCTCCCATAATAATATAAAATAATTATAATAATTATAAAAAAACATAATTAAAAATTTACATTTGTAAATTAAATATTACAAACCTGTATTTATACTATAATGTGGCTTGTTATAGAATTCTTTTAATTAATTACATTATATTAAATTTATATTAATAATTTATATTATTATTTTTTCTAGATACATTTAATACAAAAATATAAAATAAATAAAAACTAGAAAAAAAAAAAAAAACTTTCAATTATGTATATTATTAACCTCTCTGATATTAGGTTATAATAGAAGTATAAATTTAATAAAAATAATAGTATATTATATATAAAAATGAAAAAAGTATAATTTAATCATTCTTTTTTTCTATTTTATTAATTTTTTTTTTTTTTTTTTTTTTTTATTTTTTATATTTATAAGTATAAATTTAATAAAAATAATAGTATATTATATATAAAAATGGAAAAGTAAATATTATTTAATCATTCTTTTTTTCTATTTTATTATTTGTTTTTTTTTTTTTTTTATAATTATACTTAATTTTTTTTTATTATTGTATTATTATTATTATTATTATTATTATTATTATTATTATTATTATTATTATTATTATTATTATTATTATTATTATTATTATTATTATTATTATTATTATTATTATTATTATTATTATTATTATTATTATTATTATTATTATTATTATTATTATTATTATTATTATTATTATTATTATTATTATTATTATTATTATTATTATTATTATTATTATTATTATTATTATTATTATTATTATTATTATTATTATTATTATTATTATTATTATTATTATTATTATTATTATTATTATTATTATTATTATTATTATTATTATTATTATTATTATTATTATTATTATTATTATTATTATTATTATTATTATTATTATTATTATTATTATTATTATTATTATTATTATTATTATGTTTGAATAATTAATTATAAGAGAAAATCCGAAATAAGAAACTATATCATTTGATCTTTTTTTTTTTTTTCTTTTTTTGTTCTTTTACTTCTTTAATTAAACTTGTATATATATATATATATATATATATATATATATATATATTATTATTATTAATTAGTATTTAACTCATAAAAAAGATGTTTTTGTTTTGCTTTTAATAAAATAATGATACCTCTATAAATTTTATTAAAAAACAATGATACTAGTGTAAATTATAAATCTAATGGAATGGTTAATATTTTTTAATTTAATTTATTTTATTAAAAAAAAATTAATAATATTTTTTATTTTATTTTTTATTTTATTTGATCGTTCTTCTTTTTTTTATTAATTTATTATATTTAATTTAATGAAACTGAAGTATTTCATGTTAAATATTAAATCATGGTAATAATCTATCATCCACTCTTAATAATTAAATACAATAAACTTTAAGTTCTATAAAAAAAATAATGATAATAATGATAATTCTATAAAAAAAAATAATGATAATAATGATAATAATGATAATAATGATAATACTAATTAAATGCAAAAAAAAAATATATATATATATATATATAATAAAATAATTAATAGTAAAAGAAAAAAAAATTAAAATAAAAAAGAAAAAGAAAAAAGAAAAATAAAAAAGTAAAATATATAAAAAAAAAAAATTAAAATGATAATGCTTTTGATAAATAAAAAGCATATATCATAAATCAAGATACACTTTAAAAATAATTGTAATAAATGTACAAAAGCAACATATGAATAAAAATATACATAACTTAACAATATGAAAATATTAATTTTATTTGGCTTAAAAAATATGAAAATAATTTTTTTGTTGAAAGAACTTATTATTCAATTTATTAAACAGTAAAATTTAATTAATAAGTTCCATAAAAGTTTCAAATAAACCTACTAAAAAAGAATAAAAATTTACTTCGATTTAATAATTTTATTAGATAAAAAGAGAAATTTTTATTAAACATAAAAGATCAGTAAAAATTATTATAATTTAAAATAATATTTATATTGATCTCTAGTCGGCATAGTTTATGGTTAAGACTACGACCGTATCTGATCGTTTTCGATCCCCTAACTTTCGTTTTTGATTAATGAAAACATCCTTGGCAAATACTTTCGCAGAAGTTAATCTTTCATAAATCTAAGAATTTCACCTCTGATAATTAAATACTAATGCCCTCCCAATTATCCCTATTAATCATTACTTCGGTCCTAGGAACCAACAAAATAGAACCAAAGTCCTATTCTATTATTCCATGCTAATGAATTCAGGCATAAGCCTGCTTTAAGCACTCTT
>JACVTC010000138.1:362500-365000 GCA_016946835.1 Neocallimastix lanati (nom. inval.)
AATTCTTGATGGGCTTGCTGTATCTCCAGTTGTTCCTATTATAAATTATTTATTAAAATTTGTTGTTTAAATTTTTATTTTTTATATTGTGAAAAAAAAAGAAAATAATGTGTTTTTTTATTTAAATTTCAATATTTGTATTATTTAATAAAAAGTAAATATATATATATTATCCAAGAAATAATAAAATTATAATTAAATATATAATTTAAATATTTCAGTATTAAATATAATATTTATTTGAATCGAAATAGATATTAATTGTATTTTAATATTTATAATTACTTAAAGAAGATAATCTTGAATTTAATTCTGAAGAAATGGTCTTTGCAAATTCTGCCTATATATTATCAAATTAAAAAAAAAAAAATTTATTAAAAATATTTTTTTTCTATTACTTATAGTTTTATGTTATTAAAAGAAATTTAATATAAAATTATAAACTCAGTATTAACAATGTTATGAAATTTCATAAAAATTATACAAAATTTCAATAATATAATTTTATATATTAATAAATTTCTTATATGAAATTTCATTAAAATTATATATATTAATAAATTTCAATATATACTCCAATATTAATTTTCTTTGGAGGTCTTGATGCTGAGTCTTGATTTTCAGATTCCATTTTACTTAATTATTGAAATTAAATAATAATAATAAAAACACCATAATTAAAAATAAAAAAGACATTCAGAAGTGATTATTTTATAGTTTTGTTAAATTTTATAGAAATTAAAAATAATAAAATATTTAATTAAAAAAAAAAAATAGCTACTACTTAATAATATATATTCTTATTAATATTTATTTATAATTGTTTTTATTAATTAAAAAAATATGTTTATCATTATAAAATATATATATTAATATGAATATATATATCATATTTTTTTTCTTTTTCTTTTGAAATAATAAATTAAATTCCATAATAATTATATCATTATAAATAATATTGATTATACATTATTTCGTATAATTAAAATTATAAATGCTCACATATTAAATTCTCCAAGCTACTTGGTTATTGTTCTTTTGGACTTTGAAAGGTTTAATAATATGAAGGAAAAAATTTTATATATATATTATTTTAATAATAATTTATTAAAAAATATGCGAAATATAATTAAATAAATAAATATTTAAATATATAATCAATTCATTAAATATTTATTAATTATAGCATGATAAACAATTATATATTAATTAATCAATATTTTTTGGCTCATTTATTAATAAAAAATAAAATTTCCAAAATAAAATAAAATGTTTATATATTAAAGTTTAGTATTTTAATAATTGTATTTATTTTAAATTTTAAACATTTATTAATATAATTATTTTTTTCATTTATATATTATAATAATTTAATTAATTTATATATATGTTCATTTATTAAAAATAATTTAAAAATAAATATATATGTAACAAATATTTCTAACCCTAAACAATATGTATTATACACCATTTTTAATTAAATAATATTTTTTTTATATAATAGATCCATCTTTTTTGTAAAATTTTATTATCCATTATTCTTTTTTTTTTTTTAAAGACAATTGTTTTAAAATGAGTAAAATAAGTAAAAGTATTGTTTATAATAGTTATAAAGAAATATATATATAAATAAATATTTTTAAAGGTTTTATGAATAAAATTACAAAAATTATGCAAATTAACTATTTTTTATTATATTATATATATAAAAAAAGAATTTAAAAATTAATAATAAAAAAAAGGAAAAATAAAAATAATTGATCTGAAGATTTATATTTCTTAAATTTTTTGATATTTAATATTTAAAATTACCCAATCAGTATCTAAATTCTATTTTAATAGGTTTTAATAATATTTTTTTAAAAAAAAAAAAAAAAAAATATATATATATATATATATAATTAAGTCTTAATACAGAAATGTATCATACAGAAATCATAATAATATATTAAAGAAAAAGGAAGCTAATAAAATAAGGATTTTAAGAATATAATAAAGTTTTAAAAGCAATCTTATATACTTCAAAGTATTGAAGTATCTAAAGGGGATAATTTAACCCAAACTCAATATTTAAATAATGTCAAACACATAGGTATATAACAATAATTAATTAACATGATAATAAATACTTAATAATTTAATGATAATTATATAAAAATTTTATTTATCTTTTATTTTTTTTTTATTTTTAATATTTAATAAAAATTTCTAAATTCTAATTTATATAAAGCAATTCAGCAAATAATAACAATAACTTAATTATTAAACAAATTTTTATAATTAAAGCAAAAAATATTTCTCCAAAATTTAGAAAAAAATATTAAAAAATGTGGAGAATTTTCATTCAATATTTTATTAAAGGATAATTGAAGGGAAAAAATTCAAAATCATAAATTCAAATAATTATTATATGTCAAACAAAAAAAAGAAAAAAGAAAAAGAAAAATAAACTAAAAATTAATTGAGAAATATTTTAAATTTATGAGTAAAGTATATCATT
>JACVTC010000138.1:367500-445000 GCA_016946835.1 Neocallimastix lanati (nom. inval.)
CAAGTAATAATTATATATATATATAATTATTACTTGTTTTATTATTGAAAAAAAAAAATATATATATATATGTATATTAACCATAATCTATCAAAGAAATATAATTATAATATTAAAAATTGCCATTTATCTATAAATAACAATTAATATTAATCATTATTTAATATTACAGTTATGCATATGTTTTTTCATATTTAATAATTTCATTACTAAATTTATTAAATTAATTAAAAATTTAAATTACTTAAAATTATTTGACTACAATTATACTAATTAATTTATAATTAATATAGATAAAATAGGATGACCTAATAATTACATACGAAAAAAAATATAATAATGTTTAATTTTATATGATTTATAGCAAAAAAAAAAAAAAAAAAAAAAAAGTTATTTTTCTATTTTTTTTTTTCAACAAAGAAAATCAACTAAAGTAACTTACGAAAAATAATACATCGTTTCATATATAATTTTCTTTATAAGAAAAGAATTTTTTATATACAATATATTCTGTGAGTATTTACATTATTATTCCTTTTATATACAACTTAAATTTAAAATTTTTAACTAATTTCATAAATTCATATATATATATTAAATATATTTCATTAGAATATTCGATATAATACAAATTCTTTATTTTCTAGCTCTTAGTCTGTTTATAACACAATTTTTTTTATCAAAAGAAATATTTCTTATTAATATATATATAATTTCATTATATAAAAAAAAATTAATAAGAAAATTTAAAAGATAAAAAATATTATATTAATAGACTAGGAGACTTGAAAATTAGGCATATATATTTTTTTATAATTTGTGAATATTTGTGTATATTTCAACTATTATATATAATCACTTTTTTTTGAAAAATAAATATATATATAAACATTTACTTTTTCATACTTAAAATACTTTAATAATAAATATTTCAAAATGACTATTTCAAACTCAAAAAAGTATGATGCTATACCTGATGAAATTTTAATTAAAATTTTCACTTTCATTACAGATAATAATTTAAATGAAATTTGTAATTTATTAACTGTTTCAAAAAGGTAATTTTAAGTCATTGAAGACATATTACAAGAATATAATTTAATTTTATAATATTGAAATAGTGAATTATATTTTCATTCAATATATAATAATATTTAAATTTTATAAATAGATGGAACAGATTAGCTACTTTCGCTTTATATAATGCATTACATTTCCATAATATTAATCAAAGAAGAAACTTTTTCAAAGGATTATTAACTAATACCGAAGATCAAGGTTTAATTGAAAAAAGAGATCAATATCTTGATATTAATATGATTGAAAATGAATTTAATTTTAATGAATCTGTAAACCAGCAAATTGATATGCAAGATAATAATGATTCTATGGATATTGATACCAATAATGAAATTGTTCTCTACGATAATCCAATTCCAATGAAATATATTTCTTCAATAAAAAAAATAAACTTTGGTCTTTCTCCAGATGAAAATAAAGAAATCAATGATGACGGTAGTTTCAATAATAGTTTAGATTGGAGTCAACACTGTGTTAATTCATCACTTAATCTCATTACTATATATTGTCCAAATATTGTTTCATTGAACCTTTCTGGTTGTCAATTTTATGATTATATATTTTGTGAATTATTAGAAAGTTGTAAAAACTTGATGTATTTAGATGTTTCTTATTCAAGTATAAAGCAAATGGGATTATTAGGTATTCTTGAAAGCGTCACTCGTTCCAAAGATCCACTTCCACTTAAAGAACTAAACTTAAGTGGTATATTTAGATTCTGGCGTCTTTACCGTGAAGCTCGTTTCTTACCAAATTTAATTAAAAAGGCAAACAATCTTAAAAAGGTAACTATTCTTGATTGCCCAGATTTATTAGAAGAAGTTGTTGAAGAAAGTAGATCTATTAAGGAAAATGTAACTATTGTATATGAATCTAAAATCCCAATAAATGATATTTATATGAAAGAATCAAATACAATAACAAAAAGTGATAGTAGTTCAACTCTTGCATTAAATAATGAAATTTATGTTTAATAATATGAAATAAAAAATTAAAAAAAAAAAATTATAAATATTTATTAAATCATTATAAATTAAAAGAAAATTACTAATATTTATTTTTATACTGCTATATAGAATATTATCTAAATAATTATAAAATATTATAAAAAATTGTTTAAAATAAAATAAAAATTGTAAAATTAAACATTTTTTTTTATACATGAGAGTCTAATCTAAAATTAAATGATAATAATTTTATATTTTGTATATATTAATTGTTTATCTTATATTATTTAATACTTAAAAAGTTTTCTTTATTTTATAATATTCTATTGATTATAATACCGTATATATTAAAAAATTTTATTATAAAAATACTGTATTAATTAGAATTCTTTCATTTAATTTTTTTATGATAATACTATATTTATTAAAATTCTTTTTTTTTTTTTTTTAATGGTAATACTATATTTATTAAATTTTTTTATATAATGCTGCATTAATTAGTATTTTTTCGTTTTGTTTTTTTATGATAATACTATATTAATTAAGATATAACCTAACCCGTTTTATAAAATTTTAAAGTTAAAATATAAAAAAAGGGAGAGTTGCATTTCCCCAAATTGCATTTCGCCAGGTTGCATTTCGCCAAGTGGCGTAGTATTAAAACGTTGCATTTCCCCAAGTTGCTTTTCGCCAGATTGCATTTCGACAAGTAGAGTATTGATATAAATAAATGAATAAATAAATAAATATTAATTCAAAATATATTTTTTTTAAAATTGTTTTTATGCAATATTAATAATATTTAATTTTATTTATTGATTTATTTGTTTATTTAATAATTTTCAATTTGGCGAAATGCAATCTGGCGAAATGCAATCTGGCGAAATGCACCGCACCCATAAAAAAATTCTGTAATTTTTTGAATCTAGTGTATTTTGCAATCGTGTATTTCGCAATGTAGCGTATAATAATTTTTAAATAAAGCCATACATTTTTAAGATATTCTATACAATCATAAACAAATATATAAATAATTAATATTTTGAAAGAAATAATAATATATTCTATTAAAAAAGAATTATAAAAAATTATATTTATAATTGAATATTAATTATATATATAAAAAATATTTATTATTAATTATTATTTAATTGATTATTAAAAAACAAGCCATATATTAAATACGCCACATTTTAAAATGCATGATTGGGAAACTCCTAGATTCAATATTTTTTTTTTAAATCTAATCTTTTACAAGTTTAATATCCGAAAAAAAAAAAAAAAAAAAAAAAAAATTAAAAACTTTATCCATAATAGCATATAAAAAGAAAGGGAAAATTTAAAATTAAACTAAATTTCTTGATATCTTTTTTTTTTTTTACATATTAATTTATTTTTTTAAATTCTATAAATAACTTAAAGCTTTGATTCTTATAAAATATATTGTGGATTTAATATATATATATATATTTTTTTTTGTAAATTAAAACATTTATTAATTAGAAAATTTTATCATGCATATAATTACTTTCGATATATAAATTAAGTATAAATTAATTACTAAAAGTTAATTATAAATTCAAAAATAATAATAATAGATATAAGAATTAATAATTTTTGGCATTATCGACATACCCAATATCATATATTTTACGTTTAAATTTTTAATAATATATTTAGTTGATAATTTGTATATCAATAATGTCAAAAATTATAAATAATATATTTAGTTGATAACATAACAATTGAATTAATTTTATCAAAAAAATTTATATTTTTTATATTTACTAAAATCACAATTGAATTAATTTAAAATAAAATTTATATTATCTTATATTTACTAAAATAAAATTTATTATCTTGTTTTTTATTAAGTCTTAAATTTATATAAATTTAAATTTATCAATTCATTTCATTTTTAATTCTTAATTCATAAAGTTTGTTTAATTTTATTTATTTTACTTATTTTAATTATATTTTACGATAAAAAAAAATAATATTTTAAAATCGATAATACTCTGTGATTTTAATAATACTTTTTTTTTTTTTTTTTTTTTTTATTTGTTAATACTTCACCTACGTAATAAATTAAAAATAAAGTTTTCATTATGTATTAATTATTTAAATTAAAATTCAATATATAAAGTTTATGAAAACCGTACATTTAATTAAATAAGAAAATATATATCTTTATCAATTATCATTAATTGTGTTATTAAACTTTAAATAACTTTATAGCAGTATATTGCGAAATTACAATATTTTAAATATTTATTTTCAATTTTATTTTTCAATTTTTTTTTTTCTTTTTTTATACTATCATTATTAGCTTATAACTAATAAAAAGTTGAGGAAGTTCTATTTTACAATAGCTCTAAATATTTTATAATGATCATATTGTATTTATCATTAATTTATTTTGCAACTTAGTTTATAATTAAAAATAAAAAATAATTATATATTATGATAATTAGATATTAATTCTATAATAGTTCCAAAATTTAATAAACATATATACAATATAAAGCGTTTTTTTTTTTTTTTATATTAATTATTAATTATTGATAATTAAAGTTTTTAGTATTTAATATATTTTGTTAATTATTTATTATTGATTATTATTTAATAGTAATAATATAAATATTGATTAGAGATTTTATACTATATTTAAGAAGCTTAATACATTAAGTTTTTTTTTTTTTTTTTTTTATATAATTTTTTATTAATTAAATATAAATATTTTCAATTAAATTAATATATTTTTATCAATTGAATTAAATATTTAGATAATATAATATAGTCTAATAGGAATATTACCATATAGTATAACAAATATAAATTTGTTTTATAATTATATAATATGGAGCATTAAGCAATTAGGGATATTTTACAGTCAAAATTTTAAGATTAATACTTTGGGATTTATCTACTAAGGGTTAAAAATTCAATGTAGGATGATATAGTTGAAAAATTTATTTAATATATTTAAAACTATATTGTAATATATTATAAGTTATATTGAAAGATTAAAAAAAAAAAAAATAAAGAAAAAATTTTTATCTATAAATATGCCACTTTTCACTATTATTTAATTTTCTTTTGCCTCATTAAGATATTTTTAAATAACAATAATTGATATATTAATAAGTGAAAAGAAATTTTAAAAATTAAAAAGTTAAATACGTTAAAGATAATAGATCGTATTTTATAATAATTATAATTTAACATTTCTATTACTAAATTAGTAGTATAGTAAATTTTGGAAAAGCCAGAAAAAAAAATTTAATTTAAAAAAGAATAAAAATTAAAAAAAAAAAAAAAGATAAAAAAGAACAGTATATATATAAATAGAAAGTAAAGTAAAATACGGAAAGAAAGTAAGAATAATGAATATATAAAAAATAATAAAATAGCAAAAAAAAAAAAAAAATTCAAATTTAAAAAATAATATTTATTAAAATTCAACATTACTTTTTTTTATAAAAATAGATGTCATTTTATAATATATATTAACATATTATTGTGTATAAACTTTTTATTAATAATTATATAGCAGGATTATCAAAAAATCAATAATAAGGAAATAATTTTTATAATAATATATAATAAAATTGTAGGAATTTAAATTTTTTTTTTTTAAAAAAAAAAAAAATGTCTTTCAGAAGTTCAGTTGAACGTATCAGAGCTATTTACCAACACTTAATGTTTAAACAACTCAGTGGTGGTAAGGCTAATTGTAATGGTAATATTAATGTTGAAAAATGGATTAAGGATAATTTCACTCCATATTTAGGTGATAGCTCTTTTTTAACAACAAAACCAACTGAAGCTACTAAAAAAATTTGGAAATATTGTGAAGAATTATTAAAAGCAGAAGTAAAAAGTAATGGATGTCTTGATGTTGATGCTACTAAACCATCGACTATTACTTCTCATGGTCCAGGATATATAATAAAGGACTTAGAAAAAATTGTTGGTTTACAAACTGATGCTCCATTAAAGAGAGCTATTAAACCATTTGGTGGAATTAAAATTGTTAGAAACGCTTTAAAGGCTTACAACAGACAACTTGATGATAATGTTGAAAAAATTTTCAAATACAGAAAAACTCATAATGATGGTGTTTTTGATATTTATACTCCAGAAATGAGAAAAGCTCGTTCAAACGCCATTATTACTGGATTACCAGATGGTTATGGTCGTGGAAGAATAATTGGTGATTACAGACGTGTTGCTTTATATGGTGTTGATTATTTAATTAAGGATAAGCAAAAGGATAAGGCAAAGATTGGTGGTGTTATGAGTGAAACTAATATGCGTGATATTGAAGAACTTGCTGAACAAATTAAGGCTTTAAAAAGTTTAAAGGAAATGGCAAAATCATATGGATTTGATATCTCTAAGCCAGCTACTAATGCTCAAGAAGCTATTCAATGGACTTACTTTGGTTATCTTGCTAGTGTTAAAGATCAAGATGGTGCTGCTATGTCAATGGGTCGTCTTGATTCATTCTTTGATATTTATATTGAAAAGGATATGAAAAAAGGTATTTTAACTGAAGAACAAGCTCAGGAATTAATTGATCATTTTATTATTAAGTTACGTTTAGTAAGACATTTACGTACCCCAGAATATAATGATCTATTTGCTGGTGATCCAACTTGGGTTACAATGGTTGTTGGTGGTGTTAGTAATGATCCAAGAAAACCATTCATTACTAAGACTTCATATCGTATCTTAAATACTTTATATAACCTTGGTCCAGCTCCAGAACCAAATATTACTGTTTTATGGAATGAAAAACTTCCAATTCAATGGAAGAATTTCTGTACAAAGGTTTCTATTGATACATCGTCTATTCAGTATGAAAATGATAATTTAATGAACCCACTTTTTGGTGATGATTATGCTATTGCTTGCTGTGTTTCATGTATGAGAGTTGGTAAGGATATGCAATTCTTTGGTGCTAGATGTAATTTAGCTAAGCTTATGCTTTATGTTCTAAATCATGGTTATGATGAAAGAACTGGTAAACAAGTTGGTCCAGATTTTGGGGAAGTTCCAGAAGGTCCAATCGATTTTAACTGGATGTGGAAAACTTATGATAAAGCTATGGATTGGTTAGCTGAATTATATGTTAATACTATGAATGCTATTCATTACTCACACGATCGTCACTGTTATGAAGCAATCCAAATGGCTTTACACGATACTAAAATTCGTCGTTTGATGGCTTTTGGTATTGCGGGTTTATCTGTTGTAGCTGATTCTTTTTCTGCTATTAAATATGCAAAGGTTACTCCAATTCGTGATCCAAAAACTGGTCTCACTGTTGATTTCAAAATTGAGGGTGATTTCCCAAAATTCGGTAATGATGATGAAAGAGTAGATTACTTTGCTAAGACTATTCCAGAAATATTTATTGAAAAATTAAAAAAATACCCAACTTACAGAAATGCTCAGCATACATTATCTGTTTTAACCATTACCTCTAACGTTGTTTATGGTAAGAAGACTGGTTCTACGCCAGATGGTCGTAAGGCAGGTGAGCCTTTTGCTCCAGGTTGTAATCCAATGCATGGAAGAGAAACATCTGGTGCTGTTGCTTCCTTAAATTCAGTATCAAAGGTTCGTTATAATTCATGTTTGGATGGTATTTCTAATACTTTTACCTTGGTTCCATCTGTTTTAGGTAAGATGAATGATGAAAGAATTCAAAATTTAACTGGTCTTTTAGATGGTTACTTCTCTCGTGGAGGTTTCCACTTAAACATTAATGTATTAAATAAATCTACTTTAGAAGATGCAATGGCACATCCAGAAAACTATCCTAACTTAACAATTCGTGTTTCTGGTTATGCTGTTCATTTTATTAGACTTACTCCACAACAACAAAGAGAAGTAATTGCTCGTACTTTCCATGATACCATGTAAAATTATTTAATTATTAAAAAAAAAAAAAAAAAAACCAAAACAAATCAAATATATATATAATAACATTTCATTAAAAACAACAACAACAAAAAAAAAAAAAATAATTAACAATAGAAAACAAAATAAAACAAAACAAAACAAATCCAAATCAAATCCAAATCAGGAAAAAAAAATTTTTATTTTTAAAAAATTAAATAAATTTTATAATTAAATTCTGATATAATATTTAAAGAATCATATCTTTTCTGCTATTTATAAATATTAAATTAATTTATTCATGTAAATTTTTTTTTTTTTTTTTTTTTTTTTTTTTTTTTTTTTTTTTTTTATATAAAATACGTATAATATTTTTATTTCTATCCGTTTTATAAAATAATAATAATAATAAAATAATACTACTACTACTAATAATAATAATAAAATAAATATATACTATTAATTCAAATAAGATTAAGTTTGAAATTTATTATTATAATATATATATATTTTTTATTTTATATATATATATATATATATATATATTTTTTTTTTTTTTTAAAACAAGGAAATGAATGTATAAATTTATGATTACAATTATATTGAACAACCTATTTTTATTTTTATTTTTATTTTTATTTTATTTTATTTAATTTATTAATATCATTATTATTTCATATATTCATATATTCATATATTTTTTATTATTTATTTATTTCATTCCTTTTTCATCTAAAATTAAAAAAAAAAAAAAAAAGAAGATAGTAACAATAATTTTGATAAAGGAATAAATAATGAAATTAATTAAATAATAGGAAGTTTAAATTTAGTTTTTTCAAAAAAAAAAAAAAAAAAAAAGGAAAAAAAAATATATATATTTATTGTTCATCACTGAAAATATATGAAAATATATATATATATATATATATATATATTTTTTTTTTTTTGTGGAATCCATTTGTATACCATTATACCTGCTGTTGTCAAGAGTGTCAAACGCTGAAACGATAAAGCAAAGAAGAAATTCAGATTTAGATGTGAAATGATAATTGTTACAGACATCGAGTAAATGGGAATAGTTAGAGGCCATTTCCTTCTCGAAGCTCCTAACATAGTATTTTTAATATTAATGTAAAAAATTTTTTTTTTTTTTTTTTTTTTTTTTTTTTTTTTTTTTTAATTTTAAAAAGTGTGTATTTAATATATATATATATATAAGAAAAAGTATAAATAAAACTAAAAAAAACAAAAAAAAAAGAAAAAAAAACGAAAAAATAATGATATATATAAAAATATATACATAATTTTTATCTCGTTTAGTATTTATATAATTAATATTATTTCTAATTTAACCATAAGCTTCCTTACAATAATTTATTAATTATACATGAAGTAATAAGAGGAGGATTCCAATTCCCAATCCTATATATATATCAATATATATAATAATTTTTAATTTAATTTTCATTAATATTATATTAACTTTATTTTTTACTAAAATTTTATTTTTAATCATTTAATAATTATTTAATTTTTTTATTATTTATCATACTACATTTTTTATATATATTTATTTAAATTTTTTTTATATATTTCTAATGTATTTTAACATATTATATGTAATTTATTTATATATACAATTATATAACAATAAATATATGAATTTCTGAAATTATATTCTTTTCCTACTCTAAAAACAATAATAAAAGATTAAAATATTTATATATAGAAATAAACTATATATATATTAATGTAAATAAAGAAAAATATATATATATATATATATTATATACAAATTAATATGGATGTTGAAGGTAATAAACAATTACAAGAAGATGAAATTATAGTATTATCTTCTATTTATGATAGTGATGTATTTTATCCAAATACCAATAATGAAGGAGATAATAGTTATACATTAAAATTTCCAGTATTAACCAATGATGATTTTAGTAGTAATGACATTGAAGACCAAAACGATATTTTTCTCGAATTAAATTTAGTTTTTCCAGACACCTATCCTTCTGAAGAACCACCAATTTATACAATTAAATGCACTTGGATTGAAAAAGGCATTGTTATATCACTTGATGAAAAATATAAAAAAATAATTTCCAAAAAATTTATGGAATTATGGAATGATTTTAAGGGAGAAGTTATTGTTTATGAGTGGGTTCAAGCCCTCACCGATTACATTGAAACCGAATTAAAAGATAATATAATTGAAGATATAAAAAAAAATAATGCTTCTACTACGGTTATAGTATCAACTAATAAGGAAGTTAATAATACTCCTCCAGATTCTTCCGACGACTCTGACATGGATGAACATTTAAAATCCATGCATATTACGTCATTTAGTAATGCTTCCATTCCAGATGATGTTGAAATGCCAGAAATATTTTCATCAAAGGAACCTGTTATTGATAGAAAATCTGTATTTATAGCGCATTTAGCCCCAATTCAATATATTACTCAGGTAGGAATGGTTGTTCGAGAACTTTTGAAAAATAAAAAAATAGCCAAGGCCACCCATAATATGTTTGCCTATAGAATTGAGGAAGAAGGTGGTGTCATTAATGAAGGTAATGATGATGATGGTGAACATGGTGCCGGTATAACTCTTGAAGGTTTATTGGAACTTGTTGATGCAAGAAACGTTTTTGTTATGGTGTCTAGATGGCATGGTGGTATTAAACTTGGTACGGATAGAAATAAACATATTAAAGATATTGCTTTTCAGCTCCTTGACGAACATGGTTATGTTCACCGTAAAAAGAAAAATCAACCATCCACTAAAAATACTAAAAAGAAATCAAAGAAATAAAATTTATTTAATATATATATAAATATAAATATAAATATATTTTTTTTATTGTTTTATTTTTTGATAAAAGTTAAAAATTTAAAAAAAAAAAAAAAAAGGGAATTTGAAATTTGAAATTTCAAAAAAACATCTTTAATTATTATTAAAGTAAATAAAAATAGAAATTCTTTGTAAATTTTCTTTCTTTCTTTCTTTTTTTTTTTTTTTTTTTTTTTTTTTTAAAAAAAATGTTAATATAAAGTTTATTATTTATACTATTAGAATTCAATATTGTAATAAATATACATATATATATAAAACAAAAAAACAAAACAAAACAGAGCTATTTAAATATTAATTAATTGATTATAATTATTTAATTGTATTATATATAATTTTTTATTTATTTATTTATTTATATATTATTTTTTTTTTTTTTTATTTTTTATTATTTAAAATGTACTTTCTTAAAATTTTATTTGGTTTATAAAACTTTCGTTTTATGAATAATAATATTTTATTTATACTCTATTCTCTACTTTATTATTGTCATTATCATCGTCATCATTATTATTGTTTGTATTATTATTATTATTATTATTATTTTTTTAATGAAGGAAATAATTCATAAAAAATATTTTTAAAGGGCATAAACAGATTTAAATTAATATTTCATATTTTATTAAATTTTTTTTTTTTTTTTTTTTTTTTTTTTTTTTTTTTTTTTACAAGTGGAAAATGACTTGTTTAAACTATTTAAGAAATCTTGGTCCCTTGATTAAGTACACTGAATTGCTGTACTAAAATAGAGGGATAAAACTAAAAAAAAAAATTACTTTTAATAATAATAATAATAATAATAATAATAATAATAATAATAATAATAATAATAATAATAATAATAATAATAATAATAATAATAATAATAATAATAATAATAATAATAATAATAATAATAATAATAATAATAATAATAATAATAATAATAATAATAATAATAATAATAATAATAATAATAATAATAATAATTAATAATAATAATAATAATTAATAATAAAAATAATAATAAAAATAATAATAATAATAAAAATAATAATAATAATAATAATTAATAATTAATAATAATAATAATGATGATAAATACAATAAGGTAAATATTTTAATATAAATATATATATTATTTTATTTATGGTTTAGGAATATTTAGATTATTTACTAGATATATATAGATCATTGCGTAATAACAATTATTATTATTATTATTATTATTATTTTTTTTTTTTTTTTTTATGGTTTATTTTGTAATTAATAAATCAAAATTTTTGTTTTTAAATATTTATACTGAAGTAAAAGATATAATTAATAATTTATAAAAAAAAAAAAAATTGATTATATATTAATTAAAATTATATAAAGTGTGAAATGAAATATTTTTTAAATGATAGTTTGTAATAGAAGTATAATGAAATAATAAACTATTTATAATTTATTAATTAATATAGTTAATTTTATTTTATTTTATTTTTTTATATAGTTTTTTCTTTAATATTTCTTTTTTTTTTATTTTATTTTTTTTTTTCCTTCTTTAAATCATAATTATTAAGAATATATATGATTTCAACTAATATATACATATATATTTTAATAAAATATAGTACTTAAGTCGGTAAAATATAATAAATATATTTTCTGTCAAAAAAAAAAAAAACAACTTTTTTTTTACTATTTAAAAACAAATTTAAATATTCAATTTATAAATATATATATATATATAAACATCATTGCAAATAATTTATATATAAAGAAATATAATATCAAATTAAGAAATATATGAGATAAAATTAAATAATCCATTTAATTTTTAATAAAGTATAAAAAAATGTTGAACATATTAAATTATTTCAATAATAACAATTAATTGATTTATATACATAATGAATGATAGATAAAATATATTTTTTTTAAAAGAGTAAATAAAATAATTTGTTAATTATTTTTTTATTCAAACTTTTGAATAACTTTATATAATAGGATTGAAGTTTTTATTATAATAAAAATTAATTATTATATAAAGTTTATTAATAAAAATTTTTTATGAATTTTATTATTAGTACTTTATTATTATTATTATTATTATTGGTTATTATCATTATTCAAATTCTTAATTCTTATTTACATAAAGAATAAGATTTTTTCATTAAATTAAAAATGTAAATGATAATAACTTCTTATTAATTATTTTTTTCAAAAATTTTTATATATGAAATAAAATTTAGAAATTGATTTTTCTCATTTTTGATATAATGAAATTAATTAAAAGTTTATTGAGACCTTTTTTTATTTTTTATTTGTTTTGCTTTTTTTTTTTTAATTTTATTATATTAAATTTTATAATATCGAAAAAATATATATGTATAATTCATACCATTTTATATAGTCATTATTTATTAAATTATTAGTAAAAGTAAAAACTAATTTATTATTTTATAGAATATAGTATTTTTTTTTTTTTCTTATTTTTTATTTTTTTTATTAATTAATATATATTTATGTATTATATATATATTTTATTATGATAAAACAAAGAATTAGATACAATAAGTTCCATGATTATAATAAAAAATTAATATAATTTAATACTTTTGTAAAATTAAATAAAAATATATATAATTTAATGATAATAATATAATAATATTATACTAATGAAATAAAAAAAAAAAAAAATTAAAACTAAATAATCATAAAGTTTATAAAGTATAATTAAATAATAACAATAATAGTATAATAAAAATAACAAAAATGTCAAGTAAATCAAAACATATCGATGACTTGGAAAAATATACACAAAGTCAAATTTTAAAAAAGAAATATAATGATTTAGATATTGATAGTGCCAGTATGTATTCATGTATAGAATCAAATACCAAAGAAAATGATAAATCATCGATATCAGTTTCATCAGAATATAATTCCATAAATAATTTTTCATATGCTAATTTTCTGAAATCGCAAATTGACACATCATTAGGACAGAGTGATCAAAACTCAGGTTATTCATCTGATGATGCCTCTATGATGACGGCATTATCATTTAATAAGGATGAATTTAATAATGTAGCATCAACAGATGCTAAATCCAATACAGAAGAATTACTAAGTAATTTAAACGATAATACAGTACAATATATAGATAGTGAAAAGAAGGAACAGGAGCATGAACAGGTTCAAGATCAGGAGTTATCAATATCTAATGTTAATGAGAATCGTTCAATTAATATGACATCAACAGATGGTAAATCCAATACGGAAAAATCACCAAGTAATTTAAATAATAATACAATACAATATATAGATAGTGAAAAGAAGGAAAAGGAGCATGAACAGGTTCAAGATCAGGAGTTATCAATATCCCATGATAATGAGAATCGTTCAAATAATATGACATCAATAGATGCTAAATCCAATACGGAAAAATCACCAAGTAATTTAAACAATAATACAGTACAATATATAGATAGTGAAAAGAAGGAACAGGAGCATGAACAGGTTCAAGATCAGGAGTTATCAATATCTAATGATAATGAGAATCGTTCAATTAATATGACATCAATAGATGGTAAATCCAATACGAAAAAATCACCAAGTAATTTAAACAATAACACAGTACATATAAATAATGAAAAGAAGGAAGAGAAAGAGAAGCATGAACAGAAGGTTCAGGATCAGATGTTTGAATCGGTTAATGAATCCCAAAATGAACCTGAAAAAAAGAAAAAGATTATAAGGAAGGTGAAAAGAATTATTATTAATAAGAAAACAGGAGAACGCAAAGAACTAGCAGATAATTTTGTAACAATTTTGAATGAATCCGAAGGTAAAAAATTGATTCAAAGAAAAAAGTTAGCCGCCATGAGGCCCTATCCTATGGATAGTGTAACCTCACTCTTCAGTAATAAAGTACTCTATCCTGATGATAATAAAAAGTATAAGGTAGTGAAAAAGATAGTTAAAGTGACCAAAAAAGAAGATTTTCTTGGAAGTTTAGAATTAAGTGAGAGTCAATTACAAAAAATAGAGGATGCAAGGAAATCGGAACGAGAAATAAAAAATAGATCATCAAAAGGTAATAATGAAATTAAAGATAGAGATAAAGGTAAAGATAAAGGTAAAGATAAAGAAAAAGATAAAGGTAAAGGTAAATATGAAAATAAAGGTAAAAATATAGATGAAAGTGATCATGGAAAAGAAATTAATATTGATGAAGGTGAAGGTCATCAGAATGAACAACAACAGCAACAACCTAATAATAATGAATTAAATAATAATAATAATAATAATAATAATAATAATAACAATAATAATAATAATAATAATAATAATAACAATAATAATAATAATAATAAGATAACATCGACAGAACCTTCAAATATTCAAGAAAGAGAATTATTAATAGATAATAAAAATGAAATTTCAGAGATAAAAGAAAAAGAAGCTAATTTAGAAAATAACAATATGAATGATGAAAAATCAGAAATAAAAGATAGAGAAACTGTTATAGATGAAAAGAAAGGTAATAATTTAAAACTTAAAGGAAAAGAAAATGTTGTAGATGAAAAGAGAGATGAAAATATAGAAATTAAAGAAAGAGCAGTAGCTATGGACATTACTAAGGATGTGAATGAAAAAGATGATCGGAAAGAAAAAGACATAATAATCAATAATCATTGCGATACCAATGACAATAACAGTCAAAAACCTATAGTTCTACCTGACAATATTGAAAAAAGTAAGAATCAAGAAACTATGAATATACCCAATCATACCAATGAAAATAAGAATCAAGAACCAATGATTATACCCATTGATACTAATGATAAAAATAAAAATAGAGATAATAGAGAAGATGATAATAACGAAAATAAAAATACTAATACTGATATAAATAATAATAACAACAACAACAACAACAACAATAACAATAATAACAATAATAACAATAATAATAATAATAATTATAATAATAAAAATGGTAATAATGATGATAAGCCTCAACATACTAAGAATGAATATAAAGTTAATACAGAAAAAGATAATAAAAATAATAATGTATCCAATATAATAAAAAAGTTCAGTGATAAATCAAATTCTCCACAAAGCACCAATAATTCTAATGATGAACATAGATTTCCAAGGGAGAGAAAAAGAAGTAGTATCATTCAAGACAAAATTAAATTATTTAGTAAAGAAAACAATGATGAATATAAAAATGAAAAGTTTAAAGAGAATAAGGAAGAACCACAGTATAATTCTAAAAAAATAAATAATTATAATGGTATAATAATTATATATATATATATTAAAATGCTTAATATAATATTATTTATTTATTAAATAATATATACATCCAAATACATATTTAATTATTATACTTAAATATTCCTATATTAATATGTATATTTATTTTGTTATATATATTATATTTATTTATTTATTTATTTATTTTTTATTTTTATTTTTATTTTTATTTTTTTTTTTTATTTTTTTTTTATATATATATATTTGTATTTAGAATGTAATACTGATAGAGTAAATACAATAAGACATATGTTTGAAGGAAAGGAAGTTACACCTCAGAGAGAGCCAATAACAAATAATAATAATAATAATAATAATAATAATAATAATAATAATTATAATAATTATAATAATAACAATAATAATGATAATGCTATAAATGACTTTAATTCTAAAAGTGAAACAAAAATATTAAATAATAAAAATGTGGAAGGTAATGTGAATAAAAATGAGGATCAATTAAAAGAAGAAAAAGGCAAAGAAAAGGAAAAAGATGAAATACTGAAAAGAGAAGTAGAAAAACCTAAGGATGATCAATTGAAAGACAAAGAAAAAGAAAAAGAAAAAGAAAAAGAAGAAAAATTAAAAAGAGAAGAAGATGGAAAAAATATAGTATTAATAATGGATAAGAATAGTCCAAAAGAAAATGAAATCCAAAAGCCATCAATAGATAATAAATCAAGTGAACCTCAAGCTAAATTATCCGAAAAACCAGAAATAATGAAAGAAGAAGTTATAGTGACGTCGAGAGAAGTGAGATTACCATCATTAAAAAATGAAGAAGAAAAAGATAAAGAAAAAGAAAAAGGATCACAAAAGACAATAAATAAACCAAATGAAAAAAAAGATAAAGAAAAAGAAAAAGGATCAGAAAAGGCAATAAATAAACCAAATGAAGAAAAAGAAAAAGAATCAGAAAAGGCAATAAATAAACCAAATGAAGAAAAAGATAAAGAAAAAGAAAAGGAAAAAAGTCAAAGAGAGGTGATAATAGACAAACCAAAAGAAGAAAAAGATAAAGAAAAAGAAAAGGAAAAAAGTCCAAGAGAGGTGATAATAGACAAACCAAAAGAAGAAGAAGACAAAGAATCAGAAAAAGCAATAAATAAACTAAATGAAGAAAAAGATAAAGAAAAAGAAAAGGAAAAAAGTCAAAGAGAGGTGATAATAGACAAACCAAAAGAAGAAAAAGATAAAGAAAAAGAAAAGGAAAAAAGTCAAAGAGAGGTGATAATAGACAAACCAAAAGAAGAAGAAGACAAAGAATCAGAAAAAGCAATAAATAAACTAAATGAAGAAAAAGACAAAGACAAAGATAAAGAAGTGATAATAAATAAGCTAAATGAAGACGAAGAAAAAGATAAAGAAAAAGAAAAAGAAAGAGAACCAAAGGAAACTCCTGATAATAAACCAAAAGAAGGAGATGATCAAGCTCCAGTAGTAGCAGTAGTAGACGAGAAGAAAAGTGAGGAGGAGAAGAAGAGAGAAAGAATGATGGAATTAAAGAAGAAGCATGAAGAAAAATTAATGAGAAAGTATGAAAGAGATTATGAGAAAAGGAAAGAGATAGAAGCCAAGATACTAGAAGAAGAAGAAGAATTAAAACGAAAGAAGAAGGAAGAAGAATTAAGAAAGAAGCAAGAAGAAGAAGAAGAACTGAAAAAACTAACGCCTAAAGAATTAAAAGAAAGAGAGAAACGATTGAAGAAAGAGAAAGAATTAAAAGAAAGAGAAGAAAGGAAAGAAAGAGAAAGGCTTGAAAAGGAAGAGAAAGAGAGAGAAAAGAAAGAAAGGAAGGAGAAAGAAAAGCAAGAGAAAGAATTAAAGAAACAAGAGAAAATAGAAAGAAGGTCAAGTATCAGTTCGATAAGATCACGAGCCAGTAGTTTTATCGGATTTAGACGTAGAAATAGTTCCATTGTTGTTGAGAAAGATAAAGAAGAATTAAATTCTCTTAAAGATCAAAAAAGTAAAGATAAAAATGAAACTAGGGCTATCCCAGAAAATAATGAGACCCCTAGTGTAACAAAAGAAGGTAGTGGAGGAGAACTTATTATACCGTCTTTTGATTCATTAAGAGAAAATGATCCAATAATAATGGAAAAGGAAAAAGAAAAAGAAAAAGAAAATGAAAATGAAAAGGAAAAGAAGGAACCCAAAAGAAGAAAGAGCAGTTTAAGCTTTATTTTTAGACGTAAGAGTACATCTGGTATATATGTAGATAATTCACTTGAAGTTGATTCCCAACGAAATGAATTAGAGAATATTAAGGAAGACGAAAGGGAGTTAACACAAAAAGAATTAAAAGAAAAAATGAAAAGTGAAAGGAAAGAGAAGGAAAAGCTTGAAAAAGAGCAAAGAGAAAGAGAACAAAGAGAAAAGAAAGAGCAAGAAAAGATGAAAAAGGATCTTAAAAAGCAAGAAAAAATAAAAGAGAAAGAAAATAAAAAATTAAGAAAGGAAAGTATCAGCGTTAGAACGATGAGTAATGATGATAATAATACAAATAATATAGAAGAAAAAGATCAAAATAGGAAAAAAGAAAGGGAAGAAAGAGAAGAATTATTACAGAAACAACAACAAGAAGAAGAATTAAAGAAGAAAAAACAAGAAGAAGAAGAATTAAAAAAGAAACAGGAAGAAGAGTTAAAGAGAAAACAAGAAGAAGAAGAATTAAAGAAGAAAAAACAAGAAGAAGAATTAAAGAGAAAACAAGAAGAAGAAGAGTTAATAAAGAAGAAACAACAAGAAGAAGAATTAAAGAAGAAAAAAGAAGAAGAAGAATTAAAGAAAAAACAAGAAGAAGAAGAGTTAAAAAAGAAACAAGAAGAAGAAGAATTAAAGAAAAAGCAAGAAGAAGAAGAGTTAAAAAAGAAACAACAAGTAGAAGTATTACTATTACAAAGGCAGCAAGAAAAAGAATTAAAAAAGAAGAAAGAAGAAGGAGAAGAAAAAGAAGAGGAAGAAGAGGAAGATATTTCTAAAATGGATAAATTCAATAATATGCTTAAACTAACCACGGGTAAAGGATTTGATTATTTAAATGAAGGAAATAAAGGAAGAGTGGTATCCATTGATGGGTCTGAAGGCAACAGTTCTGCTGCTATTATTGATGGTAAAAGTAAAGGAAAAAGTATAGAAAGAGAAAAAGAAGAAAAAGAAGAAGAAAAAGAAGAAAAAAAAGAAGAAAAAAAAGAAGAAAAGGAAGAAGAAAAGGAAGAAGAAAAGAAAGATAGTCAAAAGATAAAAGAAAGGAGTCATCCAAGTGCAAGTGATGAAATCGTCTATAGATACGATAAAAAAAATGAAATACTGGAGAGTTCTATATCCGTCAAAGAAATTGCAAGAGCAAAGAATGAAGAATTCGCAAGACGTAATCAACAAAAATTAGAAGCTCATTATAGTCAATATAATGTTAAAAAATCAAGTCCCCTTAGTAATAATATATGTAAATATCTTATATATATATATATATATTATTTATAATATAAATTTTTATATAATTTTGCAATAGAAATATACAAGTATATTATTATTATTTTATCAATATTTATCAATATATTAATTATGCACTTTTTTTTTTTTTTTTTTTTTTTTTTTTTTTTTTTTTTTTTTTTTTATTTAATTATATATATATATATATATATATTTATTTATTTAATTATTTTTTTTATTTAATTTTTATTATATATATATATATATATATATATATATTTTTTTTTTTTTTTATATTTTTATTATTTATTTATTTATTTATTAATTTATATATTTATATCATAGTAAAATGTGATGAAACCACATCAAATACCTCGATAAATAGTGCAAATACAAATGATCTATTTGAAACGCAATCAGAAGGTTTTCCACCTACGTATAAACGTCATCAAAGTGCAATGAATATTACCATGCCAAGGAATAATACTAATAAATTTAGACTTCATCAGTTAACAGCCATGAATGCAGCTGCCTTTAATAGTGATACAGAATTATTAAAGGAACGACTAAAGACACGGTATCAAAATATTGAGAAACGTAAAGAATGCTATAACAATATTATGGAACAATATAATCAAATAAAGATTTATCAAAAACAATATGATGAATATATGAAGCACATGAAAGGATATGAAGAAGTTTTCCTCAGTAACTATGAAGCCTATACACCAGAACAACGAGAAGAATATATGAAATATAAGGAACAATATAAGCAACAGACAGAATATTACAATAATTACTGTATAGAATTAGAAGAAAGGATGAAGAAAATAAAGGAATATCAAAAGATTGAAAGAAGAGAAGCTTTCATTGAAGAAAATATAATTGCTAGGGCTGAAGGAAGAGAATATAAAGATATTAATGAATATGAATTTATTGATGAAAATGGTATGATTCAATGTGAATATGATATGTATCAATATAATGCAAAAATGAAAGATATTTTAAATGAAATGATGAAAAAACTTAGAAAATTAAATCGTTTAAGTCAATCACAAGTGGTAATGTTTTAATAATTATTGATAATTATTATTTATATAAATCTAAATTTATAAAAATAAAAATAAAAATAAAAAAAAAAAAAAAAAAAAAAAATTATTTTTTAATAGCATTCATATATTAACTATCAAAATTATTAAATTTAAATTTAATTTTTTAAATATATATCAAATTTATGACTTTACTAGAATCTTTACTTTAAGAATGAGAAACAAAGTTAATCGAATTGAAATAGAAGTAATATTTTAGATTAAAAATTTAATTAATAATTTAATATATATATATATATATATATTTTTATTTTATTTTATTTTATTTTTTATTTCTATTTTCTTTTTTTTTTTTTTTTTTTTTTTTTTTGTAAATCAGTTTTTATATATATATAATTTTTTTACTTTTATAGGAAATAGAGTCAATTGTAGTAATTCATGAAATTTATTTTTTATTTCTTTTTTCTATTAATTTTCTGCAGTTTTTATATACATATAAAAAATATGAAAGAATTTCATAATTAAATATTTGTTATTTGTTATTTGTTATTTTTAATTTTTTTATTTTATTTTTTACAAAAATATAATCAATGTAAAGTTTATATTTTTTTATTATTAATATATAACTTTTTTTTATCGATATAAATATACATATATATTTTATATATTTTTTATATTTTATTTTCTATTATTATTTTTAATCTTTATTTTATTTTATTATATTATATTATATTTTTTTTAATTTTTATTTTTTTTTTTGAAATGAATACCATAATATATACCGAGTATATATATAATTTATATTAAAAAAAAAAAAAAAAAAAAAAAAAAAAAAGCATTCAATTTGCATCTTAAATAAATAATAATAATAAATAAAAAAAGCATATATATAACATAATCAATAATTATATAGTTATTTTATATATATATATATATATATATATATTTTTTTTTTTTTTTTTTTTTTTTTTTTTAAAATTTATTATTTAGTAAAAATTTTCAATAAAACTTTAGATAAAAAGATAATTTTCAGAAAAATTATTACTAGTATTAGTTGTTAGTAACTATTACTTTAACCATTAATTAAATAAATTTTATTTTATCATATTCTTATTTTTTTTAATTTCTTTTTTTTTTTACAAAAAAAGAAAAAAAAATAAAAAATAAAAGATAAAAAATAAAAAAAAATAAAATTTTAATAACTTTTTAGCAATTTTTATTTTTTATATTATGATAATAATTAGATTTTTAACAAAATATAAAAAATAAAAGAAAAAAAAAATCATAATAAAAAATTATTTTTTTTTCTTGGTGTTTTTTATTTTAATTTTTAATTTAATTATAAAATTTATTTTTTATTAAATATTAATCCTATATCAACCCATGCGGCATAATGTATTATAATAATTAAAATAAACAAAATAAATAAATATATAAAAAAAATAATAAACAAAATAAATAAAAAAAAAATAAAATATAACTTTTGTGTCTTAAAAGCTTTTTGTGTATATTCATTATAATGATTTGTTTTTATATTGTTTATCATTTATTTGTTTAGTTTTTAGGACTTCAAAGGAAATTAAAGTTTAATTTAATTTTTTTTTTTTTTAAATTTAATAAAAAATTTTGATATAAATGAATAACTAAATAAATAACAATATAATTATATAAATAAATGAATAAATTAATAAATAATAGCAAACAGAATTTTCGATAAAAAAAAAAAACTATAAAAAAAAAATTTTTTTTATTCTCGAAAATGCTAAAATTCAAAAAAAAAAAAAAAAAAAAAAAAAAAAACCAAAGATAAAAAAATGAACATAAAAAAAAAAAAGTTAAAAATGCTTTTGCCATGCAATATGGGCATTTTCTTTTAATTACAAATATAGTTAAAAAAAAGTATTAAAGAATATAATAGATGTTCCATTATATATATATATATATATATAAATCTATTAATATTCAATACTCTTTATTCGATTTATTCTATTTTTATATTCTCTACGATTTTTTATTATTTAATATTTATTAATTATTTATTGATGCATTATAAAATTTTATCATTAATAAATAATGCTTATTAAGTATAGTATATTAAATATTTATTTTCATTATTATTATTATTATTATATTATTATTATTATTATAAACTATACTATTATTTTAATTAGTAACTACTATTTTATTATTATTTCTTTTTTAATTGTATTATTATTAATAATAATAAGGGGACTTTCATGTTATGAAAAAAAAAAAGAATTTAATAAATAATTTAAATTTATTATTAACATATATAGTTTTGTACAATTTAGAACTAAAAATTTATAAAAATTATTATTAATATTATTATTTAAATAATAATATTTAAACCTTTTTTTTTTTTTTTTTTTTTTTTTTTTTGTTATATCAATAATATTAGTATTAGTTTTCAACTAAGTTTTAATTTATAAAAAATAATTAATAAACAAACGAACATACAAATAAATAAATAAATAAATAAATAAATAAATAAATAAATAAATAAATAAATAAATAAATAAATAAATAAATAAATAAATAAATAATACAAATAATAAAATTATAAAGATAATTGTATTAAAAATAATAATTGTATTAAAAATTATAATAAAATTATTAAGATGGTAGTATTAAAAATAATAATGAAATTAATAAGATAAAAGTATTAAAATTAATAATAAAATTATTAAGACAATAGTATTAAAAATGACATAATAATAATTAAGATAGTAGCATTAAAATTAATAATAAAATTATTAAGGTAGTAGTATTAAAAATAATAACTAATGATTACAATAGTTATAATAATAATGATTATTATAGTAATTATAATACTATATTATAATTCTAAAAATACTAATATAAATAATTTCAATAATAAAATATATAGAATATTAATAGAAAAACCATTTGGACGATCATAAAAAAATAATAATTGTTATAAACTCTATTATTGAATTATTTTGTTTTAAATGATAAAACTTTGTATATTATATTTTTGAAAAAGAATAATTAAAAATATCTGATACTTTTTACATTTTGTATTACACTACTATTTAATATAATTATATATTACTACCTTAACTAATAATAATGATAAAGATAATCATCATAATGGAAAAATCTACTACTACTACTTCTAATAGTAATATTAATAGTAATAGTAATAGTAATATTAATATTAATAGTAATATTAATAGTAATATTAATATTAATACTAATAGTAATATTAATACTAATACTAATAATGATAATAGTAATAATATTAATTCTAATACTATAAAGATGAATATACTAATAATAATAATAATAATATTAATACTAATACTAACATACTACAACATAATAATGAATAATAATAATAATAATAATAATAAATAATGATTATGGCAATTTAAAAATATTTATTTCTTTTTTTTATATATATAAAAAAAGAAACACTTTATAATAATATTATACCTTACTTACAACTATTTATTATTAATATTGATGTAACTGTGTACAATTTTACATTTTGTTCAGAATTTTCATAATTTTTAAACTTTATTAATATTTTTTTTATTTTTCATCATAATGCAATTTAGGCTTAATTTAATTTTAATGAAAGCTTATTTCATTTTATTAATATTGATGTAACTGCGTACAATTTTACATTTTGTTCAGAATTTTCATAATTTTTAAACTTTATTAATATTTTTTTTATTTTTCATCATAATGCAATTTAGGCTTAATTTAATTTTAATGAAAGCTTATTTCATTTGGAAAATTAACTTTATTAATTATTAGGACTAAAAATTCTATTAATCTTTTAAAGGAAATAATAAACGGTTTTTTTTAATTTGCTCTTTAGACACATATTAAATTAAAGTAAAATTTTGTATATTAATAATATTAATTTTTAATTAACTTTATATAGAAAATATTTTAAATATTATATTAAATATTTTAATTAATATTATAATTATAAAAAATATAATTTTTTAAATAATTTTAAATTTACTTAAATAATAATAATTTTTAATAAATAAATAAATAGATAAATAAATAAATAGATTAATAAATAAATAATTGAATAAATAAATAATTATAAGTAATTAATAAATAAATAATTGAATAATAATAAATTAATAAATAAATAATTATAAGTAATTAATAAATAATTGAACAATAATAAATTAATAAATAAATAATTATAAGTAATTAATAAATAATTGAATAATAATAAATTAATAAATAAATAATTATAAGTAATTAATAAATAATTGAATAATAAAGAATTAATAAATTATGATGTTAATATATATAATAATTATGAATGATCAATAATCATAATCAATCATAATTAATTAATATGTAAAAAAAAATAAAAATTAAAAACAAAAACAGTAATAATATGTACCATTTTCCATTTTGTATAAGAAATATTTAAAAATAAAATTCTAATATGAATATATAATTTGATGAAATGGAATGAATAATCTTTTTTTTTTAATATATAGAATTATTTTGCATTAACCTTTAGAATTAGAATTAGAATCAAATATGATATAATTATGTATATAATTAAAATTTTTAGTTATTGCTAAAATATATATATATATATAAATATCTATCGACTAAAATATCTTTATTTAATATCTTTAACTATTTTAATAATAGAAAAAATGTTTTTTTTTTTTTTTTTTTTTTTTTCTATTTAATATCATTAGAATACCAAGAAATTTGAAGAAAGTCTTAAATAACAATTAATACATTCTTTAACCACATTAAATAGCTATAATAATCATTTGATGTACAACGTACAACTCTATACATTATCCATTTAATTTAATCTATGGATTTAATAAGAATCAATTTAATGTATCATATTAACCTTATCATAATCTATAATATACTATAATATACTATGTGTTTTATTAATTTTTATTATGAAGTCATATTAAATGTTTTATTTTTTTATTTTTATTTTTTTTTTTTTTAATTCACTAAACCTCCAAACTGTCTGTCATATGCATTAATAAAATGATGATAATGTTTATTTAAGTTTTTAAAAATAAACTGAGGAAGATTATATTATTTATATGTATTATATATATGTATGTATATGTATATGTTAAATATGTATTCATTTTTTTTTTAAATTATTTATAAGAAATGTTATCTATCTAAGATAAGACATTACTCAATTATTAATATAAATATTAATAATAATAATAATATTTTTTATATTTATTGTAAATTAGAAAGTTATGAAACATTTAAAAACTATAATTGAAAAGTTATAAAAAAAAAAAAAGAAAAAAAAAAAGAAAACAAAAATTATTAATTTAAAAAATATAATAAAAAAAGAAATTTTGCATTTCAATATTGATTTCGTAATAATTAAAAAATTATAACATTTTTAATTATTATTATTATTACTTTTTTTATTATTAGTATTTTTTTTTTTTTTTTATATTTATTTTTGTTTTGTTTTTTAATATTATGTTAGAAGATAAAATATATATATTTTTTTATGAATTATTTTCTTTTGATTTGGATGTCAATTTGGCTTAAAGGTAAAAAAAAAATCTTTTATTTTTGTTTTATTTAATGTTCTAATATTACCCATAATTTTTATCATAGGCAAAAGATATTGGAACATTAAATTTTTATTTTTATTTTTATTTTATTTTTATTTTTATTTTATTTTTATTAATACTTTACATATTTTATTATACTTCAATATTTATTTATTTTATTTTATTTTTTTTAAATTTTATATTAAAAATTTAATTATTTTTTTTATATTAATTTATTATAAAATTATTATATTGTTATTTATGGGATAATAACTTTAATTTAAGCACTCTCTATACTATATAATTATAATCACTTGAAATTGGATGATGAATTATTAATAATAGAAATGAATAGCATATATAATTCATGTATAAAAAAAATCATTGCTAATTGTTAATAAACTAATAGTTATTTCTATTCTATTAGCTGTGTGCCTATTATAAATAAAATCAGGAATAAAGTAATAAAAAAGGGAATTAAAGAGAAAATTTGATAAAAGAAATTACAGCCCTTATAACAATTAATTAAAAAAGTGGAATGGATCATTTTTTTTTTTTTAAACAAATAATCAATTTTCAAATTTTTAATTAATGGTAAAAAAAAAAAAAAAAAAAAAAGAAAAAGGAAAAAAAATTAAATTAATAATAAAATTGTAACCGAAACAAGAAGAAAAAATTTTAGATAAATTTTATTTATATTAATTTATTAAAAATTAAAGTTGGTAATTTATACGTAATTAATTTCGTATTTTTAATATTATTAATTTCTATTCATTATTCATTTCTATTTAAAATGTCAAATATAAGCATTCGTTGACTGTAATAAATTATAATATTATAGATAATATATACGTATTAATAATATTGAAAAAAGCATTCGTTGACTGTAATAAATTATAATATTATAGATAATATATACGTATTAATAATATTGAAAACCTTTTTTTTTTTTTTTTTTATTTAGTGTTTATATCCACTTTTTATATCATATTTTATTTAGGATATTTATAGTAATTAATTGTAACTAATAAAAAATATTTATAATAAATATTTATAATAAATATTTATATACTAATATATTCTATTATAAAATATTTTATAAAAGTTTAAACTATAATATATTTAAAGTAATTGAAATATTTAATATGAATTATATTAGTCCAGTTTTTTTTAACACAAACTTAAATTTCTATTCTTTAAAATAATGGTCAATTGTGTAACACTATTTAATTAATTAATACATTATTTTCTTTTAATAATAATAAAAAGAATAAAGTATTGTATAATAATAAATTAATTGATATAATATACCAAATATATAGAAAATATTAAAATCAATATAAATTTAATATATTATCTAATATATTAGATCATATATTTAAATAGTATTATTAATAATGAAATTTTAAAAAATTTTTAATATGTTTTTATAAATTGCAAAAGAAAAAAAATTTAATAATTAAGTAATTAAATAATGAAATAATGAAATAATTAAATATTCGAAACAAATAATAAATAAATAAATAAATAAATAAATAAATAAATAAATAAATAAATAAATAAATAAATATATAAATAATTTAATATTAAAAATTTAATAATTAAATTATTAAACATTCAAAAATAAATAATGATTAAATAATTTTAAAAAAAAAAAATAAAGGAATTAGTAAAGTCTATAATATTTATAATATTTATAATAATGACAGTTAAATATTTTATAATTTGTTGTAGAATGTATAATATTACTTTCTATTTAATTTATTAATAAAAAATTAAAATAAAGAATGAAATAATAATAATAATATTATTATTATTAACTTTGTTCCATTATTGTATTATTTAAAATAAATCTCATTTGATTTTCGAAATTAATTTAAATTTAATTAATAGTAATTGGTGGTTAATAATAATATTAAAATTTAAATAAATTTGCTGAAAATATAAAAAAAAAAATATTGATATGAAACAGACATAAATCAATTGAAGTTGTTATTAATTTTGTCGTAAATATAAATAAAAATAGATTTAGAATAAAGATTTATATAGAATTAAAGCAATTAGAAAAGTTCATTTTCTACTTTTTTTTTTTTTTTTTTATATATATATTATAAATCTAATTCATTTTTTTTTAAATTATTGGAAATAATGAATAGCTATTATTATATATTTTTATAGTTCATCATAATATATATTTTTAAGAATAAAATAAAAAATTAAAAATAAAATAATATTATAATGATGAATGGACAAATTAATTGAATATTACCAAATAACCTAAAATAATAAGTAATAAATAAATAAATAAATAAATAAATAATATAGCAATAATAGAATAACAAATAATAGTAATAATAAAAAAAAAAAGAATATCGCTTAAATCAGTAAAACCTTTAACTTCATTTTTTTTCTCTTCTCTTTTTATATTAGAATACTTATAAGTTTTTTTTTTTTTTTTTTTTTTTTTTTTTTTTTTTTTTTTTTTTTTTTTTACTTTCGATGTTCTATTTCTAAAAATTAAAGATTATTTATATTTTATATGTTTCAGTATATTTAATTTTATATTAAATTGTTTTTTTTTTTTTTTTTTACAGTTTTATTATTAATATATAAAAATAAATTCAAATATATTATTATAATAAATAGCGATGGAAAATTTACAAAAGAGTTTGTAATATATTTATTAATTATTTAAACAAAAGTTTCCTTTTAGAAAATTAAATAAAACTTTTTATATAATATATATAATTTCTTAGTAGATAACTCGATTTATTAGAATATGAAGTGGACCAATGTTTCTTTTTTTTTTTTTTTGTTTTGTTAATTAGATTTATATATATATAATAGGTAATCTTAATATATAACACAATCATACTATAGAATATAATATATATGTATTATATTGTTTTATTAATGATAAGAATATATAAAGTTTAATGAAATTGATATTGTTCTAACTTTTGCTAATTTTATTTATTAGTTTTATTTTTTGCAAATTTTAAATATTATATTAATTATAATTATAATTACTATTCAAAAAATAAAAATTAATAGAATAAATTATATACAAATATATATTGAAATGAATATATTAAAGTTTGTATATAATATTACATTACATTTAATTTAAAAAAAAGTTCCTCTTTATTAAAGTGAATATTTTAATTTATAATATTTTTTTTAATTAATGTTACACAATAAATTAATGAAAAAATATTACTTCTATATATATTAACTATATATTTATATTAATTACTTTTTAAATTAATTTCGATTAATACATATTGTGAAAAAGTTCATATTAAATTCTTTTTTATTTATTTATTTATTTATTTATTTATTTATTTATTTTTTTAAGAATTAATACTATAGAATAAATTTAAAATGATATAATTTAATTTAAGATATTAATATTTAGAAAATATATGAAAAAAAAATTTTTTTTAAACATATAATTTATTAAAAGTTATATCATTTTTATTACAAAGAATCAACCAATAAAGTAAAATATATATCACATCCTAAATTCAATTAAAATTTTTATATCATAATAGTATATATCATAATATCATAATATATTATATAAAACATTAATTATCTATTCTATTTCAAACTTTAAAATTAATATTTTTAATATTTATTATAAAAGTATTATAATTATATTATGAATATAATGATTCCAAAAAAAAAAAAAAAAAAAAAAAAAGTATATAAAAGAAAAAAAAGACCTATTTCATTTTTTTAAAATTCAATATAGCCCATTATTAAAAAAAAAAAAAAAAAATTAAAATTATTCTATTTTATTTTAAAAACTATATATATAATTATTGAGATATAAATAATATATATATATAATTAATAATAAATAATAAAATAAATTATAGATTAAAAAAAAAGAAAAATAAAATAATAAAAGGAATAAACCTTTTAAAATTAAACACAATAATAGAAATATATAATATAATACCTTAATTTACAAATCCATTATACCTTTAATTTAAAGTTTATTAATATAGATATTAAATTCAAAATGCAAATTAAGAATTTACATATTTTACTTTCCTTCATTGCTTACGCTATGATGGTTATGACTTCACCAATTCCAGACAGTAATGAAGTAGCTGATGTTGCTGATATTGCTGAAGAAACTTCTGTTTCAGTAGATGTTGCAGGAAATGCTGAAGTTGAACTTACAGCTGATGAAAATGCTGTTAATGAATTACCAGCTTTAGATAATGCTGAAGATTCTGGTGATGATACTAATAATGAATCAACTGAAGGTGCTGAAGTTGAAGAAGATGATGATGATGAAAAAGAAACTGAAGAAACTGAAGAAAATGAAAATGAAACAGAAGAAGTTGAAGAAGTTGAAAACCCAACTGCTGAATTAGATGATGAAAATGAATCTGGTGAAGAAGGTACTGAAGCTGCTGAAGCTGAAGATTTAACTGCTTCTGTTGAATCTGATGATGAAGAAGCTCCAGTTAACGAAGATTTAAAGGATGCTGAAGATACTAACGATGATGAAGAAAAGACTATTCCAGAAAAAATTGTAGAAGGTGTTGAAAATGTTATTGATAATATTAAGGAAGCTCTTGGTTTAGGTTCTGACAGTGAAGATGACTCAAATCCAACTGAATCATTAGAAGATGAAGATATTAATGAAGCTCCAAAGGAAAAAGCTCCAGTTGCCGATAAGGCTGACGATGAAAATGACGATGAAGAATACACCGTTAGTAATGAAGAAGACTGTGAATCTGGTGATGAAGTTGTTAAGGGTGAAGCTCCAGCTGACGAAGAAGCTATTACCGATAAGGCTGAAGATTCCAACGATGAAGCTCCATCTAAGGATGAAGCTCCAAAGGATGAAACTCCAGATGATGAAACCCCAGATGATGAAGAAAAGGAAGAATACACTGTTGATAATGAAGAAGATTGTGAATCTGGTGATGAAGTTGTAATTGAAAACACTCCAAAGGATGAAACTCCAGATGATGAAACCCCAGATGAAGAAGAAAAGGAAGAATACACTGTTGATAATGAAGAGGACTGTGAATCTGGTGATGAAGTTGCCATTGAAAACGCTCCAAAGGATGAAGCTCCAAAGGATGAAACCCCAGATGATGAAGAAAAGGAAGAATACACTGTTGATAATGAAGAAGATTGTGAATCTGGTGATGAAGTTGTCATTGAAAACGCTCCAAAGGATGAAACTCCAGATGATGAAGCTCCAAAGGATGAAACCCCAGATGATGAAGAAAAGGAAGAATACACTGTAGATAATGAAGAAGATTGTGAATCTGGTGATGAAGTTGTCATTGAAAACGCTCCAAAGGATGAAACCCCAGATGATGAAGAGAAGGAAGAATACACTGTTGATAATGAAGAAGACTGTGAATCTGGTGATGAAATAGAAAAGAATGAAGCTCCAGTTGATGGAGAAACTTCACTCGATAAGGCTGAAAATTCTAGTGATGAAACTCCAGCTAAGGATGAAACTCCAGCTAAGGATGAAACTCCAGCTAAGGATGAAACTCCAGCTAAGGATGAAACCCCGGCTAAGGATGAAACCCCAGCTAAGGATGAAACCCCAGCAAAGGATGAAACTCCAGCTAAGGATGAAACCCCAGCAAAGGACGAAACTACTGATGAAGAAGATTACACTGTTAGTAATGAAGAAGACTGTGAATCAGGTGATGAAGTAGTTAACGATGAAACTCCAGCTACAACTGAAGAACCAGATTTAGAAAATGCTGGTAAAATTGAAAAACCAGATGAAGCTGAGATTCTTGAAGATCACACCGTTTCTTCCGTCGAAGACTGTGATGAAGATGATGAAGTAATTTACTTAGATGATGAAACCACCGATGGTGCTGATGATGAAACAACTGATGGTGCTGAAGATGAACCAGCTATAACCGAAAAAAGTGAAGAATCTAACGATGATGCTGAAGAAGATGATGCTGAAGAAAATGATGCTGAAGAAGATGATGCTGAAGAAGATGATGCTGAAGAAGTTGAAGCTGAATTAAAGGATACTGAAGATTCTGCTGATGAAGAATAAATGCATCATTAAATTGTGAAAATATATTAATTATAAAATAATATTTTCATAAATTTAATAATAAATATATTATTTGTTTGTTTTTATTTATTATTATAATTAATTTACTATTTTATAAAGTAAAAAATATAAAAATTAAAGTGGATATATTTTTTGGATATATTTAATATTTGTAGAATTTTATAGTAATTAAAATTTTATAAAGTGAACAAAAATATATAACACTTTTAATTATTATTTTTTTTTTATAGATAAAAAAAAGAACAAACAAATTTTATAATATATTATAGAGTTAATTAATAAAATATATTTAATAATTTATTTATTAAATCTTATTTTTGTCTTTATTAAGGAAAATATGGTAATGAATATAAAATTACTAATTAGTAAATTAAGGTTATAAACAAATTAGTAAATAAATAATAATTAAATATATATAAAATATCAAAATTTTTGAATAGTCAAAAAATTAAAATAAAAAATAATAATAAAAAAAAAATAAAAATAAAAATAAAAAAAGAATTTAAAAAAAAAAATTATTGAAAAAACCTTTCAAAATAAAAAATTAATAAATAAATAAAAAAGTTATTTTAAACACAAAATGAAATGAAAAGTAATTGAATAATATTATTATATTATCAAAAATCAAAATTTTAACTAAAAAAGATATATATATATATATAATTCTAAATAAATGAAATAAATAAAATATTTACTTAAAAAAAGATGAAACAAAAAAAAAAAAAGGAGAAAAAGAAGTATATGATTAAAAATAATCTTCTCTTCTTTTTTCTTTTTCTTTTTTTTCTTTTTTTTGTTTCATTTAAATTTTTTTTTTTTTTTTTTTTTTTTTTCTTTCTTTTTCTTAATTTATATATATTATATAAAAAATAAAAATTAAAATAAAACTAAGTATATTAGTAAAAAAGGGTTATAAAATAATAAAATAGAATAATATTTAAACAAATAAACAAACAAACATTCAAAATAAATAAAAGAAAAAAAAAAAAAAAAAAAAAAAAAAAAAAAAAAGTAATAAAGTAAATAAAGTAAATAAAGTAAAATAAATGATCATCATAAAGTTTTGTTGTTGGAGTTATTGGAAATGGTGTGTTCGTGTGTTTTTAATTTGGGTTTTGTTATAAAGGAGATAAATCATCCATGATTTAATATAATGTTTTATCTCGAGATCTAAGTATTCCTCCTATTGCTGGTATCTGCGCAGTTTTACAGATTAAATCATTTGCAAAATGGAGTAAATCAAACTGTATTATAAAGGATCTTATTTAGTAAAGTAATTTATTATTCTCCTTTACTTGGTTCAAACAAATCTAGAACGGCCAGAATTCAAGCATTAATTAATACTGGTCTATTTTGGTGTATCGGCTCCTTCTCTAAAAATGGTGAAACAAGTTCAGAAAACAATGACTATATTAGACATAATTCTACTATGAGTACTTATGCTTTATCTCGAGATCTAAGTATTCCTCCTATTGCTGGTGTCTGCGCAGCCTTACAGATTAAGTCTTTTGCAAAATGGAGTAAATCAAACTGTATTATAAAGGATCTTATTAAATCTATTCCCAAAATGCATCATTATATCATTATTCCTGGACTAAAGAATCAAGAACACTGTATAAAAAAATCAAAAAATATAAATGTGAAAAATATGACGATATTTTAGAACGTTACTGGAAATCAGTTTCCAAATTTCAAGGTATTAAAGGTCAAAATTACGATTGTAATAAGTTCTCAAACAATAAAGCTATAATTATGCTTAGCTTAAAAATATCCCCAATTCAACTTAGGGTTTTCGTGGATTATACGTTTACGCTGTGGTTATAAATACAATACTACTATTGCTATTAGAATGGGTAGAGTTTCAGAAGATTGTCCCAAGTATTGCCCCTATTGTGGCGAAGATAAACAATCTTTTGAACATTGGATTTTTAAATGCGATGCTCTTGCATCTTTTAGATGGAATTCTTTAAATTTCATCGATGATCTCTATGTTTTATTCCTTAGAGCGTTTAATCCTCTTTCTTCCTATGACTCTATTTCTAATTTTGAAGATTATATCAATCATTATATATACTTGTTCCTTCTTGGTGGGACTTTAGTTTTAAATGAGCTACATTTCGATAGTGGGGAACAGAGACAATTAAATGAACTACTTTTCAAAGGTTCATCTGAGTTACCTGTTCCAAAAATTGTGGGCTTGGCGGAATTCTTAACAAGTGCAATACCTATTATAAGTAGTTCGTTTGAGCTATTATTTGATAGGTATTGCAAAATACCAAACTTATCCAAGAGCGTCGACGTCGTACTGATAAGGTATAATGATAATACAGGATCAGCATCTATTTCTACGAAGGATGAATCTCGCCCTAGTAGTTCAATAAATGATGAATTCGGGGAGAGTTTAGTGGACACCACACTATCTATTTTAAAGATGTTACTTCTAGGTTTTATTTCTTTTTTATTTGTTAGGAAGGGAAAAATTCCCGCATAGTACAACTTGCCGAAATACATAGTATTTTCGAGCTTTTTTATTTTTTTATTTTTTAAATTTTTCATTTTTAATTTCAAATGTACTTTTCACCTACATGTATTTTTTAAAATAAAATTTAATAAAGTTTTGGAAGTGTATTCTTCCTTGTCTAAAAAAAAAAAAAAAAAAAAAAAAAAAAAAAAAAAAAAAAAAATTGTTTTAAACTGGATATGTAGTAACATTGGAGTTGTATGATTAATAATATCATGTAGTTTCTACATATTATCATTGTAATGAATTTATTGTATTTTTTACTTTAGCATTATTTTGTATATTGTATTTTTCTATAGTATTGTTTATACTTTCATGTAGCTATTGTAAAATGGAAATGTAGGAGATTGATTCACTCCAAAGCTTGTGTTTAAAATGGGAATCTTTTTATTGTCTTTCACTACTAACATTATTTACATTTTCATTTCAGCTTATTTATGATTACATTAGAGAAAATTATTTTATCAATCAAAGCTTTACAAATCGATTAGAATTTCAGAAACTCAAAAGCTAACAGAAAATACATAACAGAAAAAAAAAAAAAAAGAGTTTAGTCATTACTTAAATAACAGGAAAAAAGATATTTTTCATTTCTACAAAATTCATAAGTTGTTCATTTTATTTAAACTTAATCAATTACTCCACGAAGATAGGATCTTCATTTTATATTATTTTTTTTTATTTATATTTTTCTATTTAATTATATATATATATATATATTTTTATCTATATTTCTTAGTTTTTAGTATTTTAGTTTTCATTGTTTCATTTTTTTAAATTGTAGTTTTTTAGTTCATTATGGAAAAGATATTTCACCGTTGTTCTCGCTGCTATGGAACATTTATTGACAACACAGGGTTGATTTTTATCCGTGGTATATACTCATGGACTAATGCTAAAATGAAGGAATTTATTCATTCTAAATGCAAAAAATTCAATGATAATATTTTGTCAATAAAAAGAATTACCAAATTCAATAATAGCTTCTTCAGGATAAAAGTATACACTCCAAATTTCAACCTCAAAAAATTAAAAAAGTATTTAAAAAAGCACTATCAGGAGTTAAAATTTCATATTGTAGATATTCCAAATGGAATCATAAGGTTTCTTTTCGGCATTTAAAACTAAATTTAATATCTAATAACACATCCAATGATATTAACACAGTAAACCTCAGTTCAACAAATTTAACAGATGTTAATAATGGCAATCATGAATTAATTGCTCCCAATATTCCTAATCTTAATTCTCAAAATCCATTTTCACATTCTAACACAGGAAAGTTTTCTTTTTGTCTTAGTTGGAATACCAACGGATGGAATTTTGTGAAAAGAGATAGTATTGAGTACTTCAACACAATATTTAAACCATTATATATATGTTTTCAGGAAACAGGTAATGGTACCAATGAGGCTAGAAGTCCATGTAAAGTAACACTTCCCAACTATAAATATTTCTTGAAAAGAATGGATCCTACTACTCCAGGTTGCAGAGGTTTATATCTTGGTTATCATGTTTCATGTCAAGCAACACTTGAAGATAATTCCTATACTTGTCTTGTTTCTTTAACAACATATAGTTTCTGGAATCACTCTAAGTGTTCTGTTGGTAATGTCTATATTCCCACTAAGAAAAACTCATTATAAGTCCGATATGTATTTTCAGAAGTTTTCACATGGCTTCAGAATCACACTAAACATCCATCTATTCTTCTTGGAGACTTTAACATGAGTACCTCTGATTTACAAGATAAATTATCTAATAGTAACCTTGATAACTGGTTTATTCTTACGATTAATGGTTCACCTATTTCATGGACAAGAGGTAGTTATTCATCAGATAATGATCATGCGTTAGTCAATTCAAGTATGCTGGTTAAAATATCAAGTGCTTATTTTGTTGATTATCCTTCTGTATCTGATCATAATCCTCTCTCATGGTTTATTGTAAGAAAATTACCACAGATGAATCATTTTTGTTACCAAAAAAATTTGTAAGATGGGATAGGTATAAATGTCTTGAACAAAAGAAAGAAATATGTCATCACAATAAATTTGAAATTCTTAGTGAAGAAATAGGAAATGAAGAACTTTTAATAGATTGTGTTATTGAAAAGTTCATTAACACTACTAATTCCATTGCTAAGGATTTATCGATTACATCTTCAATAGAAATCAGGAAAGCAATGTTTAGAATGTCATGAAAAATTTATTGTCTTCAAAAGGTAAAGCATATTAAATACAAACAAATTAAGCGTTATGTTTATGCAAATGATTCCAATGAATTTGCTAAAATAGTTGACTCGTATAACAGAATTTGTGAAATCAATTCATAAAAAATGTAATGAATTTAGGAAAAAAGAATATTTATATTGGATTAAAATTGGATGTTTGTTAGCTCTTAAAAAGGATAGTAGGAAAGCATGGAAATGGGTTAAAAAGAATGCAAAAATAAATAAATAATCAATCTTTCATGGTCTCTCATCCTATTAAAAATTATAATAATGAACTTGTTTCTTCTACAGATGAAAAATTAAAAGTTTGGCATTCTCATTATAAATTCTTAGGATCGGATTCTTCAGGTCATAGTCTTTCTAAAGATTACTGGAATGATTCTGATGTACTAAGGAATTTGGGAAGACCAAGGCAACAAGAATGGGATATTAACCAAGGTATTAGCGATGAAGAAATTTGAAAAGCAATCTCCTCCACTCCTAACTTTAAAGCTTGTGGTCCTGATGGTATTCCAATGGAATTCTTCAAAGCTTTGATTCCTAGCAAAGATGATTCAGAAGGATCAAGTGATAATAATAGTAATATTTCATCTGGCTTTAAATGCCTCAAAGCCTTAATCAATTGTATTTGGAATGGTGATTTCCCAAAATCATGGAATAATGCATCAATAGTATCTATTCATATAAAGGGAGATCCATCAGATTGTAATAACTATCGTGGCATCTCACTTATCAATAATGGATTAAAAATTATTGCAAAAATTATAGCTAATAAAATCTCTAAATATGGAATTGATGAAGGTTTTATAAGACCTGAACAATATGGCTTTCGTAATCGAGAAGAATGTATAAGTCTTTACACTACATTAAGAATTATATGTCAGAGAAGGAAATTTGAAAATAAGGATACTTAACTTGCTTTTTTGGACCTTAAAAAAGCGTATGATGTGGATATAAATTAACTTCGCGCCAGATGTGGATATAAATTCGATGCTCGTGTTGCCAAAGCCGCCAAAATGATTGAAAAAGACTGTCCTGAAAGGTGTTCTTGTTGTTATAGAAAAAATTGTAATCCTCGATTGGAATATTGGTTTTCTAAATATTATCTTTTCCGTGAATTTCGAATGAAATATTTTAAGGATATTGAAATTCTTTATGAAAAATTTTATATTATTTCTAAATATTGTCCAATATCTAATAGTAATGTAGACACTGTTAACACAGATATGATTAATATAGAACTAAGTTCTGATTCTGATAGTAGTAACGAAGTATATAATATTAATAATATTAACAATAGAAATGATATGGTTAATAATAGTAGAAATAGTGATAGTGAAAATAGAATTATTAATATTAGTAATAGTGGCACATTTTTTGCAATTTTTAGTAATCATAAAGTATAAAATAATTCATCCTTAAAAAGAAAAAAAAATTACATTAAAAATTTTGAATTCAATTATACGAATTTATAAGTTTTATAAAACTTATTACTAATATTAAAAAAATTATACTAGGACTATTCAATCAGTAATTAATACTGGTATGATTTGGTGTATTCGATTATCTTATAATATCATAAAAAAAAAGAATGAATCAAAGAATACTTTAACACTAATAAAAATTATATATATATAAAAAGAAAATTTTGCTAAAAGTATTTATCCACCTTTTTTTTTTTTAGTTACCTTAATATCTTTTCTATTGCTGACATCTAGATGCTTTTATAAATGAATAAAATATAATTGAATTTGAAAGCATTTTATGTAATATTTTCTTATTATGCGTAGATATTAGTGGTGTTAAGAATCTCATACTCTTTATTAAAAAAAAATCAAGAAAAGAAATATTAAAAATAAATTAAGTGATATTATTGAAAAGTTTAATCTATAATCATTACTACTTTTGATAATGTATCAAAAGAATTAAGTATATTTTTAATAACAAATTTATGTGCAAATTTGATAGTTTAATATTTTAATACCACATTCTACTACATTTCGCTCACTCTCGACTAATCTCGATAGCTCTACGCAGCTTCACTGAGTTCTCTGCCCGATCTTCTCGCTTGTCTTCGTTCGCTTCATTTCATATGGCCATTCTATGTTTTTGGGGTTTATTTGCATATAGTTTTTGCATAGATTTTGTATAAAAATAAATCAAAAGAGTTTCCTTTTTGTATTATTACTCATTTAATTAATCCTATCCTGAAACTGTTGCACTATTCTTTAAAAAAAAAAAAAAAAAAGAAAAAAAAGAAGAATAAACTTATAAAGGACAAACTCTCAAAAGAAAATTATTAGAAATTTTATTAATAATAATGAAAATGATTTTTTATACAAACAAATCAGCTAGTAAAACAGAAAGATACAAAAAATATATAAATTTGGATTTAACAAGCATAAACCTCTTAAATATTCATATTTTTTTTTTTTTTTTTTTTTTTTTTTTGGATAGAATATATTAAATATGGATTTAAATTCCATATAAAATTATATATTGAAAGTAATATTGTGTTAAAAGAATGCATAATATGCCTATCCTAATTTTGATAATAGTAATGATATATCTAATTCTACACATTGAATAATTTTATATTATAAATATAATGAATTTAAAAACAATTCATTCAATTTATATACAAATTTTATTAATTTTTTTTTCTATTTACTACTCATAAAAAGTCATTGAACATTCTTGATAATAAAGTAGAAAATATTATTTTGTATATATTGAATCTCTATCTTGGTGGAAGTGTAGTTTTTTTTTTGGAAATCTTATCTATAATTTAATAATAATAATAATAATAATAATAAGGTATAAAATAATAATAATAAAGATATAAAATAATAATAATAAAGATATAAAATAATAATAATAATAATAATAATAATAATAATAATAATAATAATAATAATAATAATAATAATAATAATAATAATAATAATAATAATAATAATAATAATAATAATAATAATAATAATAATAATAATAATAATAATAATAATAATAATAATAATAATAATAATAATAATAATAATAATAATAATAATAATAATAATAATAATAATAATAATAATAATAATAATAATAATAATAATAATAATAATAATAATAATAATAATAATAATAATAATAATAATAATAATAATAATAATAATAATAAAAATAATTGTTAAGAGTCAGGAATTTATGGTTTATAATTATAAAAAAATTACTCGCACTTATTTATTCTAAATTAAATTCTTCTATATTAATACAATGTGGCTTATACATTAATAATATTATATTAAGTTTAAATACATTTTATACATATTTCATATATTTCACATATTCTCTCATTCCCCTTTAAACCTAGTTATTCTATAATGAATAAATTGGTTTACAGGTGAATATGTATAATTATCCTATTTTATAATATTAACCTGATGCTATTAAATTATTGTATATTTCTATTCTAAATTAACCTTTAATTTTACATGAATAAAATAATTTTACATTATATTAATTCTTTAATTAATAATTTCTTACATATTTATAATATAATAATTTTCTCCTAATATTTAATATTATAATTTATATACTTACACCATTTATATTAGATGTATCTAAAAAATCTCTTATAATATATGGTTTATACACCATTAAAATGATGGAAACCTTTCTTTTGAAGGGTAATATTATACCATCTCCATTTGTGAATACAAATACCTCTTATATATAGGGATTTACATTACTTTCAATTATAACTCTCCTTTTATATTTGCTTTGTGGTTTTAGCAATAATATACTAAATTAAATTTATTAAATTTAGACAATATTAAAAGTTAAAACTTATATAAATATAATATAGTGGGTTTATAAAAAAAAAAGTTTTTTAACACAACAATATTAAAAGATTTATGTCCAAAGAAAATAATTTTCATTGTAATTAATAATAATAAAATAATAAATAATAAATAATAAAAAAAAAAAATAAATAAATAATAAATAATAAATAATAAATAATAAATAATAAATAATAATTAAAAATAAGACAATAATTTTTTTAATTAATTCTAAATACTAAATACTAAATACTAAATAATTAATAATTAATAATAAATAATAATTAAATTGGAAAGTTAAAAAGATAAGGTTAATAATTAGAAATATAAAAAAATTAATTGTACTCTATATTACTCATTAGTTCATTAGTATTATGAAATACCCTTTTGCATATTCCATTTTCTTATTTAAATGGATTGATACTTTTTTTTGCCATATTCCAAATTTCTATATTTATATAAAATTAAATCTTATTTTATTAAATAAATTAATAATAAAAAAATTATTAATTTAAATTATTGTGGCTTTTAATATAAAATTTGCATTGCATGTATGTAACTTAACTATTAATTATTTTTGAGTTGATAATTTTAGAAACTTTTTATGAATGATTTTATTTTTTTTGTTAGTGTATAAACAATCATATAAGAAAAAAAAAAAAAAATATATATATATATATATATAATGAAATATATATCTAAATATATTATGGGTTTAACAAAACTTTTAAATTTAGTTTCATCATTGTATTTTTATTTTATTTATTTATTTTTAATATTTTCTAATAAGAAATAAGAAAGAATAGAAGTAAAATTAATATTAACATTATAAAAATGATAAGAACTAAAAAAAGTATAAGCATTATAAAATGAAAAGATGATAAGATGATATATGAAATATTAATTTTACAAACTAAAAAAATGTTTTTTTTTTTCTTAAACTTTTAAACTTTTGAAAAAATTTTTTTGTACTACTAAAATTCAAAAATTAATATATTTTCAGAATCTTAAATATTATAAAAATTTACATTTAAATATGAAATTATTTATCCATATAATAAGTAATTTAAATAAATAATAAATTTATCATCAATAATTTAATCATTTAATCATTTAATAATAATTAAATTTCATAATTAAATAAAAGATTATTAATTAATTGATTATTGAAAAACAAAAAAAAAAAAAAAAAAATAATAATTATTTTTATATTAATTAATATAAATAAAAATAATTTACTTTTTCTTTTCCCTTCCTTTTTTCTCTCTCTTTCTCTTTTTTTTTTTTTTTTTCTTTGTAAAAGATTATATAAATATTAATACTATTTTTTTCAATAATTTTTTTAATTAAAATAAAAAACAAAAGTAAAGAAAACCAGTTAAAATAAAAATAAAGATATATTATAAAATAGTTAATTCATATTAGATAATATAATTTAAATAATTAAATTATATATTAGATATATATAAAATTTTTTTTTTTTAAATTAAAAAAAAAAAAAAAAAAATCTTATTTATATTGTCATTTACATTAAAGAATTAACTCTATAAATAATATTTATTATAAATATTTAGAAAAATAAAATTTATAATATTAAATTAAGAATTAAAAATTAAAAAGAAATTATTGAAAAAAAAAAGTATTATAATATTTATTTCTTTATTGTAATAAGAAATATTTATTTATTTTAATTTTAAAAGAAATTAATAAAAATTATATAATATTATTTTTATTTTTGATAAAAATATTATTATTTTATAAGGATTTCTTTTAAATAAGAAATAAATTAAAAAAAATTATATATTAACAATCAAAAAAAAAAAAAAAAAAAAAAAAAAAAAAATAATAATAATAATAATAATAATACTGTTTCAACCTTTAATATAAATATTGTTAATCTCAGTTGTTGTAATTATAAGATTTTTATAATTAAAATTATTGAGAAAAAAAATAATTTTATATAATAAAGTTTGAACATAAAAACGAACGAACGAACGAACAAACAATAAGAAAAAACAATAATTAAAAAAAAAAAAAAAGCTTATTTAATAAAAGTTATTTAACAAAATATATTCAGATATATATTTTTGTTTTATTTATTTTCTTTTTCTTTTTCTTTATATATATATATATCGTATTCTCGGCTTTCATAATAAAACATTTCTATTTTATTTTTACTTATTTTAGCAATATATATATTTTTTTAACAATCGATATTTCATAACATTTAACAATAATTTATTATTATTTTTTTTTTATTTTCATAAAATTTATTTAATAAATAAGATATAATTTTCAATAATTTGAAATAAAGTATACAAAAAAAATAAAATTTTAAATTCTTATTTACTATTTTATCTTAAAAAATATTATTATTAATAATATAAACTATAAATTTATATAAAATAGTTACAAATAACGCTAAAATTATATTATTTAAAATATAATAAATTAAAATAAACTATATAAATTAAGTAAATATATTTAAATTATTAAATTAATTAAAAATGAAGTCAAGCAATAGTGCAAAATTATTGAAATATTGTAAAGCTGGAAATATTAAGAAAATTAAAGAGCTTTTGTTTAATCCAGAAATAAATTTGGATATAAACTATCAAGATGTTAATGGTAATTCTTCTTTAATATGGGCTTGCCGTAATGGAAATGAAGCTGTAGTTAGACTTTTATTACTTGGTAATAAAAGTGAAGAAAGTATACCATTTGATATTACTAATTATGTCGAAAACCGTAACAAGAAACGCTTTTTATTTTCTAATGGAAAATCAAGTTCAAATCCTAACGTTCAGAATGTTAGTATCAACATGACTAATATTCATGGTAATTCTGCTTTAACTTGGGCTTGCCGTGAAGGTTATACTAGTATAGTACAACTTTTATTAGCTAATGGAGCTGATCCTACCATTATGAATCATATGAACTATAAAGCTCTTGTTTATGCTTGCAAAAATGGTTATACTGATATAGTCAAAATTTTACTTGATAGTAATGATGAGGAAAAGGAGGAGTTAGGTATTAATCTTAAAAGTGGTACTTATCACTATACACCATTAATTTATGCATGTAAAAATGGAGATGAAGAAATGGCAATGGCATTATTGGAAAATGGTGCTGATATTAATGCACAAACTATTGATGGTGATACAGCATTAATTTGGGCATGTAAAAATCAACATCAGAGTGTTGTTGAACTTTTACTTCGTTATAATGCTTTGACTTATTTAAAAAATAATCGTGGTTTTACAGCATTTTCTTGGGCTCTTTATAAGAAGAATAAGGTTATCTTTAAGATACTTCATGATAATCTTTTCCAATCTCTTATCAATACTCCAACAATACCTTATTCAACACCTTCCATTGACCAGCCTATTCTTATTAGTAATAAGGATGCTTTAAATTACATCACACCACCACTGACTCCTCAAATGACTCCTTCTATGTCTGTTGCTACTTTTTCATCAGGTAGTCCAAGTAGTATTACCTTTTCAAATAACAATCCTACTATTTTGGAAAGCTCTTTAAATAAAAATAATAATGAAGAAGGAATGATACCAGTTTCAACCACTACGTATATTACCAATTCAAATTTAGATGGAATAGATAATAAACAAATTCAACCTTCTCCAATATCTTCATTATCTTTTACCTTACCAAAAAGTAATTCTCAAAATAATAAAATTGCTTCTTATTCCTGTGAAGCAACTCAAGTAGTTACCACAACAACGTCAACAACTACTAGATTATCATTTTCATTTAATAATAAAGATCCTAATTTAGGTAAAAAATATTATTATAATTTTTTAATAAAATAGTAATAATAATAATAATTATATAATATAATTATAATAATAGGTATAATAATAATAATAATAACTATATATTATAATTATAATAATAGTTATAATAATAATAATAATAATAACTATATATTATAATTATAATAATAGTTATAATAATAATAATAACTATATATGTTATAATTATAATAATAATAGTTATAATAATAATAATAATAATAATAGATAATCATTAATTATTAAATATAAAATGATAGCGATTATAATCTTATTAATTAATAAATTAATAATATTATTTTTTTTTCTTTCTTTTTTTTTTTTTTTTTTTTTTTTTTTTTATATATATATATATTATTTATATTATATATTTGAATATATATTATTTAATTTATTATAGAAAATATTAAAGAACCTGTAATTGTTAGTAAAATTGAGGAAGCATCAAAGAAAAGATCAAGTCTTGTTCTTGAAAATATAAAGAATAAGAATATGAATATTGAATTAACATCTACTCAAAGTAAAATTGAAGTAGGAGATACTTCACCAAATAGCAATATTGAAATTGTAACTAAAAATGTTGGTGGTAAAGTTAATTTTTCTAATTCATTAAATCGTATGATTATCAACCTTGGTCGGAGTTCATCAAAATCATCATCTGAAGAAGAATTTATCAATAAGACATTATCTTATCATGCCTATGAAGATAGAAATATGGCTATTGTTAATAAAGATAAGAATAAAAATAATTTTATTCAAAGCAGTAGTAGTTGTATTGATCAAAATAGTGAAAAATGCTTTAGTATTTTGAAACGTGAATATTTTTTATCTACTGGTGATTCTTCTTACCCATGTCTTGCTGATTTTGTTGACTATATTCAAAATAAAGAAAAGAGAAACTTTCTTCGTAAAAAGACTAAATTTTCTTTATTTGATAATGAAAAAGATAATATTGATTTAATAGAAAAATTAATTGAATATGGTGTTAATATTAGTAATAGACTTTTTAATGGCTGTACAGCTCTTATTGTTTCATGCATTTTCGGTCAAGAAAAGTTCTTTCAATTTCTTATCGATCAAAATGTTGATGTCAATGTTCCTAATAGTGAAAATTGGACCGCTTTAATGGTTGCTAGTCAAAATAATCAGTTAAAAATGATTCAGCAATTATTACAACAAAATGCTAATACGAACTATCAAAATAATTATCAAGAAACCGCATTAATCATTGCTAGTAAGGAAGGTCATTTTGAAGTAGTAGATAAACTTTTAAAATTCTTCTCCAAAATAAATAATAAGGATAATTTTGGCGATGCTGCTTTAATTGCTGCTTGTCGTGGTGGTCATGTTAGAATTGTCAAGTTATTACTGGAAAATAATGCTGATGTTAATATTCAAAATAATTATGGTGAAACAGCTGTCATGGTTGCTACCAAATGTAATAATTTAGAAATTATTCAACTTTTATTAGATTTTAATGCTAATATTGATATGCAAAATATGAATGGTTGGTCCGCCTTAATTATTGCATGCTATTATGGTTATGAAAGTATTGTTAAATATTTAATTAAGCATAAAGCTGATATTTCCATCATGGATAATAATAATAGAACTGCTTTTGATGTAGCAGAAAATAGACATTTAAATAATATTACCAAGCTACTTGAACAAGCAGAAAGATACAGAAAAGAAAAGAAGGAAAAGGATAGAAATTATTCTGAAGAAGAAGAAGAGTATCTTTTCTCATCTGAATCAGAATGGGATTCCGACAGTGATAATGATAATGATAATGATAATAATACTAATGATGATGGTAATAATGACTTAAAGGACAACATGACCTCTTCATCTAATTCTAATTCAACGTCATCATTATCTAAAAAGGATAAAATAGATATTAATAATATTCATTCAACAAGTGAAATGGCAACTCAAACTTCCCTTCAAATGGATATAGAATCTGATCTGGGACAAGAGGAAAATCAATATGAAGAATTGAATGATGACCATATAATCCAAACAAAAACAAAGAAATCTGAAATCGAAACCAATAATGATAGTAGTAGCAATATCAGTAGTAATAATGATAATGATAATAAACCAATGAAAAAATCAAAAAATGAAAAAAGAAAACATTTATCTTTTCATATTGATGATAGCATTGGGATCACCCTCTATCAAAAGATTGGTTGGAGTAAACTTCATATGGTATGTATGAATGGTGATATAAAACAACTTAATCATCTTATTGATGATGAAAATGTTGATTTATCAGAAAAAACTATTGATGGATGGTCTGCTCTTCATATTGCAGTTAGTAACAATAAAATAGAAGTAGTTAAATGTCTTTTAGATCATGGCATTGATTTAAATATTGAAAATGATAACTACACTCCTCTTTACATTGCCAGTCAAAATGGTTTTAATGATATTGTAAAATTGTTAATAGAACGTGGTGCTGATATAAATAAGGTTACAAATGATTGGAGCGCTATTCAAATTGCATGTAGTAATGGTCACTATCAAACGGTAGAGTATTTATTAGGTCAAGGAGCAGATATTCATTTGAAGAAAAAGGAAGAGTATAAACTACTTCATATTGCAACAGAAGAAAATAATTTATGTATGGTGGAACTTTTATTAAATAAGGGACAAATTAATGTTAATGCTAAAAATTCCGGTGGTTGGACTGCACTTCATATTGTAGCTCGTGAAAACTATTATGGTTTAGCAAAATATTTAATAAGATATGGACAAGCAGATGTAAATGAAGAGGATAATACTATGAATACTCCACTTCATATTGCCAGTAAATATGGTAATCATACTATTGCTCAACTACTTATTAATAATAATGCTAATATTAACTTTAAGAACCTTAATGGTTGGACTCCCCTTCATGTGGCATGCCAAAATGAGAATACAGAAGTCGTTAGAGATTTACTGGAAAATGGAGCAAAAGTTAATTTAACCACTCAAGATAGTAAAACTGCTCTTCATATTGCTTGTGAAAATGATAATAAGAATGTTATTCAACTTCTTTTAGATCATCAAGCTAATATTGACTTAGTTACTTTTGATGGTTGGACCGCCTTACACTTTGCAGTATATTATAACAATCCAACGATTGTTCAATACTTACTTGAAAATAATCCAGTTCTCACTAAAAAAAATAAAGATGGTCTTACAGTATTGGATATTGCTTATAAAATGAAGAATGAAGATATTATTAAATTATTAGTTGATTATTTATTATCTATTGATGAAAAGGCTAATAAATCACTTCTTATTCATAAATTTAATATGAAAAAAGAAGAAGAAAAAAAAGAAGAAAAAGAAGAGGAAAAGAAAAAGAAAAAAGAACATGAAAAGAAAAATAAAAATAAAAATAAAAAAGAAAATGAAAAAAGAAAGGAGGAAGAAGATGATATTACTAATGAAATCATTATTGAATCAGAAGTTCTTATTAATGAAATTAAAAAGAATAATGTCATTAATGCCATTAATATTATTGAATCACAAAAGATAGCCTTAGAGTATATAGATAAAAATGGTTGGACAGCACTTCACTGGGCAAGTTATAAAGGTAATGTTGAAGTAGTTAAAAAATTAGTTAGTAAAAATGTTAAGCTTCAAAAGAAGACCAGATTTGGTCTTAATCATACTGAAGAATATAAAGGTAAAACTGCCAAAGAAATTGCTGAAAGAAGAGGATATTTTGATGTTGTAGAGGTTATTCAAACCAAGATCTATAAGAGAAGAGCTAATATAGCCTTAAATATTTTATCCAAAGCATCCGAAATAGTTGTTGAAAAATTAATGTAAGAAAAAGAAGGAACTAGGAAAAAAAAAATTAAATAAATAACTAAAGTATAAAAATAAAATAAAAGTAAAAATAAAATAAAGAAAAATAATAATAATAATAATAATAAATAGTGAAAAATAAAAAGTATAATAATAAAATAAAATAAAATGAATAAAAAATAAAAATAAAAAATAAAATGAAATTAAAAATAAAAATAAAAAGTTAATCCATAGAAATTAAAATAAATAAGGTAATATTTACAATTTTATATAGAATAAAATAAAGACAATAAATAAACAAAAAAGAAAATATTAAATTATTAAATATATAATATATTAAAAAAAAGGAAACAAAAAAAAAAAAAAAAAAAAGAGAATAGTAAACAAAATAAAGAATATATATATATATATTAAAAATAAATAAGTAAATAATTAGATAATATATTAATAATGTCAAGGTTTTTTAGATAATTAATATATTATTATGTTTTAAGTATTATTATTATTATCATCAAAAAAAAAAAAAGATTTTTTTTTTTGATTAAAAAATAATAAAAATAAAATTAAAAATTGAAATTTTAAAAAAAAAAAAAAAAAAAATTAATGTATAAAAAAAAATATAATAATAATTATCTCTTATTGTGTGTAAATATATACATGTAATTTAGTATAAAGAGTATATATATATCTTATAATTATTATTATTATTATTTATTACTTTTTTTTTTTTTTTTAGTTGTTGTTGTTGTTAGCGTTTTGTTATATATATTTTATTTTTATTTTTATTTTTAATTTTATATTATTTTATATTTTATATTATTATTATTATTATTATTATTATTTTTTTTTTTTTTTTTTTTTTTTTTTACGATTTAATAATATTTACATGATAGATTGACATTTTTTATTAGATAATGAAAAAATGTTAAAAAAAAAAAAAAAATTTTTTTTTTCTTTCATAATAATATTTCATAATAATAGATTATATATATATATACATATTGTTAAAAATATGAAGTCCTGAATGAACTTTTTATAATTATTATTATATGTTTTAATAATAATATTTTATTTAATAAAGAAGAATCACTTTTAAAATAATAATTTTTACATGTATTTATATAAATTTTATTTATAATAAAGCATAATGTGCTTTATCCTATTTACTATAATTTTAACATTCCCCCCCCTACATTATGACTTTATTAAAAATTTATTATCAATTATTTATAAATACATTTTATATTTATAAAAACATTTTATATTTTATCATAATTATCATATATTATATCATTGAATTTTTTAATATTAATGCCAGAAACTGATTTAGTCAATGGATCAGCAAGTATTTCAGTAGTTCTAACATATTCTAATTTTATGTTCTTTTCTTTTATTTTTTCTTGAATAAATTTATATATCTTGTATCAATATGTTTACATTTTCCTTTGACATTTTCATCTTCAGCAATTGCTATACAAGCTTTATTATCTACTTTAATTTTTATTAATCCATTTTTTGTTAGTAATTTCTTCAAATAAATTTTTTTTAACCATATACCATATTTAGCACATTCAGTTAAACTAACAACTTCAGCTTCAACAGTGGAAAGAGTAACATTTCTTTGAATTTGAGATTTCCATGAAATAGAACTATTACCAAGTAAAAATATGTAACTACTAACTGATCTTCTTGTATCTTCGTCATTTGCATAGTCTGCATCTGAAAATTCAAACTAATTTATTTTTTTTTCCTTTATAATGAATTGATTTGTGAATTGTAACTTTTAAGTATTGTAAAATCATTAATAGAGCTTTATAATCGATTGTTGTTGGATATTTGCAATTTCTTGATGCTTAGCTAATTACATAAGCAATATCAGGTCGGATTTTACAGCAACATACAAAAGTGAACCTAAAAAAGATTTATATTTTTCAACATCAAGGGGTTTTTCATTTATTCTTATATTTATGGAAAATTTTCTACAAGGATAATTGATTATTTTAGTTTTATTAATATTATAATTTTTAATAATTTTATTTATATAATCCTCTTGATTAATTTTATATCCGTCTTTTGTTTTTATAAATATTTATACCAATAATTTTATTGGCATCTGAATCTTTTGAAATTGTGTATTTGTTTTTTTCAATTTGTCAACAGTAAAATTAATTTCTTTATCTTCTCCTGTGATTAAAATATCATCACCATATAAAGTTAATAATACTATTAATTTATTTTTCTTTATTATATTTTCCAAATAAACACTTATCAGATTTATATTGTATAAAACCAATAGATTTTAAGAAGTTTGTTATTTCTTCGTTCCAACATACGCGCTGCTTGTTTAAGTCCATACAAGGCCTTTTTTTAACAACCAGACTTTATTTTTATTATAGTTTTTGTCTCCTATTGGAATTTTTACATATATTGTTTCATTTAAGATCAGCATTTAAAATATGCTGATTTAATATCAAATTGTCTTAATTTCCATTTAATTTATTGAAGCAATAGCTATAGATATTCTAAGACTTTCTGATTGAGCAGAAGGAGTGTAGGTGGAAAAAAAAATCTTTTCCTTCTGTCTGTTGGCAACCTTTAGCAACAACTCTTGCCTTTTTTGAATTATCATTTTTAATAACTAGTACCCATAACGTATTAATAATGTTTGCATTTTTGGGTACACTATTGTAATTAACTATTGACATAACTCTTTTTTTGTCATACATATTTTTTAATTATTTTTTGAATGCAAAGTCCCATTCTTCAGAATCTTTTCCATTCAAAGCTTCATCATATGTTCTTGGATAAAGTGTTGTAATGTTGAAAACTTTATGTTTTTTATTTTTATTTATATTTTCTGATAATTTTTGTTTTCTTAAACTTAAAATTTGAGTATCAGAGTCATCATCTGAGTCATCATCTGAGACTTCATCATCGTGAATTCTTCTTTTTCTATTTATATTGATATCTTTAAAATTATTATTATTGTTGATATTTTTATCATCAATATTATTATTAATATTATTATTTTTATTATTAATATTATTTTTATTATTAATATTTTTATTATTATTATTATTATTAGTATTATTATTAATATTATTATAATTAGTATTATTATCATTATTAGTATTATTATTAATATTATTATTTAAATTAGAATTTATTGATTGAATATTAGATCCTTCCTCCTCAATCGATAAATTAGGATAACTGAACAAGGAATCAATAGTATTGAAAGAGAAAAATGAAATGTCAATTGTACCAGGAATAAATATCCTCCATAAAATAAACATCTCTAAGCGGTAATAATGGAATTGGTAGAGATATCTAAAATACGGTAACCAGAAGAGTTTTCAGGATATCCAAGAAATATTTTTATTTTTATTATTCCTATTTTTAATAAGGAGGTTATAAAAACAATCTTCAAGTAGGTGTCCATCTTTATGGCATAATAAACAATATTTTGATTTAGTGATTTTACTATTATTATTTGTATTGCTTTTGTTTATTATGAAAATTATTTCTGTGATCACTACGTTTATTACTAGAAATATAATTTATTTTGTTATTTTCAAAATTAGTTTGAACGGTATTATTATTTTTGGGGTTTAAGTAATTATTAATTCTTTCTTCATGGTCCCACATATCTTGTAGGTCCGGTTGAAGATCATCAAATGTTTTATATTTATAAGTAATAGTAAAATTAAATCCAATGTTTCGAAAGTTTTGCGCATGCGTAAATTATTTTATCATTTTATAAAAGTTTATTTCTTTTTAATTTATCACATTCGAAATCATATTGTTCAAATAAAGTTTTCTGTTCATTTAAATATAAAATATAGTTATTATTACTAATTTCTAAATTTTTTGATTTAATAAATTAATTAAAGATTCACCTGATTTATAAAATTTTTTTTTTTTTTTTTTTTTTTTTTTAATCTTTCAATCATTTGATAAGCAGTTCTACAGTCTTTTAAATATTATTTAGATTCAGTATCTGAACTACCAGAGATAATGGTTTGAACTGCATTATCATATTTAATCTGTTTTCTCGTCATTTCATCGTATACGAAATTTTTATTAATATATTCGTAATAATCCTGAGCGATTAAATGACGTTTTAATTCAATGTACCAGTCTTCCAAAATTTTCATTAGTTAATTTAAAATCTTTATAATTGAATACAGATTTAATTAATGAATCTTTATAATCATAATTGGATAATAAAATTTCCTTCTGTGGAGTCTTTTCATTATCCTTAAGCAATTCATCATGATTACTTTTAGTTGGAGAGCTTACTGCGGATATTTCATGAGATTTATTTTTACCCATGATCTTAAACATTAATTTTTTTTAATTTAATAAAAATTTAATAAAATATAATTTATATTTATTTATTTAATATGAAATAATTTGAAATAAAATTTTAAATATTTAAATTAACAATTTCATTATTTAATGTCTATAGTCCCTTTTATTGAGACTCTTAATCTGTTGAAAATATGAAGTCCTGAATGAACTCTTTATAATAATTATTATATGTTTTAATAATAATATTTTATTTAATAGAGAAGAATCACTTTTAAAATAATAATTTTTACATGTATTTATATAAATTGTATTAATAATACAGCATAATGTGCTTAATCTTATTTACTATAATTTTAACACATATATATATGTACAAAATTAAATTAAATATAAATCAAATTTATCAATATATATATGATAAAAAGAATTGTTGGAAAAAAAATATTAATATTAATTGTTTATTGTTAAATATCGTTAATTACATGATTAATTACTATATTATTATTAAATGGAAAACATTTCTATTAGATCGTATCATACAGTGTATTGTTAAAATGTTATCAATAATGTTAGAGTATTGTAGAAAAAAAAAATTATAAATAAAAATGTAATGTTATATACTTAAAATGAAGAAGGCCTTTCTTTAATAAAAAAAAAACGTTGAAATAAATAAATAAACTATAACGCTCATTTCTGATTTTTTAAGTGTTATATTTAACAGAAAAAAAAAAGAAACCATTATCGAAATAGAATTAATAATAATTAATATATTAATTCCAAAGACTTGTGAAGAAGCTTTGAATTCAAAAAAAAAAAAAAAAAAAAAAAAAAAAAAAAAAAAAAAAAAAAAAATACGGTGGGCAAATGGAAAGAATGAAATAAACCAAACCAAGAATTACAAAAATTTTATAGGATAATAATGCTTTGAAAGTTGTAGTTTGTAGTAAAACAAAAAATGTACCAAAAGACATTAAATCCCTAGATGTTATATTATGATATTAGATAATGGAATATATATATATATATATATATATAAAGTAAAGTAAAGTAACAAATTAAAGGAGTTGATTATACCTGCACTTATTCTCTTGTAAGAAAAATGGAATAGTTTTTAGACTAATAATTGTTATTACATCAATATATAAATAGGATTTTAGACAAATGCTAGTAAAGAAATTACTGAAGTTGTTACAAAAAGATTTCGTTGGTTAATGAAATTAGAAAAGAAGAATCCACCTCAGGATATACCTTTCATATTAGGAAATAGTCCAATATCATGGAAATCAATTACTCAGCCTAAACAAAAAAAAAAAAAAAAAATATATGATTATAAATAACATGTAATAATATGTAATGGTTTATTCTTAAATTGAATAAGATCTTTCTTAATGTAAAAGCAAATAAATAAATAAATAAACACATAATAAAATATAAGAATCATTTCTGATTTTAAGTGTTATATTTAACATATATAAATATTTTAAATTTTTATAATTATTAATATTATTATTATTATTATTATTATTATTTTATTTTTATATCTTTTAAATGTCTAATTTTTTTTTTTTTTTTTTTTTTTTTTACTTTTTGCTTTTTAAATATATATATTTATATACATTTATACATTTATACATTTGTTTAATATTTTTCAATTATCATTTAATTATTATTATTATTATATACTCTTTTTATACTTAAATACATATATTTTTTAATGGTATAAATTATTAAGGTAAATTGTTTTATTAAAAAAATTATGGTAAAATATTTGTACTATGGTGAACAATTTTTATGATTATGGTAAATTAATTTTATTATTATGATCAATTATTGTTTATTATTAACTATTAACTATTAATTATTATTATTAATTATTAATTATTATAATTATTATAATATTATTATTTTGTTATTATTTTGTTATTGAAATATTATCAATAATTATATGATTACTGAAATTTTATTATTATAAACATTTTTATTATTATAAACATTATTATTATTAATATTATAAACATTATTATTATTAATATTATAAACATTATTATTATTATTATTATTATTATTCTAAATAGTTATAATGATTTTAATAATTAAACTTAGGTAAAGGAGAAACGATCATCACCACTCATAGATTCGGGTTTATCATTAATATAATATAAATAGAGTATGACGGATAGCATGAGGAGTACAAGAAATCCTATAGATATAATAATGTATTGATACATAGGGGAAAAACGATACGTTAATTTACTATTGAAACATATCCTGGCATAACTACTACAATATTGGGTATCACAATCTTGATGATCACTACAAGATTCATTAATATCTAAACCACATCCCATTGAAAAATTTTCATCGCCATCATAGGCTACTCGACAGAGTTTAAGTGGATAATCACCATTGATTACACAACGACCTTTATCGCAGAGATTGGAAAAGCATTGACTATTACTAGTGCATTTAACATCATTAGGACTGGAATTACAAAATTCATCTTTTTTCAGACAGGAATGAATAATTAATGATTTATTAAGATTATTTTCCTTACGAAAGCGAATACTGTGCTGGGTATTATTATTAATGAAAAAAGTAGTGAAAGGACTTTTATAATAAATACATTTATCTCTATGGCAAGCAAAACTAACATCACAAATAGTCACGACCGAATTTTCATTAGTTGAAGGACTATCATCGGAGTTATTTATTCTATAAATTTCTCTCGGTCCTGAACTATAGAAGGGACATTCTGTACTATTATTTTTAATAATTTCACTTTATAGTATTTTATTTTATTATTTAATTTACAATTTTGGCAAATAATTATATATATATATATATATATTAAGAAGTATTTTATATTACACAATAATAAAAATATATTGTATATAAATGTAAAAAAAAAAAAAAAAAAAAAAAAAATATATATATATATATATTGGTTTATGTATTATTTTTTTTTATTTTTTGAGATATTAATATAAATATTTATAATAAAATGAAAAAGATAATAATAATAATGAAAAGAGAAATTGAAAAAATTATTATATATATATATATATAAATAAAGGCAATTTATATATTAATTAATACAACAAAAGTAAAAATATATTATATATAATTTAATATAAAAATAATAGTATATAATAATAGTATATATGTATATATATATATAGATAGATAGATAGATAAAATAGATTTATATAGTATTTTAGTGAAAATTATATAAAATTTTATAAAAAAAATATATATATATATATAAAATAATAATAAAAGAAAAAATATATATTATTAATATTTAGTTGTTCTATTATATAATTATTAATAAAATATAAAAATTATGTTTTTATAAAACAAAAAAATATCTATATATATAGAGAAAGAGAAAGAGTGATTGAAAAATATTTCTATAAGAGATAATAATAATAATAATAATAAAATAAAAAAAGATAACTTATTTACACTTTATATTCTTTTGTTAAATATTTTAAAGTGAAATTACTATCTCCATAATAGAATTCATTTTTTTCTTCTTTACCATAAATTTTCTTTATAGTTGACAATAATAATAAAAATAATAATGACAATGATAAATATATTTTATTTTCAAACATTTTTATTTATTTATTTTTTTTTTTTTTCACAATGATTATAATATATATTTAATTATGAAGGTATATATTTATATATATTTATTTTTTTCTATTTATTATTATTATTACTTTCATTTATTTATATATATATTAAATTTCTTTTTTTTTTTTTTTTTTTTTTTCATTATTTTAATTGAGCTTTTCTTTTTCTTTTTTACTTTTTTATTTTTTTTATACTTTACTAAAAAAAAAAAAAAAAAAAAAAAAGAAAAAGAAAAAGAAAAAAAAAACTATATATCTAAAGTATAATTAAATATATATTATTGTTTTATATTATCATTTTATTATTATTTATTTTTCTTTCTTTTTTTTTTTTTTTTATATTTTTTTGAAAAAGAAAAAGTTTCAACAACTTCTCTTTATTTTATATGGTTTTTACTTTTTTTAAAAAATAAAAAAAAAAAAAAAAAAAAAAAAATAAATATTAAATATTACATATTATTATTTTATTTTTTATTAATATTTCATTAAATTAATTAACACTAATTAATTAATAAATTACATAAGTATATTATAATCAATTCAATTAATTTAATATATTTTTAAATTAAATATTTTTTTTAAAAAAAAAAAATAAAAAAGATAAAGAAATAATAAAGTAATAAAAAAAATTAAATTAAAAATTAAAAATTATTATAAATAAATAAATAAATAAATAAATAAATAAATAAATAAATAAATAAATAAATAAATAAATAAATAAATAAATAAATAAATAAATAAATAAATAAATAAATAAAAGATGAGTGGATTATCTTTAAATTCATAAAATTTATTTGATATTAATATTAGTAAAGATTTTCGTAAACTTAAGAAATTTAATAATATAAATACTTATTATGAGCAAAATTTCGATTTGTGTAGTATTAAAGAATGTATTAAATATTATGAATTAATATATGATAAATCTGTGTATTTTTTAAATAAATATTTTAATAATGATAGTATAAATAAAATGTTAAGTAATACTAATTATATGTTTAATATTAGTTCTGAATGTTAAAAAGTTTTTTTTTAAATGAAATATATAAATAAAACAACATTTGAAATTGAAATATTAGTTAATTAATAAAACTAATAAATAAGATTATGAGTACAATAATTAATTAGTTAATTTTAAAATATTTATTATATAATAATAATAATAATAATAATAATAATAATTATAATAATAATAATAATTATAATAATAATAATAATAATAATAATAATAATAATAATAATAATAATAATAATAATAATAATAATAATAATAATAATAATAATAATAATAATGAATATAATAATGGTATTCATAATGATAATGACAATAATAATGACAGTGATAATGAAAGCAGTGACTCAGAAGAATACAATTTTGAAGAAATAAAAAATTAATGATCTTAATTCTGTTTTGAAAAATTTAGAAATTAGTAAAGTAAACCAGTCATCAAATCAAGAAGCATATTATAAATATGATATTATTGATATTATTTATCAATGCATGGAAGACTATGGTTCAATGGTAGTTGATAAAGCACGATTAATCACTATTAAAAATTATTATAGTAAATCATCTTTAACGTCACAGATTATTTTTAACATATTTATTGTGTTATACTTAGGATATTTAGTATTTAGTGAGGATGAATGGTATAAATTTTCATATAGTCGTCATGGATGGGAAATCATAAGTGCTTATGATCTCGCCAAAGAAATCAATATGGGATTAGTAAATAAGCTTACCAAGTTGTGTAATGAATGCAATTTTAAATTGGAAAATTTACCTACGAAATTATTTTCGTATATGAGTGGTCATTCGGTTACATTTAAAAATTTATATCAGTTAGAAACCTTCTTCTACTTGGACAATTTTATTTCTCGAATGGATAAAAGTAAAGTTTTTAAGATTTGAAGATTGTGTTTATGATTTCACCATCAATAAACCACGACCAGGAATGCCAAAAGATTTTTTTCGTCTTAAATCTACCAATTATAATTTTCACTCTGAAAATAAGAATAAAGTAAAAGAAGTCAAAGAATTTTTTGAAGATATTTTTGTCGACAAGGAATTGATACAGTATGTATTAAAAATTTTAACTTCCACCCTTACTTACGATAATAAATTGCGTGCCATTGTATTTTTTATTGGATCGTGTAGTAGAAACGGTAAGACTACGCTTACTAACATGTTACGTCTTTCACTTTGGAGATTATGCTGCAACTCCAAATGTTTCTTTAATTGTAAGGAAAATCGGTTAGTGCTGATAAAACCAAGTCCACAAATGGTAGATCTTAATTGTGCAAGAGTGGCCATATGTGAAGAACCAGATGCTCGTAGTATTGCTATTACAGGCGATACTAAAGCTATAACCGGTAATGTAGGCTTTATTAAAACCCGAACCTTGTATAAGGATGTTCAAGCAATATCTGTTGATTTACTACCCATTATTAATACAAATGACAAATTGACAATATCTAACTTAGATAATGCTTTAATTGATCGTATTCTTGTTATCCCTTTCACCCAACAATTCATAAATAAGATGAATATATCTGTCTTATCTTCAACTCTCAAAATATCAATAACCCTTCAATAAAAAAGAGCTAATACAAGGTGGCAAGGTTCTCGAGTTCAAGGTTATGCTGAAGCTTTAATTTATTTACTTAATTGAAAATTATCAAGAGGATTACACCTCCCTAGAGATTCCAGAATCTGTGGTTAACGCAACCAAAAGTTTTATTATGCGTAGTGACCATATAGCTAGATTTTTGGAAAAAAATATTGATATTGTTGATAAAAATGACAATTATGCTATTCCAATTGATGAACTTTACACCGTTTATAAGAATTGGTTTAAGCAATACGTATCCACTCGTTCCGTATTTTTATAGTTTTGGAAGATTTTCGTATGTGTGGATTTAATTAAATATAGTATTTCGTATCAGAAATTTATCCTCAAATTCTAATTCGGATTCTGATTCTAAGAAAACCGTTGAATCCATTTATTGGATACAGATTTATTTAATTATATTAAAAATAAAAATAATGGATGGATGATAATATTAATTTCTTTCATTCCTTTTAATTTATATAATTTAAACTAATATTTGTAAATATTTATTTTATATATAAAATTAATAAGAAAAAAAAAAAATTTTATATAATTATATTTATATTTATTTATAACTTAAGAATATATTTTTGTTAAAAAGTAATTTTTTTTTATTAATTATTATAAAATTATTTTAAAAAAAAAAAATTTAAAAAATTTATAATTAGTATAGTTATTTTCATTTAAAATGGTAAAATGGTAAAATAAAATATTTTATTTTATATATAATAAAATATAATAATTATATTTAATGATATTAAATTATTCTATTAAAATGATATTTGTAAACTTGTTCTTTTCATTAAAAGTTTTTATTACTGAAAAAATTATTAAATTATTATATTTATATAATACAATTTTAATAGTATATTTAATTTTTATTTATTTCTATTTCATATTACTTATAATATTAATATTAATATTAATATTGATTAAATCATTCATTTATTGTTTTACATCAAGTTTTACTGAGTATATTTTTTTTATTAAAATTTTAAAAAAATATATAAATTAACTAAAATTACGAAATCAATAATAAAAATAAAGAAGTAAAAAAATATTTAAATTCAAATTCATACTCATTTAATTTTAATAAAATTAAAAATTGATTTTTAAAAAATATATTTATATTTATATAAGTAATGATATTATATTATTCAACTATTTTTTTTTTTTTTTTTTTTTTAAAAAATTTTGTATATTAATATTTTTTTTTTTTTATTTAATATAATATTATATAATAATTTTTTTTTATATAAAATTTATAAATATATTTATAATTATTTTTATTATTATTTAATTGAATTAATTATATATATATATTTTTTTTTCTTTTTAAAATATTTTATTCATAAATTGAAGCACGGTATTCCAATGGAATCTAAATAAGAATTCATAATATTAAAACTATTTTGAAACGTTTAAAATAGTAGTTGGTGTATTACAGCAAGTTGCTAAAAGTAAAGTATTTTACAGAATGACATATTTCACAATATCGGATATCTATAGCATCGGTTATTATTTTTAAACATATCTTATATTATAAGCATTAGTACCATGTGCTACTAAGACAATCCTTTTCCATTTCACCAATTCTTAATCCACCAATACGAGATTTTCCTTCAGTAGGTTGTTTTACTAATAGAATTAACATTTCCTGTGGTACGATAAAACATTTTTTTTTTTCTTGAACTTGATGTTGTAAGGCAGTGTAGTAACAAACTTCAACAAACGCATTTCCAATAGATTTACCGGAAATTGGATCGACCATCTCTTCTAAAATTGGAATATCACTTTCAAAGAATTTTGATTCAAACGAACGTAAATCTTCACTTTCTATAGAGGCATCAAAATACGTTCCAAATCTTTTTTTGGATCCATAATAATACATTTACCGACATACAATTTCAATTAAATGACCTACCGTCATTCTTGAAGGAAAAGCATGTGGATTTACAATGATATCAGAAATAACACCATATTTTGTTCTTGGCATCATTTCTTCTAGTAATATCGAACCAATCACTCCCTTCTGAGCATATCGACTTGCAAATTTATCACCTTGTTGTGGTTGATGATCATAGTTGTATAATAAATTAACATAATTATTATTATTATTATTATTATTATTATTATTATTATTATTATTATTATTATTATTATTATTATTATAATTATTATAATTATTATTATTATTATTATTATTTTTTTCTTTAAGTGATTTTTTTTATATATCGTAGGATAACAAATAATTTTGGAAACTTCTTTTCTCAAAAGATTAATTAAATCTTGATTAGATGACATTTTCCAGTTTAATAATACCATGATTACTTTACAAAAAAAAAAAAAAAAGGATTATTATGATGATGATGATCGAGAGGTGAAAGTTTCCTACACAGGGAATCTTAATGATCCTCAAGAAATCGATGTAGAGAGTATTATTATTCAATGAGAATGAAATGATCACTATGAACAATAACCAAAGGTAACATTTTTTTTTTTTAGAGTCAATTTATGATTCTCATATAGCCTCAAAAAAAAAATATATATATATATATATCTAGAGTCATAGTTGATATCGGCCCTTTTTTTTTAATTAGAAAAATTAGAAAAAAAAAAAAAAAAAAAAAAAAAAACTTAAAAGAGATGAAATTCAAAAAAACCCAAAAAAATTTTCTTAAGAAAAAGAACATAATAAAGTAAAGGGGGACATCCACATGGATTTTCATTCAAAGTAACAATAAACTAATTCAAAGTTTCATATTAACATTCCTTAATTAAATCGTCCAACATTTTAAGGGAGGCGGGCACAATCAATGACAAATTTTACTAAATCATAAATTACATTGAACTTTAGAGTGAAAACTTATTATTTTTCTATCATTAAAAAAAAAAAAAAAAAAAAAAAAGTTATTATTTGGAACGAAAAAGTTGAAGGATCGTTTTACCGAAAAATACTTTCCATAAATTTTTTAAAAAATTTTTTTTTTCCTTGATAACTCTCTGAAAACTAAAAATATACACAATACATTAATAAAATAGTTTAAATAATCTAGAAAAGGAAGGACTCAATGGAATCATAAGTTTCTTTGATTTAATTTTATGACGTAGTTCAACAGATTTAGTTTTGAAGATAAGTACTAGCATGGGTGAGTTAATGAAATTCGTGATAAAAAAAAATCATTTTAAAATTAGTTTAAATAACTCTTCTCTCCTATTTTTTTTTTCTATTATCATTTTCATTTAAATATTGATGACTTCATATTAATTGAACGCTTAAGCTGACTAATAAATCAATTCGTTAAAACTAATTTTTTTTTTTTAGAAATAATATTTTTTTTTTTTTTTTTTTTTTTGTTTTTTAATAGAAATAATATTTTTTTTATTTAGTTTAATGACGGAAAACCGGGATTCTCCTATTATAAAAAGAATTTAACATCAAAATGAAATCATTATCAAAACTATATTATTTAAAAAATAATTTAACAATGTATATACATATATCTATATATTATTATTATTATTATTATTATTATTATTATTATTATTATGACTACTTAATAAAGAATCAAATCCCAATATTGAATGAATTAATGCTCCAGAGATTTTAATGAAACTATTTAATATAAAAAGTATAATTATAGATAATAAAATTATAAAATATTCTAGCCGAAGTATATATTGCGAAAATCTACCAAATTATCATTTATATTTAAATAATAACATGACAGACAAAATTGGAAAAAGGAATTAAAAAGAAAACCTTATCAAAAAAAAAAAAAAAAAAAAAAAAAAAAAAAAAAAAAAAAATAATAATATATATATATATATATTATTTAAAAATAATTTAAAAATATATATATATATTATTATGACTACTTAATAAAGAATTTGATATGACCTCTGAAGGTATATCCATTCATTTTATAACCAAAAAAAAAATATATTCTAAATTTCGAACATTCAAACGGGGAAACGAATTATATAGGATATAAAATTATTTACAGTTTCATAGTTCATTAAGAGATCGACCAATTCAAAAATTAAAAAAAAAAAAAAAAAAAAAAAAAAAAAAATACTTGTTACTCAAAACATGATTAGGTTCCCATGTCTTGATATAATATTATAATATTTATTGCCTATATATATATATATATATATAAAAGGAAATATCAAAAAATTAAGCACTAATTATTATTATTATTATTATTATTAATTATTAATTATTAATTGTTAATTATTATTTTATTATTTATTATTACTATTTTAAAAATAAAATGAAGTAAAATAATTGAAAATTTTAATATACTTGTTTTTCAATGTTTTTCTTTTATTATTGTTATTTAATATAATTATTTAAATTTTTATTATTTTTATTATTTTTATTATTTTTATTTTTATTTTTATTTTTATTTTATTCCTTGTTACTGATATTTTAATTGTATATGATTAAAAATTTTTTTTTTATTTTTTATATATTTTTATATATTTACATATATATCATTTTAATAGATTAAAATATATATATATATTATTATTAGTTTCGATTATTTAATAATAATAATAATGGCAATAATAATAATAATTTTCATGATAAAGAATTTTTATTATTCTTAATATTTTTCATGAATTGTTTATGGATTAAGAAAGATATTTTAATAGTTATATGAATTATGATTTTTTTTTTTTTTTAAATATGAAAAACATTATTAATTATTATTATTATTTTTTTTTTAATGATAATTAAAATTTTAATTGTTATTATGAACAATATAGAATATAGAATTTATAATTTTTTGAATTAACCAAAGGTAATTGAAATTTACTAGAACAATATGGAATATATGGAGCTAATGGGAAATTTTTATATAATTAAAAATAATTATAAATATAGTTTATATATAAAAAAGATTTGTTCCTTTTTTTTTTTTTTTTATTATTATTTTTTTTTTTGTTTGTTTTACATATATATATATATAAAATTAAAAAAATATAGGAGTTTAAAAAATACAAAAATTTAAAAAAATACAAAAATTTTAAAAAAATACAAAAATTCAAAAATTATTAGAAATTTAAATTTTTTAATTTTTAAATTTATTATAAGAAGATTATAATAAAAAATAATTTAGAGAAATTTTATTCAGTTTTTCTATTTGGCTATGTAAAAAAATGAAAAAAAAAAAAAAAAAAAAAAAAAAAACATAGACTTGCACATATGGGTACCCATCTCCCATATGGCCATACAGTTATTAATTAACTGTAAGGTGATGAGTTATTGGCATACTGTATCAGCTTCGCCGCTCTCAATCGTCGTTACACACTGCCCGGAGATGCATTCCTAACGTTCCTACATATATCTCTAATGACCACGAGCATCAGAACGGAACCATTAACTCCTCCCTAGTGGGTGTAATCATTGGCGATTGGAAATTTTACAATCATCAAGGTCTATGCTTCAATTCAAAGCGTAGTATCAGGGTTGGGTGAAATAATCATCTGAGGGAAAGCCTTATGGACATCACGTGTGGTCTCATGATATCCCAGGATAGAAACCTCATCCGATTATTTGGTGCCATGCCGAGGATTCGAACCCCGCCCTCTACAGTGACCTGTATCGTCCTAACCGACTGGACCAACATGGCTGTAAAAAAATGAACATTAGAGTTGGAACATTCTTTCACAATTGTTTTAGATAATTTAATATATGAATAATAAATAATAAATAATAAATAATAAATAATTGAATATTACATAAATGAATAATAAATATATATAATAAATAATAAAAAAAGTATTTATTAATAAATAATAAATAATAAATAATAAATAATAAATAATTGAATATTACATAAATGAATAATAAATATAATAAATAATAAAAAAAGTATTTATTAATAAATAATAAATAATAAATAATAAATAATAAATAGTAAATAATAAATAATAAATAATAAATAATAAATAATAAATAATTGAATAATTAGCAAAATAAATAAAATGATATATAGTTAATGAATGAACATTAATAAAAATAAATTGATATTTCTTCATAGGCTTTTTTTTTTTTAAAAAAAAAATTAGTAATTAACTTTATATAATTATTATTTTTATACAATTATAATAATAATAATAAATAATAATAATAATAAATAATAATAATTAATAATTAATAAATAAATAAATAAATAATAATAAATAATAATAATTAATAATTAATAATAATAAATAATATATAACTAATATATAAATAATAAATAATAAATAATAATAATAATAATAATAATAAATAATAAAATGAAAAGAAAAGAATTACAAAATAAAAAAAATTTTTTTTTTCTTTCTTTAAATTTTCTTTAAATGTATAAATTAAAAAATGGAACAATTTTTTAATTTTTTTTTTTTTTTTAATGTTTTTATGCTTCATTTTATTTTATTTTTGTTTTAAATTCAAAAAGGAAAAAACAAAAACAAAAAAAAAAAAAAAAAAAAAAGAACAGAAAAAAACAGAAATAATAGAAAAAGAAATTTGATGGATAGAAATAAGTAAAAGAAAAAAAGAAAAAAAAAAGAAAACAATTATTATTATTATTCAATTATTTATTATTTAATTATTTATTATCTATTATCTATTATTATTATTATTATATTTTATTATATTTTTATTTTTTCTATTTTTTGATTTTTTTCTCAATTTAGTTTGATTAAAAGAATTCTAAATGACTGATAAGAAAAAAAGAAAAAAGAAAAAAAAAAAAAAAAAAAAAAACTTAGCATTTTTATATATATAAATTAATTAATTAATAAATAATAATTAAATAATAAATAATAAATAATTGAATAATAATAATAATAATAGATAACTTAAAAAAAAAGAGGAATATAATAATCATTTAGTGTTATATTTGTTCATATATATATATATATATATATATTTTTTTTTTTTTTTAATTTTTAAGGCTTTGAAATCATTTCTATTGATTTATGGATATATTTAAATAAATATAAACTTTTAACTTTTCTATTTTTTTTTAAATTTTGATTATACTCATTTCATTTAGTATAAATTAAATTATGTTTCTTTTTATTTTATGTTATAATTTAATTTTCTATTATTAAATATATATTTATATTTATATTTATTAATTTTTTTATATTAAATCTTTTGACATCTTTCTATTCTGTATAAAAAATAAAAACAAAAAAAAAAAGAAAAAGAAAAAAGTTATAAGCCATTTTAATTTTAATAATTACTTTAACATTCTTATTTTAATAACTATTCAGTAACAAATGTGGAATAATTAAATCATTTATTAAACAATTATTTAATTATTTATTATTCAATTATTATTATTTAATTATTTATTATTTATTATTATTTATTATTATTCAATAATTTAATTATTTATTAATAAATACTCTTTTTTAATAATTTATTATTTATTATTTATAAAAAAATTTTTTTTATTAATTTTTTTAAAATTCTTTTTATTAATATTTATAATAACTTTCCAAATATGTATTAATTAAATTTTTGTGTAATATAGAGTTTTGTCAATGAAGTTTTAAATTTATTTATTATCCTATATTGTATTAATTAAATTTTTTTATTCATTAAATAGAATTGTCTTCTTTATTTTTAATAATAAATAAGGTTTATTAATTCTCATACTTTAAAATGAAATAAACTATTATATAAATTAACGTTTAAATCTTATATTAAATGGAAAATTTTATTTATTAATATAAAACTTTAAATATTATTAATATTTATATAAAACAATAGTTTATTTTATTTTTTTTTTAAAATATTTAAAATATTATAATTTAAAAAAAAAAAAAAAAAGATTAAGAAAAGTATTTTATTTAATTTTTTTTTTTTTTCGTTTTTATTACTTAAAAATAATTTGATATACTAATTTATTGTATTGAAGAAAGAAATATAGATATAAATAAGAAAATTGATGATGATAAATATTAATTATTAAAATAAAAAAAAGGAAGAAAAAAATTAATTTTATCATTAATTTTATTATTTATTTATATTTTTTAAAAATTTTATATATAAAATTTCAGGTTAATAATAGATATTTAGAAAAAAGATAAAAAATCTTAAATATTGTTATTATATAAATAAATAAAAGAAAATAAATATTTTTCTATAGATATATAATAAATAAGTAAATATATATACATAAAAAATTAAATAAATTATATCCAAAATATTAAAAAAAAAAAAAGGAATCCCTTTAATGATAAAAAAAAATTTATCCCAAATTTTAAATCATAGAATAATAGAATGTTTTATATTAATAAAGTTAGTATGATGCAATTGTTTTATTCGTTTGTTCAATGATCAGCTTTCTTTCTTTCTTTATATAAATATATTATTATTATTTTATTTTTTTAACTCTTGATATTTTTTTTTTAATTATGTATAATAAATTTAAATTATTATGTTTTTATTTTTTTTTTTTTATTTTTTTTTATTTATTATTATTTTACTTTATACTTTATATATATATATTTTCTTAAAAAAAAAGGGACTTTAAAAAATAAACTTTTTTTTTTATTAAATAGTGAAATTTTTTTATATAATGAATTATTTAAATTAAAAAGGTAGAGAATATCATTTAAAAAAAAAAAAAAAAAAATTATATTATATATATTAACAAATATATTAATAGTGAATAAAAAAAAGTATTATAATTTATAGATCTCTTTTGAAGTATACCTTTTTTTTTTTTTTTGTTTTGTTTTTAATGATAATTTTTATTATTTTATTATTTTATTATTTTATTATTTTATTATTTTATTATTATTTTATTTTATTATTTTATTATTTTATTATTTTATTATTTTATTATTTTATTATTTTTATTATTTTTATTATTTTATTATTTTATTATTTTATTATTTTTAACCAAAAATATTAAAATATATCTTTAAAATTATATTATTTTATTATTTTATTATTTTATTATTTTATTATTTTATTATTTTATTAATTTATTATTTTATTATTTTATTATTTTATTATTTTTAACCAAAAATATTAAAATATATATCTTTAAAATTATATTATTTTATTATTTTATTATTTTATTATTTTATTATTTTATTATTTTATTATTTTATTATTTTATTATTTTATTATTTTATTATTTTATTATTTTATTATTTTATTATTTTATTATTTTATTATTTTATTATTTTATTATTTTTATTATTTTATTATTTTATTATTTTATTATATTTCTAAAAAAATGAAAAAAAAAATTTTTTTTTTATAAAGAAATTGAATAATAAGAATAATAATAAATAAAAAGATTATTTAAAAAAAAAACTTAAATTATTAATTAATAGTTATGCTGGCCATTGACTGGTGTTACAACAAATTAAATTAAATTAAATTAAATTAAATTAAATTAAATTAAATTTTTTAAATGAAATGAAATGAAATTAAATTGAATCAAATTTTATTAATAAAAAAAAAGACCTTTTTTTTTAATTTTTTTTTGTTTTTATTTTTGGATAACCTGATTTGAATGGTCATTTTAAGAAGATGAAAAGGAAGCAAAGGTTTTAACGATAATTAATTACTTTTATAGAATTATGTTAATGTTATGCTATTAGGAAATGCATTAGAATAGATAACTAATATTAATCTTTCTTTTCATATATATAAATAAATAAATATATTTATCAATAACAATGAAGATATCAATAGCGTTTTATGCTTGATTATCAATATTAAATATATATTAATATATAATCATTTAATTTAATTATACTATTATTATATTAATATCTTATTGGAAATTGTTCTTAAAAGAAAATAAGAAAAAAAGTTGATAAAACCTTTTTTTTTTTTTTTTTTTTTTTTTTGTTGTAAACTATGAAAATTATATGAGTATATATATTGATATTGGTAATTAATTTAAATTGGAATAAATATAAAGAATATGTAATAATTATAATAAAAGTTAAAAAAAATAAAAAATGAGAAATATTATCATTAGACATAAATAATATTTTATCGTGAAAAAGAACATTTAATTATCAATATACATACTACCCTTTTAAATACATTTTTATATAATTTTTTTTTTATATATATAATTATTAAATGATATAAGGTCTCAATAATCTATGCTAATGAGTTATACCATAAATAAAAATTAAAATGGTTAAAATTAAATTATATTAAAAATTTTATAATAAATAAATAATTAAATAATAAATAATAAATAATTAAATAAATAAAAAGAGTTTTTATTAATAAATTATAAATAATTTGATTTTTTTATTTTATTTAATAATATATTGTAAACTATAACAATACAATTTATTACAATAATAAATAATAAATATATTATTAATCTAATATAAAATATTAAAGTATTATAATTACAGATTACAAAATACATAGAATAGGATTCAATTATAAAATAAAATAAAAACAATATTCGTAATATTTGATAATATATTTGTAGAATACTACTTTTTACTATATGCAAAGTCAAAAGGCTTAATATATTTCTATTGACAAATAAAATTCAAGATGAAATTTTAAATGTATTTAACTTTATATTATATGATCTCATGTATATTAGAAATATATTAAAATAAATTAGTTAAGGTTACACTCCATTAAACATTTCATTGATCAATAAACGAATTAAATTAAATTTGTGTTCAATTTTTTCTTTTTTTTTTTAATAAATAAAGTAAAAATAAAAATATCAAAGAATATCTTAAAAAATAAAATTAAGAAAATAAGAAAAAAAAGACTCTAAAAATGTTAACCATTTTTCGTAGTAGCTTAACTTTATTTATTATAGATTAGAGTTTATAAGATGAATATAGAAATAAAGTTTTAATTTATATATTTGAATAGAATAGCTAATTATAAATTACTAAATAGTTTTTATATTCATTCAATATTATTCAGAAAGTATTCGAAATATATTAGAGGGAAGCTATTCTACTTTATAAAGTTCACCTATTAGAATAATAAATAGTGAATAGCAAATTAGATATATAATAATTTATTTATCGATCTATATATTTATATATAAATTGAATTATAATTATAATAATATTATTATTAAAAATAATAAGAATTATTAATATTATTATTAAAAATAATTATTAATAATAATAATATTAATAATTATTATTATTATTAATTTTTTTTTTTTTTTTTTTTTTTTTTTTGAAGATGAAACTATTCATTTATTCAATATTTTTATTAGCTATGTTTTGTTATTAGATTAGTCAATTAAAATAATTAAATAGTGTAATACGTTGAATCATAATTTTTTATTATGAATTATGTCATATGTATTCACTCGATATATATTTGAACTCAATTATTAATATATTATATAATATATAATATATTTATAAATATTAAATTGTACATTTAAATATTTTGTTCATTTTATCATTATTCATTTATTTTATTTTATTTTATTTTATTTTATTTTATTTTATTTTATTTTATTTTATTTTATTTTATTTTATTTTATTCAATCTGAATTTCATTCATTTCAACTTCTTCAACCATTATCAGTAAAAAGCACCATTCGACCTTTTTTTATATTTTATAATTTATATTTTATATTTGAAAATTTTATATTTTATATTTGAATATTTTATATTTTATATTTGAATATTTTATATTATATATCATTAATATAGTTTTTTCTTTTAATATATTAAATAGGACTAAAATTTTAATTATAAAAAAATAAAAATTTTTTTTATTTATTAATATATGTTAAAATGTACTATTATTATATGTACCATAATTTATTCATATAGAATCAGACATTCAGACAATTCATTTCTTCATATATTTCTTTTTAATGAATATAAAATTAATTAATAAATTAATAAAGTAAATATTAAAATTTTAAATTTTATTTTATATTAATTTCTAATTTTATTTTATTTATTTATTTATTTATTATTTTTATTTTAATATTTTTTTTTTGTATTTTTGTTTGATTTTCATATAATATATATATAGATACTTTTTTCATCTTTTTTTTTTTTTTCTTTTTTTTTCTTTTTATTATTAAAAAAGTTATTATAATTTTTTTTTTATTTAATTTTGCATATTATACAAGTTTTGTTTAATGCAGTAATTAAATGAAAATAAAAATAAAAATAAAAAAAAAAAAAGGAAAAAAAAAAAAAAAAATAATAATACTAATAAAAAGGAAAATTAATTGTTAAAACAAATTTATTATAATAAATTGTTTTATTGTTATTAATTTTTTATTAAAACTTTTTCTTTTTATTATATAATAAAATAAATATATCCTAATATTTAGGTTGTGTTTTTTTTAATTATGATATAGATTAAGAAGTTTATAATTTTCTTTTTCTTTATTTTTTAATTTTTTTTTTTTTTTATTTATTTTAATAGCTATATAATAAGTTTAGATAAGAAGTATTATTATTTATTGATTAAAAAGAATACTTTTATGTAAACGTAAATAAATAAATAAAAAAAAAAAAAAAAAAGCGAATTTCAAACAATATTTTTTAATTTATTTATTACATAATTTTTTTTTTATAAAAAAAAAAAAAAAAGAATAAAATAAAAACATTATTATTAAACTTTATTAATTATATCATTGTATTAATAAAAGAAAGGTATTAAAATAAAAATAAATAATAATAATAATTAATAAAAAAAAAATAATAAAGGAGATAATATAAATAAAAAATAATAACTAATAAATTTAATTTATTAAAAAAAAAAAAAAAAAAAAAAAAAAGAAATAGTAAATTATAAAAAAAAAAAAAAAAAATATATATATATATATATATATATATAAAATACAAAAAAGAAATACTAAATATTTTTAAAAATAATAAAAATAATACCAAACTATAACAAAAAAATTTTAATATAATATTTTAGTTAATAGTAAATTTTATTCAAAAGTTATTTATAATAACATTAAAAAAAATAAGTAATATTATAATATTATAAAATTAAAAATAATTTGGTAATTTATTAAATTAAAAATATATTTTTTTAAAAATAAAACAAGCTTTTTTATTTTTATTTTTTTTTAATTTATTGTTTATAAATATTTTATATAATTTATAATTTATAAATTTAAATTATATAAAATTATCCTTTAGAATATTTATTATACAATAAGAGAGAAATTTAATACACTTTATTGTTTTAAAAAAATATAATAATATAATACCAAGTAAGTTGGTTTATTTATAATAGCATTTAAAACTTACAATAAAACAGAAACTGAGAACTTTAACTTTATTTAAATACAATAATAATTATTTATTTTTTTGAAAGAATATATATATTTATATTTTCTTTTAAATATAATTTAAAAATAAAGAAATATTTTATTTATTATCCATAATACAGTTTTAATAGAACTAACTAATTTCGTTGGAATACTACTTTATTTAAATAAAAAATAAATATATAAATAAAAAAGAAATTGTATATAAAAAAAATACATTTTAGATAACTCTATAAAAAAAATAAAAAATAATAAATAAAAAAAAAAAAAAGAACATAAAAAAGGATTTTCAAAAATTAGAATCAATTTTTTTCATTTAAAAACAAACAAACAAGCAAACATAAATTATTATTAGAGAAGAAGAAACATTTTTTTTTTTAAAATAAAAAATAATAACATATAAATAAAATAAAAAAAAATAAAAAAAAAAAAAAAAAGATTATTTATATATTTATAAATAACTAACTTTAATAATATTATTGATAGAGAAATAAAAAGTTACTATATTTCTTTCAAATATATATATATATATTGTAAGATATAAGATGATTAGAGAAAATAGACCTTTAATTGTTTTTGGAAAACATCAATTTGAGGCTGAAGAAGAAGATGAAGTTAACTTCCAGACTGGTGATCCAATTTTAGTTTTAGAAAAGGATGAAGAATTTAATGATGGTTGGTGGAAAGGTTGTACTGTTAAGGGTGAAATTGGTATCTTCCCTGCCAACTATATTACTACTGAAAATATATTTAATATAAATCTTCAAGGACTTTTTGATGAAAAAATGTATTCACAATCTCGTTATTATGTCTCAAATATTATAGATGATGAAAATGGATTATCTCCTTTTGGTACATTTAATTCTTTATCCAATAATAATAGTGAAGATGGAATTAATAGCAGGAGTTTAAAATCTGCCGAATCAACAAATTCCTCTTCTGGTTTATATGAAAATCATCCATCCTCACCTAATGATTCTGTTTCTAGTATGCATGCATTATCTTCACCTAGGATGAGTACCTCCTTACCAAATAATATAAGAATGATGGGTGGAGATCTTGAACGTATTCCCGTTGACTCTTCAAAACCAAGAAATAATGTTATGAGTAATCCATTGTATTCTCATTCTCAACCCTCTCTTCAACATCCACAATCACAATCACAACAACAACAACAAAATCATTTTTCACAATCTCAACAATCCCAAAGTTCTGAATTGAAGGTTAATACCCCACAAGTTAGAAGACCACAAGATTGGGATGTTGAAGAAGTATGTCATTGGCTTTCAACTGTTAATTGTGAGAGTATAATTCCAGCCATTAAAGAAAATGAAGTGACAGGAAATAAGCTTTTGGGATTAAATCTTTCAAAATTAAGAGAATATGGTTTAAATTCTTTATCGGAAAGAATAGAACTTTTACATGAAATTTTATCTCTTAGAGAAGAATATTCAGAAAGTAATAGAAATATTTTTAATTCAATGCATACTAGTAATGCTTCCTCCTATACCTCTGATTATGAAAGCTTTTCTGGTTCACAAACGAAATTTCATAAACCTTCCTCAAACTTTTCTCTTAGTGAATACTATGATAAATCTGAAAATGAAAATGAAAATGAGGAAAGTAATCCAATTCGTACAAAATCATTATCTTCCAATGAAAATAATCGTTTCAATTCAAATCAAGATAATAAATATCATTATCATCATGAGTTCCAAAATCAAAATCAAAATCAAAATCAAAACTCTCAAAATTATAAAAAACCTGTTATCCCTGCTATAAGTAATAATTATGGTGGTATGGTTGGTATACCTTCAGTTATGAGTCATACTAATAGTAATGATAATGGTAATGGTACTGGTTCTGGTAATCGTAATCGTTCCTTATCCTTACAAAATGAATCTCATCATAATAGTTTAATGAAAAATGGAAATGATCATCTTTCACGTTCCTATTCAATTTCTACTTCTGATAGATTTACAGATAAATCTAATGTTGATTTCCAGAATGCTGAACGTAAAGGATGGCTCTTTGTACGTTTTGATGATGAAATGAATTGGAAGAAACGTTGGGTTGTTTTAATAGAAAATCGTTTATTTATTTTACAATCCCCCGATAATAATAATAATAGTAATATGAATAATAATATGAATAGCTTTAATAATAATAATAATAATAATAATAGTATGAATATGAATATGAATAATAATATGAATAGCTTTAATAATAATATAAATAATAATAGTATGAATATGAATATGAATAATAATATGAATAGCTTTAATAATAATAATAATAATAATAATAATAGTATGAATATGAATATGAATATGAATATGAATAGCTTTAATAATAATATGATGGCTCCAAAGATTTTATCTATTCTTGAATTAGATCTAACCTATAAGGTTTTACCCGATAATGATTCAAATAATCCAAAAGAACATAATTTCTTATTACAAGATCCAAGATTAGGTAATATTCATTTAGCTGCTGATAATCAATTAAGTGTTGTTACTTGGATTAATGTTTTAGTACGTGCCTGTACTAATACCAAGAGAAAACCATTACCTTTAATTCCATTAAAGAATAATGGTCGTCAAGTTAGAGATGCATTACTTAGTAGTACTCAAGCTGTTTCCACTTTAACTTATGACAGTGATAAGGTAGGATCTAACTATTCCAATATTTTTGAAGAATCCTCTGTCGAATTTAATAATGTTTTGGATTCAAAATCAAAAAATAGCAACATAAATACAAGTATTAATGGTATTGTTCCTCCAAATATAGAAAGTGATTATGCTGGTTCCTTTTCTAAATTAAATGATGATTCTTCCATATCAGAACATACCCAAATGCTTAAAGGTAGAACCGCCACTTCTGTATCCAATACATTCCCAATTAATCCTATTAGTCCCATAAGTCCAACTCAAACAGCTGCTGCTGCTGCTAATGGTTGGTATCGTACCACAGCTAAATCAGCAACAGACTATTCTAATTATCGTAATTTACAAAATGTCTCTCAAGAAACTCGACTTAAACTTCAAAAGACAGCTAAAAAATTAGCTGAACCTGTAGTGGTAACTCCAATTCTTAATCCAAAGAAAACAATGAGTTTTAATCCAAATAAACTTGATCCAGAAGATGATTTCACCTTAAATAATGATCAAGCCAGTGTCATGAGTTTCTTAAATAATAATGAATTTAATTCATCTATTAAAAATGGAAATTTAAATATGAATAGTGGTGGTAATAATAATAATGATCGACATACTAGTATTGCTTCTGGTTATTCAAATTATGGTTATAGTAGTCATAATAATAATAATAATTTACAAGTATCCGCAATTGAAATGATGGAACGTCGTGGAATTGGTAGTTTTATTACAAATAATCAAAATAAGGTAAGCAAAAGAACAAAGCTACACAATTTTATATTTAAATAGATTAAAAAAAAAAAAAAAGAAAGATTCCAACTTTTTATTTTAAAGAAATTTTAACAATCTATCAATATAGAAATCAAAGTAGAAAATAAAAAAAAAAAAAAAAAAAAAAAAAAAACTTTAAAGTGTTTAATACCAATACAAAAAATATAATTTTTTTTTATATTTATATTTATTTATATATATAATTTTTTTATATATATAATATAAAAAATTCTATTTTTATATTTTTATATTTTTATATATATTTAAATAATATAACTATATAAATATATAAATATAAAATAATTATATTTATATATAACATATTTAATATAAACCATTAACTAAAATAAAATAAAATAAAATAAAAAAATAAAAATAAAAATAAAATAAAATAAAATAAAATAAAATAAAATAAAATAAAAAAATAAAATAAAATAAAATAAAATAAAAGATGAATAAATAAATAAATAAATAAATAAATTAATAAATAAATAATAAATAAAAAAAAAAAAAAAAAAAAAAAAAAAAAAAAAAAAAAAAAAAAGAACAAACAACTTCGAATAAACATTAAAACAATTTATTATTATCATACAATTTTTTTTTTTTTTTTTTTTTTACTTATTTATTTTTTGATATTCTCAATTTTCATTATTAATAAAATAAAGCTTCAAAAAAAAATAGTAATAATAATAATAATAATAATAATAATAAAAGAGTTATTTTTATTAAAATAAAATATTATTTTTTATTATTTAAAAAAAAAAAAAAAAAAAAAAAAAAAATTAAAAGATTTAAAAATGAAATTTAAATCAAAACTAAAAATTAATAAAAAAAAAATAATAATAATAATAAAAATAATAAAAGTTAAAAAATAATAAAAATTAAAAAAATAGTTAAAAGAAAAAATAGCTTTTTTTTTTTTTTTTTTTTTTTTTTTCTAGTATTTTTTTATTGATTTATTTAATTATTATGACTATTAATTAATAGAAAGAGCATGTGGAAATCAATAATAAAAAAAAAAAAAAAAGTAATAATAATAATAATAATAATTTAGTTATTTTAATTTATTTATTTATTATTATTATTATTATTATTTTGTATATATTTATTTTATCCTTTTTTTTTTTTTTTTTATATCTTTATTATTATTATTATTATTATTATTATTATTATTATTATTATTATTATTATTATTATTATTATTATTATTATTATTATTATTATTATTTTATATCTTTATGAATCTTTATTATTGAAACCTTTACAATCCAAATTAAACAGTAATTTAAATGTCAAGTTAAATTTGTACTTTCAATTTCTTATTAATAAATCTATTCCTCTCCCATTGAAGAAATATGTTTTAATTTCGTTTATTCTTAGTCTTGTTATATATTATGCTCCTCTCTTTGGTTCAAATAAGAGCAGATGTTCTAAAGCTCAAAAAATTATTAATAGAGGACTTTATTGGAGTTATGGATTTAAATCTCGCAATTCTTCTGTTAGTCTCTATGATATTACTCGTGAATTGAGAATACCTCCTCTTTCAGCTGTCTGTGCTATATCTCAATTACGATGCTCTAGGAAATGGAAAAAATTTCATCATGTATTATTAATCATCTCACTAATAATATTCCTACTAATGTCACATTACTCATGGACTAAAGAATCAAGGTCTTTAGATATGAAATTAAATGGTAAAAAAACAAGTGAAATAAAAAAGTTTTATTGGGAAAGAGATGTCTTCAACCCCTCAAAAGCTAAAAAAAAAAG